>CM053567.1:41535048-41722817 GCA_028646485.1 Cryptoprocta ferox | reverse complement strand
TGCTTACAAGTAAAACTCCTTCTCTTACCCACCATCTGCCAGGCCTGCGGTTGGCCTGGTCTCTTCTGCCCTCCCTCCACCCCACCTTCCAGGAATGAGGATGGGTCTACCCTGAGCCAGCTGTACCCTGTCCTTACCTAAATCTTTTAAAATAAGGGACTAACGTACGCCAGGTTCCGCGCTAAGCCTGGGGACTGGGTCGAGTGCTAGATCACCGACGCGGGCAATGCGAGCAGAGAGGGGACACCCACTCCCATGGAGCCTGGCACTGCTGGGCCCACCCCATCCTCTCCCGGCCTGGTTCCCGGAGAGGCCCGAGGGAGGCAGCAGGGCCTCGGGCGCGGCTCCAGCAGGGCTGGGAAGTCCAGGCTGCGCGGTCCCCCCCTTCGGGGACGCTGGTCACCCGATCGCCCGCGCGCCCCGAGCCCCCTCGGGCTCACATGTGTGCCCACGCCGGGCTGCGTGCGGCCCGCAGCCTTCCCCCGAGGACTTCTGCGGCCAAGGTCCCTGACCGGCTGGGAGGAGCGAGCAACTGAGTGCCCCCCCACCTCCAGCCGCTGGGTCCTGAACCTCCCACGTGCGGGGCGGGGCTCCGTTCTCCCCTGGCATCAGGGTCGCGGGGCAGCCCAGCCTGCCAGCGGTGGACAGAAACAGTGGGACCGCCCGAGATGGATTCCCTGCAGGCCACCTCGCTCCAGGCAGCTGGGTCATCAGGCCGAGGAGGGGCTGAACCCAAGCTCAAGTGCAGGGCTCTTGGGTACAGCAGGGGAGGCCTGAACTGGGTGGCAGTGAGTAGCAGAGGGAGGGGAGACCACAGGGCATTTTGCTCTCCAAAGCTGCTCATCCCAGCTTTGCTGTGGACGTTGGTTTCCACCTGATAGTTTTTCCTTCCTGAGGGTTGTTTGGTTGCCAGTGAGAAAAATGATTTTACAAAGCAATAATGCAAAGAGGCACATTGACTAGAAAAAAAGCGAGAAGAGGTAATTTCGGAAGGAAGAGAGGAAAGAAGAAATGCAGGTGGTCAATAGCATGGGGTGAGGGAGCTCCACCTCCCGAGTAACAAAAACGCTACTTAAAACAAAATACATCTGCTTCTCAAATACAGAAAAGTTTGAAAACATGGCCTTCGCTAGAATTTTGGGTTTGTGGGGAAATCTACCTACTACTGGCTGATGTGTAAATTGACAGTCTTGCTGGACAGTCTTCTAGTTTTGCAAAAGTATTGACTTTTTACCAGCGCTTTGACCCAGCAGTTTTTCTTTTGGGAATTTATCCCAAGATTGTGCAGAGTTTTAGCTACAAGGATAGTCATTTTAATAATATTTATAGCAGTAAAAAATTTTGTGATAAGATTATCCAATTTTATGGTATATTAATAAAAGCAGTCTTGTAAAAGAATAGTCAAGGTAGCATAATCACAATATACTGTTAAATGTGAAAAGCAGTTTGCAAAGCAAGTGTGTAGAACATTATCCCCATTTTTTGAAAGGATATATGTATGTACAGAAAAAAAGCCTGGAGAGGTATATACCACAATGTTGATAATGATTACCTCTGACAGTGATATTGTGAATTATTTTCTCCCTTTTACTTATTTGCGTTATCCAGATTTTTATCATTAGCTTGTATAACTTTTATAATACACATGAAAAAAGCATAAAAGTTATTTCTAAAAGAAGAGAGAAGCATCTGGGTCTAATTCTTTACAATCCCCCAGAGTAAGAAGCAGAAGTCCCCACAAAAGAAGCAAAAAATTCAGGAGCACTGTTCTAGGAAAGATTTAGGAATTGAACACTGGCCATTCCCACAGATTGGAGAATCCAAGAAGCTGGGTGGAACGGTTTATAGATATACACATCCAGAGAGTAAGATTTCTTTTTAAAAATTTCAGGGCCACATATTCTTTTCGTTTCTTTCCGAGACATGACTAGATGATCTGGAGGCATCTATTGCTCTCCTGTGAGGGGGAGCCTGGTGCTGGAGGGTAGGGGAGACAGGCAAATCCTGGACTGGGGTGGGCTGCTAGGGGTAGTAAAGTCTGGTGGTGGAGGACACAGCCTGGGTCAGTCTATTGCTGGTATTCAGAGCCTGGCTTGTACATCTTACCATCAGTGTAACCTTGGGTGAGTTGCCAAGCCTCTCTGTGCTTCATTTTCCTCCTGAAAATAATAATGGGGTTTACCCCATTTGAATCAGGTATGGTAAGACACGCAGACTGTTTTGAAGAAAGAAGTTTATACTCATTGATTCCTAGAAACAGTAGGCAAGACACACTACGGGGGACCGCATGCAGAAGCACAAGGGTTGGGCAAAGCAGAGGGAGTGAGGGGAAACCCTGGCTGGGCAAGAGCCTTTATTGTGACCGCCTCCAGGAAAGAATGGATGAGGCTGAAGAACCAAGCTAAGCAAGTTTAGGTTCAGCAGATTGAATAATACTGGCTCACTCTGGGGCATTAGG
The DNA here is from genome assembly GCA_028646485.1 of Cryptoprocta ferox. Classification (NCBI taxonomy): domain Eukaryota; kingdom Metazoa; phylum Chordata; class Mammalia; order Carnivora; family Eupleridae; genus Cryptoprocta; species Cryptoprocta ferox. The sequence continues at coordinate 41,720,359 of CM053567.1, read as the reverse complement.
CGCTGTCTCTAGTTGTCTGGTGCCTGGCGGTGGGGTGATTAGGGCAGTGGGATAGTGCCCCAGATAAGATCCCAAGATCTAGGAGATTTGGGTAAGGAGGTAGTTGGGAGGAGATGGCTCTGGATTGGCTGGTTTGCATATGAAAAGTGTACTTGTAAGGAATTAATGAGCCCTGGGAAGGTTAATTGTGTAAAGCACAAGCAAAATACTATTTTAAAGGAAATCAGAGGAAACATTCATTCTGATTAGAGGAGGAACTTTAAGGCCCTTCTAGCTGGGCTAAGAATCACATTGGCACCTGACAGATTAACAGGAGAAAATCAAATTTAATTTCATACATATGGAAAATCTACACAGACGTGGAAATTCCAAAGACAGACAAAATGAGGTACATTCATCTTCCTGAACTAAAGGAAGGGGCAGGGTTCTGGGATTTCAAAGGGAAGGAATGCAGTTCACAGGAAGATGATAAAGAGTAAATATTTGGTAAACAATGTTTGCAGGGGCGGTGGAGGGGGTGGGGGTGGGGGCCACTCAGGCCACTCAGAAACAATGGGATGCATAGGACTTTGACCAAACAGGCCTTGCTAGGTTCCTCCCTTTCTAGCACAAAGCTCTCCTCCTGGACCAGGTCCTCCATCTAAATATTTTTCTGGCAGTTGAAGGGGAGGTAAAGAGCTTTTCCTGAATCTGCTAGGCTTTGATTGCTTTTAACCCAAAAATAATCTTCGTGCTAAAGTGGTCCATCTTGGAGTGGCCTGCCCGTAGCCCCTACAGGAGCATCTGGGAAGGTTCCCTTAAAGAATGGGAGGGGCTGTGACATATACTGTTTGTAGGGAAGGGGAGCGAGAGGGGATGCGGAGACAGTGATGTGTAAAACTTAAAGCAAGTATAGGCTGATGTGATTGGACAAGGGACATGTGAAGGTCTGGAGCGAGGGCAGGGAGAGAGGGGTAGTTAGACCTGAAGCCATGAGTGTAGCTACGGGCCGATTGTAGCTGCTATGTGAGGCTTCTATGCGGCCGGCCGAATTTGGGTGTTTCTTACATGTGCTGGTGGATCGTCGATGTCTTGGTAGCCTGGGAGTGGCTAGTTCTGGCGCTGCCTGCACTAATGGGCAACTCCGATAAAGTCCTGGGTCCTCCCTGGTTCTTGATTTTCTCCCTTGTAGTAGCATCGTAATCCCTGCCTCCCTCACCACACCCCATGGTTTTAGTGAGGCGCAGTGGAGCGTGGGGATGCAAATGTGCAATGATGGAGTGAAGCATGGCCAGGGCACAGGAGGCGAGGGTGCTTTCCTTCAGAGCCACGTCGCTGGCTGTGGTCTGAAGGGCGCCGTTGCCGGAACCCCCGTGGCTTTCTGACCTTGTTTGTGACTCACAAGATGATGATGAGTGGATCTCCAGGGGGGCTTTACACAGTCCTCAGTCCCTGTCTCCCTAACACTGGCATCCTCGCCCTGCCCCCACGACAGGGGACTGGGCACCGCCTGGCCCTCCCTGCAGATGTGGAACTGCCTGTCTCCAAGTTAGATCATCCCTCCTGGGCAGCTCTGGGCAGTTAACTGGTCCTTCATTGATGGTGAGGTGCCATGAACTGAAAACAGTCAGCCTAACCCTCTGTACCTGATGAAAATAGAAAGATTATATGGTTAGCTCCCACCTGCTGGTCCTGGTTTTGCTTCTGGGGCCCCATCACCCAAGACTACTTCCTCTCCTGTAAAACATACCTGCAGTCCTTTTAAACCAGTGTCTCCTCTCTCTGAATTATGGAAGGACCAAGGCACATGATCTAAATATTTATCTCTTGCTGTAGTCCTCACTGTAGGCTCCAATGGGGTATGGTGACCACAATCATGAGAATTTTAATTTTTTATGTAGCAAATGCTCCCGCAGTACTTAGTAGGTGCTATTCATTCAATCTCCGTAACACTTCTATGAGCTAGATAGTAGTTTCCCCATTGTATAGATAGGACACACAGAGAAGCACAGAGAAGTTAAGTATTTGCCAGAGGGTGCACAGGCTAGTAGGTATCAGAGTGAGGATTCAAATCCAAATTATCTGGCTCTAGAGTCTGTGCTCCCCACTACCCTGCTGTCCAGTCCTCCCTCGCCTGATGACAGGCTGCTCAGCCCCTCTCCTGTTGCCCGCAAAGAGCTGCGTGCCTCCCCTCTGTGCTAAGAGCAGACTAGTCTCAGCCCCCAGCACCTCTCAGGGAGAGAAGCCATGAAAAGGGATGGACCTGTCAGCAGGACATCATTGGCATCGGGACGGCTGCCTGAGGCTGCTGCTTGCAGAAACCACAGCTCAGCTAAGGACAGGCCCTGCATGAGGGCTGTTGGAGGAGACTTTGCTACTGCCCTCCTCGTTGAGCAGCCTCGCCGTACTGCGGTCCAGAGTATGAGCTGTAATGAGACCAGAGGTGCGGGTGGGCAGCTGGTGTGTCTGAAGACCTGGAGCCCTAAAGCAGAGCCATAGGAGGGCTCAGATGTGTGTGCAGAGAGAACAGCCCATGATATTCTGGTGTCCCTCCTGGTGTTCTTCTCTGTCCCTCGGAGAGGCCATTTCTGTGCAGCTGAGCTGGCGTCCCGAAGGAGGGAGGACATCGCACATGGGAACACCTGGAGAGCACACACAGGGCCCCTTCTGTGTAGTACTCTGAAGCTCCGTGCTTCACCAGGGGCTCAGCCCCTAGCGCCACATCCCCTTCTCATTCAATAAACATGTCCGTGAACTTGTAAATGTTTATTCTGGAGGAACCAAAGAAGAACGAGCTACAGTTCTTGCCCTTGAAAAGTTTGTAACCTACCTGGGGATGGGGAAGGGTCTGGAAAGGTTGAGAAGAATGTCTAGATAATGAGCCCACGTTGAAAGGAGAGAACCACAGAGGCCGCTTCAGTAGGGTGTTGTGTAAAGGAGGCGGGAACTGGTCCGGGCCCTGGGGAATGAGCTGTGAGGAGGTGGGGAGAAAGAGGAAGAGTGTGCTGGGGGCAGCTGGGTGGCTCAGTCGGTTAAGTGTCCGAGGTCGGCTCAGGTCATGATCTCACGGTTCGTGGGCTCAAGCCCCGCGTCAGGCTCTGTGCTGACAGCTAGCTCAGAACCTGAGCCTGCTTCAGATTCTGTGTCTCCCTCTCTCTCTGACCCTCCCCTGCTCACTCTCTCTCTCTCTCTCTCTCTCAAAAATAAATAAAACATTAAAAAATGTTGATAATGTTATAAAAGTGCTGGATGCCCTCTGCTTGCCCTGTCCATTGCTGCCCTCTCTCTCCACAATCCTCTTGGCCCCAGGAGGCCAACCCCATACAGACTGCACCCCTGGACTCGGCTTCGGGCTGCAGGGTGAGCTTGCCCAAAGGGAGACACTGGAAAGAGAGCTGAAGACCAGAAGAGAGTGAGGTCAGGTGTTTATTCCTCCTGGTCCTGTGGCTGTGGTTTGGCTCTAAGACCCCTCACTGAAGCCACAGTTGCAAACAGGTGACCCTCTCAGCTTGGCCATTCTCTCTGGTCCTGTCAACCCCTCCCTCCCCAACCCCTCTAGCTGGAGTGGGAAGTTTCTTTTCCTCTGTTGCCAGCCGGAGTATTAGGTTATCCTGTTATGTGTTCCTCTGAGCTCTGCTCAGAGCTCATCTCTGAGATAGTCTTTTTTAAAACTGTGCTCAAATTAAGTTTGAATGCACTCTGGTTCCTCCCAGGAACCTACTGGGAAAAAAAAGATTTCAGAGATATGGAAAGTGGATGGGCAGAACAGGTAGGAATTCACAGACCTGTCGGCTGAAATGTAAGGTGGCAGAAGACAGGGGGTCGGGGTCCAGAATGAACTCACCTGACGTTCCGTAGATCCCTATAACCCTGCATCCCTCCCTGTCTTCCAGGACACCCCTGCCTGCCTCCGCTCACCGCCCAGCGCCCCCTCGGCCAGGTCTTCCAGCCGGAGGACGGGGATGGAGAGGTGTGGAGTCTGGCGCCTTGGCGGCTGTCTGGCCGTGCTCTCGCTGCTCCTGTCCCTGAGCCTGGCGCAGTATGAGGGCTGGCCCCACTACCCTGAGTACTTCCAGCAGCCAGCCCCCGAGTACCACCGGCCGCAGGTGCCCTCGGACGTCGTCAAGATCCAGCTCCGCCTGGCGGGCCAGAAAAGGAAGCACAGCGAGGGGCGGGTGGAGGTGTACTACAACGGCCAGTGGGGCACCGTGTGTGACGACGACTTCTCCATCCACGCGGCCCATGTCGTCTGCCGGGAGTTGGGATATGTGGAGGCCAAGTCCTGGACTGCCAGCTCCTCCTATGGCAAAGGGGAAGGTAAACGCTCCGTGCTTCGGAACTGAGTGCTAGTGTCCCTGGAAACCCCAGGAACAGTCCCCCGCACAGATAACCTGGTACAGGAGGCTGCAATTGCTGTCAAGTGTGAATTCCTGGTAATACTTCCGCTGACGGAAGCCTCTGACGTCTGCACAGGAAGGTGGGAGCAGACAGGTGCTGGGAAAGGGCACAGTGACCGACCAACCTGCTTTGGACTTTCCTGGTTTTAGCGCACAAAGCCTGGCATCCAGGAAATGCCTCCTCGTGGCCAAAGCAGACGGGTTGGTGACCCTAAATAAGGGCTGACATCAGGCTGTACTCATGGCTCCGTGGGCCCTGCCTGGGGGCCGCATCAGCCAGGGAAGGCGATGTTTTTCTCCCAGTCACCCCCTTGAAGGGGTGCCTTTTGCTCTTTCTCACAAAGGCTGCCTACAGGCTCCTGTTCCCTGCCTCTCCCCACCATGCTGTTCACAGCGTTCCCGTTGTTATGCTGTTCTGGGCGTGTCTATGATTGGAACAGAGTTGCTTTGGGTTTTTGACTTTCGTTGGCCTACTCTTTCTTCCCTTGTCAAGTTCAAATCAAAATATTTTAGGGAAAAAAAATGTTTTGGTAAAAGCTTTGAGGGAGAGCAGGTGATGGAGTCCAGAACCCTGAGCTCAGTCCATGGAGGGAGGAGCTAACCCATAATATTCTCGGCTAAGGTCTGGGCTAGAGTCTAGGACTCTGACTTTGGAAGCCTCCCAAGTGATTGCATATATAGCCAGGTTTGGTAGTCATTGAAATACATCATTATTATGGTCCCTTTCAACCCTTGCTTTCTGTTATTCTAGCAACGATAGGAAAAAGGAAACCCATCTCCTATGTATCTCACCTCCATGCAATTGAGTATGTTCCATGGGAGTAACCAGACCAAGAGACCACACTTTGAGTAAACTGTTCTCTGAAGCTGACTCCGGGTTCGCTAGCAGTGATGAGATTAAAGTAGCAAAGATGTGGGGCGCCTGGACGGCTCAGTCGGTTAAGCTTCCGACCTCGGCTCAGATTGTGATCTCATGGTTTGTGACCTCGAGCCCTGCGTCGGACTCTGTGCTGACAGCTCAGAGCCTGGAGCCTGCTTCAGATTCTGTGTCTCCCTGTCTCTCTGCCCCTCCCTTGCTCGTGCTGTCTCTCGCTCTCTCTCTCTCTCTCTCTCTCTCTCTCAAAAATAAATAAACATTAAAAACAAAAAATTTAAAGTAGCAAAGATGAGTTGGCAAATGCTGTCTCCTTTTCAAATCTCTGGACATGTCTCCATACTTGTACATCTCCACGTATTCTGCTGGCTGAGTAATCCAGGGGTAACGTCACATTTGTGTTTTCAATCCCAGGCTCTCAAGCCTAGGTATTTTATAACAAAAACTTTCCAATGGCTGTGGGGTTTTTTCAGTGACAACTTTATTTTATTTCTACCCAGACTTAAGGTTTACCTGTCATCGGATTACATGGGTGTGTTTTTTTTCCCCATCCATAGTCCACCTGCCCAGAGGTGGGCATGGAGTGGCCAAGGAGGTGGGTTAACCTGGCTCAGACTTTGCCATCCAAGGGGGATGAAGGGAAAAGAGTTAAAGAGAGCAGAGAGAATATGTGAAGGAGCAATACTGAAACCATGGTGCCTGGAATCCAGGCTGTGTGAATAAGATGGTACTACTTGGGGGACTTGTGTGGAAGGCTGCCGGGGTCATGGGTCAGGGTAGAGACTGCAGTATGAGAGGAATGTGCTAGAGTCATCTTCGGGGATAGATGGGGATGCAGAAGGAGCTGCTGCTGCTTCAGCAGAAGGGCTGAAATGGACATTGGGGAGGGGTGCCATTGTTGGTAATGACAATGTCTAAGCTTCAACCATGGAAGAGTGGGTGATGTAGGGCAGAGGAAAGGCACTAGGGAGAGAAGCTATAGTAACAAGATGCCACAGAGTCCTGGAAGGGTCATCTGTGTGGAAATTGAAACCAGAAGGGCTCAGGAAAGGAGAAGTATCAAAAAGAAAGGGAGAAACAGGGGCATCTGGGTAGCTCAGTCAGTTAAGCATCTGACTCTTGATTTCTGCTCAGGTCATGATCTCCTCATTTGTGAGATTGAGCCCCACATCGGGCTCTGTGCTGACAGAGTTCTGAGCCTGCTTGGGATTCTCTTTCTCCCCTCTCTCTCTGCTCCTCCCCTGCTCATGCACCTGTGCTCTTCTCTGACTCTCTCAAAATAAACATATAAACATTTTTTTTAAATAACCATAGTCCATGCCTGGATGGCTGGACTATGGAGTATTTTTTTTTATTTTTTTTAATGTCTATTTATTTTTGAGAGAGAGAGAGAGAGAGACAGAGCATGAGGAGGGGATGGTCAGAGAGAGAGGGAGACACAGAAGCAGAAGCAGGCTCCAGGCTCTGAGCTGTCAGCACAGAGCCCGATGCAGGGCTGGAACCTACGAACTGTGAGATCATGACCTGAGCTGAAGTCAGCCGTCCAACCAACCCAGGCACCGTGTATTTTTTAAAAAAGAAAAAAAAGAAAAGAAAAGAAAAGAAAAGAAAGAGAAACAAATGTTAAAAAAAAGTTATAATCTGTCATGTCTCCTGGCCTTGGGGCTTATGTTGTGTGTATAAAGTGGCACTTGTTTTTTACATCATGAGAGATCTTTTAAATATAAAGGTATTTGAATGTCTTCAGCATCCATTTCAGATTCTTAGCGCTGGGGATGTAGTGGGCACTCAGTAAATATTAGCTGATTGATTCATTTTGATTTAGGAGAATACTAAAAACAGTTGACAAGCTGTTGTTGGCATAGAGACCAGAGGATGTGACCAGTGCCCAGGGGTGTGCTCGCCCGGAAGGAGTTTAACCTGAAAATTGGCTCTGTGCGTGAATTGGGAACCCTTACAAGCAGAGCACTTATGAGGCCATCCCTCCAGGAGCGCTCATTATCACCTGCTCCTGATGTGCAGACAGTGGTGAGGAACCCCTAGGACAGCATCCAGCCCCTCCCAGGTTTTCCAGCCTGGACTGTCAACAGGCCTTTTCCCCTAAAGTGTCTTTGAGCTCAGAGAACTCATGGACCCTTTCAGAGGGTTCTAGAGGGGACAGCTGCTCTACTTCCCACCCTCCCGTAGTAACCTTTGCACGTCTTCAGACCTGAGATTAGATGGGATCCCTCTGCTGCCCCCACCCCCACCCCATTGTTCAGATCAGAGTGACGAAGCCAGCAGATGACCACAGTGGGGCCCCAGAGATTCTAACGTGAACAGTTAGGGACAGCAGCAGGGAATCCTCTGGCATTCAGAAAGAGTTTCATTTGGGATCTCTATCTTCCAAATGGCCTGTTAATGGGTTTATACGTCTTCTCTCCTTTTGTCAGGAGAAGCACGTCTTAGAGTGAATGAATGGACAGAGTAGAAGGAAGTTTTGCTACTCATCGGCTGGCTTTTTGTGTCCAAAGTTAGAGCCCCATCTGTGATCCAAGCGCCCATTTCCTAGCAGCTCTGACATGGCGTCCTCTGAAATGTGCCCAGAACCACCCTGCATCCCAGCAGGCAGAACCAGGGACAGCTGCTTTGGGATCAGAAAAAATACTGTCCCCGAATCAGGCCAAATTAGTATATCGTGCCTGGTGACGCTGTCTTAGGCTATGAAGAAATTTATACTACCATCTACAAAGAAATAACTGGTGAGAACATGTGAAGGGTAGGATTATTGACAGTGAGCTAAAGCTACTCAAGAAAACAGCTCTTTGGGGGCACCTGGGTGGTTAGTTGAGTGTCCGACTTCAGCTCAGGTCATGATCTCACAGTTTGTGAGTTCGAGCCCGGCATCGGGCTAGCTGCTGTTGTCCCCTGCTCACTCTGTCTGTCTGTCTCTCTCTCTCAAAAATGAAAAGAAAAGAAGAAAGCAGCTCTTGGGGTCAGCTCTTTGGGGGAAGTTAGTTCCCTTAGCACCCCAGAGAGCTAATTTCAAATGTTGCTTATCAAAAAGTAAAGCAGGTCCTAGAGTGTCTGTTCTGCAGCTCCCGGTAGTTCCTTTGGCTGCGCGCTGTCCTGCTTCCCATCCCCTTAGCTGGGGTGGTTTCTCTTGTTACAGATGGAATAAGGGCCCTGCTCCTTTTCACCATCTCTGTCCCTTCAGCAGCTTTGCCACCGAATTTCCAAAGAAGAGGCCCCACTTCAAACGTGGAGGGTCTTTTCCGTTGCTAGTACTTAGCAAGACAAACATTGGTCTGCTGCTGAAGCAGCAACTGATTAGGGAGCATGTGTTTCCGTGGAGTTTGATGGCTGGGAAGCAAGGCCAAATTGAGAAACCAGTTGGAAAACCTCAGCCCAGATGTTTTCAATAAGCTTGCTCCCCACAATGCGTCTGAGGCTCTCTGGTTCAAGCCCGGACCAGCCATTTGTCACAGCAAACACGTTTCAGAAGGCCCCCTGGAGTCAGGGACTGGCCCCACGTCCTCTCTGACCTTGAAGAACCTTAGATTCTCCTCAGTTTTCTTGTCTCTATAATGGGAGTGTTTTTATCTGTGCTTTCCTTTCATCGTGGGAACAACAGGATTCCCCGTTTTTCTGATTTACTGGAAGAAGGAAAGGAAGGAGGGGCTGGACACATACTGGGCACATACATTATCTCATCAAATCTCCATGGTGACCTGTTTGTTGGGGATTCTTGTTTTCACTTTAAAAATGGGAAACAGGTTTGGTTAAGCAGCTGGCCAAGTTATGTGGTGCCCAAGCCCAAGGCAGAGAGATTGAGTCCAGGTTATCTGGTTCCATTATACTATAGAGTCGTGCCTGAAGCCATGAGAGAAAGGAGGCATTTGATTTTGTTTCCTTTCATTTTGTAGCGGTACTTAGGAAAATCACTATTTGAAAACCCTTTAGCACTTTAAAAAAATTTATTTTTAATTGTGATAAAATACGCATAAAAATATGCTGTCTTCACTACAATTCAGTAGTGTTAGTACCTTTCATATTGTCTTACAACCAATCTCCTGAACACTTTTTTATCTTGCAGAACTGAAACTCAGTCCCCATTCAACAACTACTCCTCATGCTCCCCTGTCCCAGCCCCTGGCAACCTCCATTCTACTGTCTGTCTTTATGAACTTGACTCCTCTAAGTACCTCATCTAAGTGGAATCATCTCGTGTCTGTCATTTTGTGACTGGCTTATTTCACTTAGCATAATGTCCTGAAGGTCCATCTGTGTTGCAGCTTATGTTAGGATTTCCTTCCTTTTTAATGCTGAATAATAGTCCAGTGTATGTATAGACCAAATGGACACTTGAGTTGCTCCCAGCTTTTGACTATTGTGAATAATGCTGTATTGCACGTGAGTGTGCTAATATCTCTTTGACACCCTGCTTTCAGCTCTTTTGGGCATATATCCAGAAGTGGGGACTGCTAGATCTCATGGTAATCCCATTTTTATTTTTTAAATATTTATTTATTTGTTTATTGAAGTATGGTTGACACACAGTGTTCCATTAGTTTTGGGGATACAACATAGGGATTGGAAAAGTGTCTACGTTATGCTGTGCTCACCAGGAGTGTAGCTACTACCACCTGTCACCATATAGTGCTATTACAATACCATTGACTATATTCCCTACCGTGCCTTTCATCCCCATGACTTATTCATTCTATAACTGGAAGCCTGTACCTCCCATTTTTAACTTCTTGAGGAACCGCCGTACTGTTTTCCATAGTGGCCACACCATTTTACATTTTTGCCAACTGCTAGGGCACAAGGGTTCCAGCTTCTCCACCACTTTGCCAACACTTGTTATTTTCTGTCCTTTTGGTAGTAGCCATTCTAATGGGTATGAGGCGTTGTCTCATTGTGACAAACCCTCTAGTACTTTGCATGCTGAATTCTCTACTTAGTGCAAATCTGTTTTTCACTTTCACGGAAGTGAACAGAATTCCACAGGGCCCCCCAGGCGGAATGTTCGACTGCAGCCCAGCCCTGCCTTCACCTGACTTCTGGAACGTGAGGAGGTGGCGGCTCTGTGGGTTAGTCTAGTGGGGCTGTCTCGGATTCATTGACTAGGAAACATCAGGAAGTGAGAAGAGCACTCAGTGGACCAGGTTCTGGGTTCAGGAAGTGGCCATGCAGAACGAGCCACCCTCTCTGAGCCAGAGCTCTATGTCTGCGAAGTGGGAATAACAATGCCTTGAGGCACGCAAGAGTCAGGGGAGGTGATATGAATGAAAATGCCAGAAAAACTCCAAACCCTCAGTTGCAGGATAGCTTACATTTTCCCCCAAGGGGTCAGAATTCAGCCTCTGCTGCAGATGGAAGGTGAGTCTGGCTTGGACCATAGTCAGTATAACTAAAATCACCATCGTCATCATTGTTACCATGCTTGAGTAACTACGGGCCAATGATAAACTAGGCATGTGCCATGTATTATCTCTAATCTGTATACACAGCCCTGCAGTTGAGGTGTCTGATGAGAAAGAGGGGCTTTGACCAAGGTCAAAGCTAGGTGGCTCTGCCAGCATTAAACCCAGCTCAGTATCCAACATCTCTGCTCTTTCTACTATACCATGTGACTTCGGGCTCAAATCTGGTTTCTGTCCATATCACATTCAGTCTACCACATCCCCAAATCCCATCAGCTGCCTATTCTGGAAAGGGAATCCAGATGGTCTAGAACTATACCCAATATATTAAACATACTAAAAACCTGTGGATGACCACAATAACTGCCAAAATTAGAGAAAAATTCTCTTCCTATGTATGACGTCAGTGCCCCCAAAGACTCAAACCTACTTTGACACCGTGTTTGGTCTCTCTCTTCTCTGCTTCCTTCAGGGCCCATCTGGTTGGACAATATCTACTGCACAGGCAGAGAGGCCACCCTCGCAGCCTGCTCCTCCAATGGCTGGGGTGTCACTGACTGCAAGCACACAGAAGACGTGGGTGTGGTGTGCAGTGACAAAAGGATTCCTGGCTTCAAGTTTGACAATTCATTGGTCAACCACATAGAGGCAAGTCTCATGCTCTTGATGACTCCCTCACGTGAATACTTTCCTTCTTCCATGAAACTCCCTGCCTACTGATTCCAAGAGAAGTGTGTAAGCACGAAAGAAGGGACCCAAACCAACCTGGTTTGGTGCAGGGCAGTTGAGGGGAGGGTTTCTGGGGAAGAGGACACCATCAGTGGGGAAAGGGCATTCCAGACACAAAGAATGGCTTGGGTAAAGGCACAGAGGTGCTGAGGCGTGAACTGGGGATAAGTAGGTCAATACTGCCCAACAGTAGTGTGAAATGAAGCTACAAAGGGCAGGCATGAAAGCCCTTCTGTGCTCTGCCCAGGAGCTTGCCTTTTGGGCTAGGAAAATGTACTAGTTACCAATTGCTGTGTAACAAATTACGCCCCAAATTTTGCAGCTTCAAACAACAGACTTCATTAGCTCACTTCATTTCTGAGGGTCAGGAATCCAGGAGCAGCTTAGCTGGTTGACTCTGATCCAGGTTCTCTCATGAGGTCATCAGGGGCTGGGGTGACCTCTCTCAAGCTGACTCAGGCAGCTGTTGGCCAGTTTTAGGTTCTTTCTGGCTGTCAGCTGGAGCCCTCTGATCCTCTGCACACAACCTCTCTATAGGCTTAAGATGTGGCAGTTGCCCTTCTCCAGAGTGAGTGATTGATTCAAAAGGGAAAGAGAGAAAGGGAGCAAAACATGGAAGCCACAGCCTTTCATAACCTAATCTTGGGAGCAATACACGATCATTTCTGCTATATTCTGTTGGTTACACAGACCAATGTACACAGTTGGGAGAAGATTACCTAAGGGTGTGACTGCAGAAGGTGGAGACTGTCGGGGCCATCCTGGAGGCTGGCTACCAAAGGACCATTGTTTCTTAATCTAACTGGTGGTCAGAATCACTTTTAAAATGCAGATACTGGGGCCTCCCCCCGGACCTTCTGAATCAGAATCTCCCACTAGGGGAGGAGACTCATTTTTAAAGCTCTCCCAGATGATTCTATTGTTACCAGCCTGACCCAAGTCAGCTTTTGGAAAGGGCAAAGGGCTTGTGACCCTTCTACACTTATGGCTAAATTTCAGAGTTAGCTTTTCAACAAGTTCTCCACCCAAACACCAAAATCAATAAACGTTTATGGCACTGTCCTTATGTACAAGGTGTGTGGGGATTTGGGGAGGAGGAGTGGGCAGCCTCCTCAGGGACATGGTGGATGCTACCCTCAGGGCACTATGGGATCTGTCGTGAACCCAGGCCAAGGATCCTTCACTGTACTTTGGCCTCCAGCTGACTCCAGGACCAGCGCTGACGAAAGGCAACTTGAAATTGCCCTATTTGGGCTCCGGAGGAAGTTCTACCAAGACTGTGGTCTTTACATTCCCCTCTCATGAGTCATACCATCCTGCTCTTTTCTCATATGTTCCTAGAGCACACTGAGTATGCTGGGAACTGCAAGAGGATTTCCAGCTTTCTCTCAGCTGGCAGGATCAAACCACTTCTAGCTGACCCTCTTCACATGCTGCTGTTTTATCTGGGGGGAGAAGTAGAAGCGATTGTTGAGAAGTAGATGTGCTTTAGTGTTCTGGTTACTAGTGCCAACTTTGCTTTACCATAAAGGCTATGATTTGGAGGGTGGGCTTGTCCAGCCTAGTGTCGCACTTTCCCTCTCCACTCCTTATAACCTCATACAGAATAATTAACACCCACTTGTATCTATCTCGTCTTTCTAATGTATCCTGGGGGGTAAGGGATATAGCTAATTTACCATTGTATCCAGTAGAAATAGTGCCAGGAACCTGATGGGAACGGTGTCTCCCCAACCCCCAATTTTCTTCTTCCTAGGAACGCATACCAAAGATTGTAATACCCCAAAGTGAAGAAAGAATCTCCCAGGATAAAATATCAAATTAAACAGTGATAAGAAGCACATAGAAGCAAACAATTCCTTCATAGCGTATTAATAGATGCTTAATAGAAATATGAGCTTATTTATAACATCTTTATTTTTTATTTTGTTAACATTTGTGTTGGAGAGACAGAGAAAGACAGAGCATGAGTGGGGGAGGGGCAGAGATCGAGGGAGATGCAGAATCCGAAGCAGGCTCCAGGCTCTGAGTTGTCAGCACAGAGCCCGATGCAGGGCTCAAACTCACGAGCCGTGAGATCATGACCTGAGCCTAAGTTGGACAGTTAACTGACTGAGGCTTCTGTTTAGCCTAGAACCTCAGGATAATACACTTGAATTGCCAAATGAAGATCCAAGCTTCTGGGCATAAGAAAATCATTGATGGCTTGAATAAAAAGAAGGTGAGCCAAAAATGTCAGTAGGTTTGGGGTTGGGGAATGAAAAGACTCATCTGCCATTAGAAAAAAATGATTCTGGAAAAGGTCTCTGTGAGTGGCACTTCAACAGAGAAGTGTCTGTTGAAACTGACTCACAGAGAAAGCAAAAACTTGACTGGGTAGAATAGGCAGAGAAGTGCCCCCCAAAATATAATTAGGGAGTACTCTTTTATTCTGGAAGAGCTAAGAGTCCATCACAAAAGCTTAGTACCAACCTTTATTCTGGACATTCCCTGAGTGCCTGGTGCATATACAGCATGGTCTGTGATACCTTCGGGAAAGAAAACATGGCCCTTGTCGTCCTGTCCTTATAGCCTGAGAAGACGAGATGCATGCCTTTAAAAAACTGGAGGATCATTTTGAGGCAAGGAACCTAGACCCTAGATAAGTTTACTGTAAGCTGGAGAGGACCACCTGGGGGGATGACTGGGTTGAAGGGCAGGATGACTTCCACAGCGTTCCACACTTTCCGTCTTCCTAGAAGGCCTCCTCTTGCTGTTGTACAATCAGGCTGGTTACCGGGAGCCAGACTGCGAGCTTTCTTGTCCAGCCACAGACACCAAGGACACTTTCAACTGATGAGCAGTCCCCCGTAACCTCTTCCTTTGGACACCAGCTGAATGTAGGTCATGAAAGGGCCCACATCTCAAGATGTCTAAGGAGAACCTTTGAGAATTACTGCTCTATCTAAGACTTTGTAGCTAGAGTTGATGTTTACTGTCAGAGCTGGCCTGATGGTTAGGGAGCCGCCCAGACCAGCTACAGGGGATATTTGTGGGATGCTGAGAAGTTTCTCCGAAATACCTCATGTAATAGCCTGTGTCAGTAGCTGAAGTCATGGAATCATTCCTCTTGGCTAAAGAAATGTCCCCTATTAAACATTTGTGGACGAGAGGAAGAGATGTAGGCTAGTGGACATGCAGTTAGGTGGAGTCACAGTGTGATGACTAATGGTGCCCGGGAGAACTGCGGGCTAATCAGCGTGAACACAGTGGATGGTTCCTAACAGTACTTCCTGGGGCCCTGCTCCTGCCTCTCCTACAGCGGAAATTTGCATGGAAATGAAAATATGCACTGATAAAAGTTATAGGGGACACAAAACTAGGAGGTATTGCTGGAATATGACATGATTGAATGAGATTCAGTAAAACCTTAGTAAGTTGAGATAAAAGGCCCAGACTGTAATATACTAGGGATGAATATGAGATCCTATATCAAGGTTTACGGGGAAAAAATCCGCCACAAAGTGAAAGCCAGGGAGAATGACTGAAAAGCATTGATTATATTTTTTAAATCCCTGAAGGGGATTGGCCGACTGAAAGCTCAGTATAAGCCAAAGCTATGCTATGGCTGGTAAAAAAAGAAAAAAAAGAAAAAAGTAAATGTACACTGATGTGCTGATGGAATTCTTCCCTGAAACTCTGTTGTTTTGGGTCAAAAACTGAGTGCAGGGTTCAGTTCTGGGGCTAGATCACCCAGAGGACGGACCAGCAGGATGTAGGCAGGTCTGGAAACCATATCATATGAGGAAGTGAGGAGACTATGTCAAGAAAAGAGAGGAGGGGGGACATGCAGGCTCTATTTAAATATATGAAATGTTACCATGGAGAAGATGTTTGATTTCTTCTAACCCAGAACCAAGATGGATAAGAAGGTAATGGATGGGATGTAAATTCAGCTCAGGATGAAAACTGTAACATGTAAGGCTACCCCACCCACAGTGGATGGGACTACCCTATTAGTAGCAAGCTCCTAGTCACTAGAATCATTCAGCAGGAACGGGATGACCTCCTGCCAGGAATGTTGCAGCCAGATTCCTACACTGGGAAGGAAGCAGGATGAGGTAATTGCCAAGTTCTAAGATCCCTTGTAATTCTGCATTTATGAAAATACACCCAGCCCGTGCTAGGGGTGCCCACACTTGGCTGTTGGCAGTGCACACCATTGTATGCATTGGTCTCTCTCTTTCTCTCTCTCTCTCTCTCTCTGTCTCTCTCTCACACACACACACACACACACACTCACACACACACACACACACAGAAGGGATGCTGGCTGGTGTATGTGCTGTGTGTTCTGGCACTCTCCCTGACTCTTCTCTGGTCCCCCACAAGCTTGACCTTGAAAGCAAGAGCAGACTTTCTGCCCTCACTCTTCCACATCAAAATGTGAGCGCCTAGGGCCCTCCCTTGACTTCCCCAGTTTGGGGTCCATAAATTCAGAAGTGGCCAAGAGTAGAGTGCGGTCAAAGTGAAATGTCTGTTAATGCCTTGTCTGTGTCTTATGACCCCAGAGGTAAATGACTGGCCTAATGAACTCAATGAGGACACCTTCCCCCTTCCCACCTCATCTCCTCCCACCCTGCTGTGAAGGGTGTGGCTGGGCTCTACAACATCCATCCTCATTGACTCCTGGAAACTGGGAACAGATCACAGACCATTGGAGATGACCTTCACAGGCTTGTGCCTTCTCTGGAGCACACTGGAATTCCCCAAGCAGAGAGTGGAAGAAAACTAAGCATTAGTCTAGACCAAGTTCATCCCACTTTGGGATGCCAGAGATATGAGTCACTAAGCCCAGGGACCTGGCTGATCAATTTCATTTAATGAGCTAACTGTGTTTCCCATGAACTCCTACATCTGTTTTGGGGGCATCCTCAGGGGCTCTTTGATGCTTCATGAATTCCCTTCTCAAGAAGGGAAGAAGCCTACCTCCTTTATATGAATGACTCCACCCAGAGAGTTCACAGGTTTGGACCCTGAGCTACCTATTGGCCAGCAGCCAGAACACTGGGCAAGTCCGTTCTCTGTATTAAGAGGAGCTGGTTGAATTCAGTCCCTTCCAGCTATGACAGTCTGTGATCCAGAGCGGTGATGGTTTCTCCATCAAAATGACACCGCATTGCACTTATCATTTACAAGGTGGTTTTAAATATTCTGTAGAGGAAAAAAAAATCAGATGATTTCTGCAAAAGTGCTTAGCAGACTATAAAGTGCTACGGTAGCTTAACCCTGCCACTGATTCACCAGCCTTGGCTTAGTGCATCCAGAAAATTCACCAGGCAGAGTCTTGGTTCTCTGTTTGCTGACACAGACTGTACTGTCACATCGTGCCCTGTGGCCTGTTTCAGACCCCGGAGTTGAAGTCGGGACCCTTGAGTTCTGGTCTGGCGGAGCCTGAGAACCGCAGCTGCGTGTCCAGAGTGATTGACCCTTCCTGGTGTCTCTGGACACCTCGCTGTAAAACAACTCTCGTAAGGCAAAGGAGTCTGAGGCCAGTCGCCAAAACCTTCTCAAAAAGAGGCAAGCAAGCAGGAGCAAATCATGAAATGCAACATACTGTTGGTTCCAAGCAAATGGATCTTTTTTAAATCTAGGGGTGCCTGGGTGGCTGGGTTGGTTAAACGTCTGACTTCGGCTCAGGTCATGATCTCATGGTTCATGAGTTCAAGCCCCTCGTTGGGCTCTGTGCTGACAGCTCAGAGGCTGCAGCGTCCTTCAGATTCTGTGTCTCCCCCTCTCTCTGCCCCTTCCATGCTCATGCTCTGTCTCTCAATAAAAAAAAAAAAAAAGTTAAAAAAAATTAAACCTAGAAAACAGAGCCCCAACTAACCTCCCAGGATTTCAGAGGCTCTTAAATCGAGAGGCTCCGTTTCCTGTCTGTGGCAGTAGACAAGTTGGAAAAAGCATTAGATAAGAAGAGATTACAAATCCAGATGCCATCCTGAGGAAAGCTCTCTACACTGGCTGTTTTGCACATTGCTAAGTCATGTGCTCATAGAAGGGCTCAAGGCTGGGGCCGTGTGTTGTGAGATCAGGGAACGTACAGCTCGTTTCCTTTTCTCTGCCTACCCACACTACCTTCTTACCTACCCATTTTTCAAAGGCTCTTTTGCAAAGGCAGTTAGGTTACCAGAACTGATTGGAACCCCCCCCAGGCTGTCAGATTTAGGTGTGGTCTAGCCCTCAGGTGGCCCCGAAGCCTCAGTTTCTCCTTGCAACAGCAGACAGCCCTGAGATCTGGAAAGAGGCCAACAGAGGGACGAGGAGGATGGGGCTGAGAGAATCTGGTACCCCTGCCCCCCACGCTCCCACATCCTTCTAGAAGGGCACTGAGACCTGAAAAAGCTCTTTCTTCTCTTAACCACAGGAGCTGAGGCTGTTGTGAATTCTTAAAATTCCAGCAGTCCAGGTTTTTATTAGTCACATTCAGCTGCCAAAATGCTTCAAGGTTTTCCTCTCAGCCGCAGCCTTATCTCAGCTGCATCTGGAGCCTCTAGGAAGGTCTGAAACTTTTCAGCCGAAAGTTTTTCCCCTACCTCCCCTCCACCAGCAAGTGGGTGCAACAGGTTGCACTGGGTGATTTAGGAAAGAAAGGGGGACAGTTCCCATCTCTGTGCAGTGTCAGAGGTGGTGGTCTCTCCAAGCCTAAATCTGGCCCTGCTTCCCTGATGGCCACAGGAGAGCTGGATGGCATCCTTCTGTGGCAGGAGGAGAAATGGTGGCCAGACTGTCCAGCAAGGGAGTAAAGAGCCCTGGTGAAAGCCCATAGCCTCTGAATCCCTAGCCTTGCTGCACTGTTGAGCTGGGCCATCCAATATAGTTGTCCTGGGTTTGTCTCATAGCTCACAGGGAGTTTGGGCAAGAGGATGTAGGTATAAGATCCTGTCCGGTGTTAACATTCCATGATTCTATTTATTGAGTCTCTATGTGGTCAGGGCTTACCAGCCACCACCGGGAGCACAGGAGAAGTCATTCCAGGGTGACCTATTTTCCCAACTAAAAGTAGGTCATAGCATCTGGAAAGCAAAAGGGCATTTATGCGGATAACAGAGCACAATATTCAAAATTGTACACATCCTGACAAACTGGGAACCAGGTCCCTGGCCAGGGCAGTGTTCACACAACTCTTTGAAAAGTATAAATACTGTTACAATCCTTTGCGACATGAAATAAGGGAACAGGCAGCATTACACTTATCTGTTAGATGAAATAAATAAATAGCATTATAATTAATCTTAGATGAAATAAATGAATGGACAGCATGTACTCAAACTTTGAACAGTGGAAATTAGTGGAAAAATTGTGGCAGTTTGGAAAGGGAGAGAATATGGAAGATTTTATATGGAAGGGATGCTATTTGGAAGAAATGGGCAGGAGAAAGACTCTCTTTGCCCTGCTTGGGGGATCATTCTGTACCGGGGGGGGGGGGGGAACTGATGTGACTAGGGTGAGGCTGCTAGTGTCCAGTCCAGTTCTGCAATGGACCGGAACGGTTCAGATGAGACTTCAACCATGTTGGAGGGGTCAGTGCCAAGGAATCCTCCCACTCCATTCCCAGGAGGCTGTTGTTAAGGCGGCTGTTGTTAAAGATGTCATGTCTGCTCATGCATTCATTTGATACATTTTAATTGAGCACCTGCACTGGGAATAAAGGGATTGAAGAAGTGGACAGCCTTGGCTTCCTGGAGATTACAGTCCAGTAGCGGAGAAACACAGTTTCACAAATTGTTACTTTGTTACCATGGTGATGATTACTCTGAGGAGCAGTAGGTACCCCAGCTGGGAGTCGGGCCCAGGACTTGGCTGGTCTGTGGCCTCAGCCCCCCTGCTGGGTCAGAGGGACGGGTTGCTGGAACAGGTGTCCTGCCAGCTTCCTGCAGACAGCAGGGCTCGCTTGTTCTCCAAAGAAGCAGTCTCTGTTACCTACCCCAGGGCTTTCAGGTTGGAAAATGAAACACAGAGCGTTCGATTTTCCAGCAGCCTTGCGAGCCTCTTGATTTATAGAAGGAGGGCCCAGACAGACTGCAGGGTTTTTCCTCTGGTGGCTCAGAATGACCTCAGCTGTCCACACCACCCACCCCGACTGGTGTCCATCTCATTGAGCCAAGGAGCAGAAGTCACCGCAACGCTTTCTGTCTTCCCTTTCCTCCATCTGACCTGGTTGCAAGTCCCCAGATAGAGAATGTTACTTCTTACTTAGCTCCTTACTCTGTGAATTCGTGATTTGACCAAAAGGAGTTCATTACAGTGTAGCCAGACTTTACTACTACAACTTGCATCATACCGTTTACAGATGATACTACCCACTTAACTACCCCATCCAGACGTGTGCTGAGGGTCAGATCAGCTTTTCATTCAGCTCAGTAACTTCCTTAGCATCAGATTTTGAGAGGAAAGGGAGGGTGTTAATAGCCCAGACAACAAGGGAGTACGTGGATAAAGTGTAGACCTTCCGCTTGTCCGTAAGTCACACAAGTACGAAGAGAAGCAAGTACTGCCTAGCTGTTTATTTTGCACTAAACAAAGAATAAAGGGAGTCTTTATGAAATATTTGGCTTGAGAGCTCGATGTTCAGCTAAGTTGAACTCCTACAATTGGATTTTTAGAAATCATTATTGGTTCATTCCAAAAATACTTGAGGGCCCACTATGTGTCATGTCTGGCACTGGGAGCCATGGGGAATACAAAAATGAATAAGGCCCAATTCTGCCATTGAGGGACTCACAATTCAAGGAGGTGGCAAAACACATGCAAAGATAAATAATAATAGTACAAGATAGTTAGGGTAAGTCAAGGACTGACTGACTCAGAAAGCAGATGCTAGGGGGATAAACAAGACATCAAATGTCTGGGTACCAGATATTTGGGGAAGCGGGCTTCGTGGAGAAGATGGTGGTGTCTCTTTCCTCCTCTGTCATGAGTGACAGCAGGAGATTTGCCTGTCCGGTTGGTCTGTGTGTCCCAGGGCCTCTCACGGTGCCTGGGGTGTAGCAGCTCTCAACAGTCAGTTTTCAGATGCATGGATGAGATCCCTGAGGTCAGCAGGACTCTGACAGGGAGAGAGAAGGAAGAGAGAATTGCAGGGAGGTTCCGTGCTGGGCTTTAAGGAGTGATATCCGTGGCAGTGAGAGAACGTTGCTGGCTGGGAAAAGGGAGGGGAGAGGGTGGTATGGATCAGACCAGGGAGTCAGGGGCCTGGGGAGCCACGGGAAGGTTTGGAGCAAGATGTGGACACGTAATGGGCAAGGTGGATGAGTCTGCTGGTGGCATGTGAGGTGGATGGGGGCAGCGATTCCCCCACATGGGGGAGACACTCAACCTGTGTGAAATGACGGAATTATAGCGCCTTTCTTTCACTTCCATGGCTCTCCATGCCACCTGACTGGCAAATGGAGGTGGGGATGGGGTGGTGATTGAAGGCCAGATGAGGCATTGCTGCATGGCTATAGGTGTGAGGAGGGGAAGGAGCGAAAGACAGGTGAGGCTTGTGTTCCACAAGCTGGAAGGGCAGGTGCCTGACTCGTAGGGCAGAGGAAAGTTTGAGGGTATCTTGGATGTGTTGGGTGTGAGGTGCTGGGGAAGGTGCCAGGCTGGGGGTTGGAAAAATGGATCTCTATCTTGTTTTTTTTAAGATTTATTTATTATTATTATTATTATTATTATTATTGAGAGAGAGCACAAGTTAGCAAGGGGCAGAGAGAGAATCTCACGAGGGACAGAGAGAGAGGGAGAGAATGTGGAGCCCAAAGTGGGGCTCGTGCTCATCGGATGTGGGACTCAAGCTCAAGAACGGAGAGACCATGACCTGAGCCAAAGCCAGATGCTGAACCGACTGAGCCATCCAGGCACCCCTGGAAGGCCAGTTTTTGAAACAGCTGAAGAAAGCCAGCTGAAGGCTTAGAGAGCAAGATGTAGGAACCTACCAGCAGTGGAGGGACGGGTCTTGCTAAGCGACCAAGGTTGTGTGCCATTAGCCAGCTGTGCATTCTGGTTAGGATGACGGTGTGCTCGTGTATCTTGCCGCTGTGGTCCTCCCTCTTTGACACCACTCCCGGCTTGCTTTCTCAGCTGGAAAGTCCTGGGCTGATATTCAGTGACAGCTTCTGGAGCAGAGGGAAGGAAGATAGTTGGGCTAAAATGGGACCCTTACAGGCACTCGTCCCGGGGTGGGGGCCTTTGCACCTGGCACCGAGCTTTCCAATTGCGAAGTGCGTCCTTGTAAGGCTTGCTTGCTTGCCTTGCCTCCCCCTTTATCTTTACCTGATGCAATCTTCCACTAGACTTTCAGAACTGGTGATTTTTCCTCATTGGCCACAGCCCTAGACTGTCACATTGTGGAATTTGCAAGTCATTCACAGATGCTGCAAATGGGAAATATCATGCAGGCACAAGACGGGGAGTCCTGCCATGGTGGCCCTTCACTAGCTTTCTCTCCAGCAGCCCACTGATTGAAGCAGGGCGGGGGGCTGATATCCCTGCACCTTGATATTCCCTTTTGGAGGAGCATGATCATCACTCTCAAGCCCTACTGGGGATGAGAGGAGTTCTGAGTAGGACAAGTCTAGAAGGTTCTGTGCATTCCTTGGAGGAAGGCCTTTTTGGAGATCTGGGTGAACTATTGTCTCTGGCAAGAGAGACAGCATTCAGACTTTAAGTTTAAAATGTGCCAGATGCCTTACCAGCTTCTGGGCCATTGGGCTTAATGTAAAACCAGCAAGTCTAGAGAGCTCTTTGTTAGAAAAGAAAAACATATATATGTTTTAGTGTTTCAAATCTTCTCTTTTGGAGTTGAACTTCTGGGAAAAAAAAAATTCTAACCCTTGTGGTTATGGAAGAGATTCCACAGCAGTGATGTAAGGAGGGAAGTTATGTGTGTATGTGTGTGTTTTCCTACACAGAGGTCTCTGAGCAGCTTATGTGAGCTCGTTAGCTAGCAATGAGCCCTGGACGTGTGCCATGAAGGGCTTCCCTGCTGCCCCCTGGCCTGGGTCCACGAGCAGCTGGGAGGCAGCTCTCCCCTCACGTACTCTGGTCTGACTCCTGGCTCCTCCCAGCAGAGCCAGAGCACAGGAAGGACCTCAAATGTGCAGGCCCCAAAGGGACCCCCCAGAGGGCTAAGCCCCTGGCCTTGTCCCGGTTGGGTCTACTCAATACCAGGCAATGGACAGGGCATGTCTGGGAGGGCAGAGAGGCCATGAGTCCAGAGCACAGGCTTGGAGTCAGAACTCAGTTTTCACCCTGGTTACCCATGTATTGGCTGTGTGAACTTGGAGAGGTTGCAAAACCTTGCTGAGTTTTCTCAAGTTGCTCCTGGAGGGGAAACGGGATTGTGCCATCAGCCTTCTCTGAGGTTGTCATGGGGATTGAGCGAGCACAGAGCCTGACAGGTAATGGATTTGTTGGTATTTGGAGAGTGAGGGCTCTTGCAGTTTTTATTATTCAAAGAAGAGACAGGGCCCTGCGGTTGGGGCTTTAGAAGGAAGCCTGTTGAGGTCCATGGAGGGCAGACACTATATTTTTTTTGAATGAATGAATGAATGAATGAGGTAAATTGAGCCTGATGGAATGAGGGAGAAAAGAAGACATTTCATTTTGAAGTAACAGCTCTGACCCTGACCACTTTTCTAGGCGCTGGAGGGAACGAGTCCCTCTGGACCTTTCCTCCACTGAGTAGGTGCACAAACAGATGCCCACTGCGCACACACACACACACACACACACGCACACACACACACACTGAGTTGGTGGAAGAATAAGGACAAGGACAAGGACACCTCTCTCTAGCACTTTCTCTTCTGCAAGCCTCATTTCCCACATCTTGAGCCCACCTGGCTTCCCCCAGCTGTCACACTTCTGCAGAAGAGAATGCCATCCTGCATCAAGATGAGGGCACATGTATCTGCTGCGTCCCCTCTTCCAAGGCCATAGCGTGGATGCTGAGGGTCACATTGGACTTCTCCCCTTAGTGAGCCTGCACTGCTTCCCCAGGGCAGGGGGACAGTGGGGAGGGAAGGATCTGTGAATGTAATGAAGTCAGCCCATCCCACCTGCCCCGCAGAGTCACAGGGCTGGTGCCCCACCGGTAACTTTCCTCTGGGCATTATGCATGACACACTGGAATTCCAGCCCTGCCACCCTAGGTGGAAAGGGGCAGGAGGGGGACTGGCCCACAGGCTGGTCCAGAGCGCAGGCCCTTTCTTGGCTTGCCCCTGTCCACGTGTCTTGGTGGCACAGGTCCTGTGGCCTGAATGGAGGCTGTAAAGGATCCAGGATCCAAGCTGGCAAACATAATCCTGCCCTGGCACTTTCCTTCCTCTCTGCATGGAGAGGAACCAGGGCCAAATGCCATCACTCCCGGCCCACATACTTTCCGCTGCCTTGCCCGACTGCTGAAACAGGGTCTGGCCATGCACTTTGAAGCCAGGGCGAGGAGACATGAGTCCCCGGGCACCCAAATAATGGTTCTGTTCAACTTCGTGGTTCATTTGCATCCTGGCTGGACAGGGGCTCGGGTACTCAGGTCGCCAGGAGCCTCCCTGCCAGCGCCCCTGCCCAGCCCCACCCCTTTCCTTCCCTGGCCCAGCTCACTCCCTGACCCACACTGCACACCCTGCCTCTAGGTGGTTCTTGGGAGAAAATTGGACTCAAACAGTTTTCTTATCTGGAAAACAAGATAGCGAGAGTTGTAAACCACCTTGTTCTATTGTTTGAGAATGGACAGAAAACACTCCTTGTGGAGCTCACACATGATGTCTGTTACTGCTGTATTGCAGCTCATCATATCTGAGTATGGATTTGGGGCTGGAGACAGCGAGGGGGCTGGAGGCATAGGTGGAATCAGTCATGACCAGCCACGGGCACCTCACTAAGTAATTCAGGCGTTACTGTATAGTCAAGGGACAAGATCACTCTGTGTTTTAGAAAGAGCGCTGGTGTCTGGCCCTGTGGCAGATGCATGGAAGAGGGAGTTGGAGGCAGGGATTCAGGGAGCCTTGCAAGAACTGGTGGTGGTCCCATTGGGCAGGGGCAGGAAGAGGAGGGGCTGGATCCGAGAGATTAGGGAGTGAGCTCCCCTAGTGTTTGGGGGAAGAGTGGGTGAACACAGGTATCACTAACTCCAGGTAGCCCCCCATTTCTCTCATCCAGTTTGGCCTCTTGAGGCTCTCTGTCCTTCTACCAAATTCCTGGACCTCTGGGGTAGGCTTAGGGTCAGGGACATCATGGCTCAGTGTCAGAGGTGTGGGGAGGAGAGCCCGCAGTGCAGTGAGGCAGGAGCCCCCCATGCCCAGCCTTCTCCACTTCCTCCTGTCGGGGTCCTGCCTCTTTCATCACTGCCACAGAAAGATGGATGGGGGTGGATGTGGAAATGGAGGCAAAGAGTAGGCTTTCCGAGGACCTCAACTTATTTGGAATCTTTCCTTTCCTTCCACAGCCCAATGGCTGTGTCCTTCCCTACCTCCCTGTTGGGCAGGCCTGGGTCCCTGCACATAGCTTCTTCTTCCCCTCTTCTCTCCTTGCCCTCCCCCTTCTCTCCTGGGATGTTCTCACTGAGGAATGCCAACCCCCAGGGGATTAGGTAGTGTGCAAGATGGCACCACCAGCCTCATTTGCCTGACACACTTCAGTTTTACTGAAAAATTAGTGGGGACACACACACACACACACACACAACCGGCACGCATGTGCGCACAGACGTGCTTTGGCATAAAATACAAAATCCAACTTATTTTTAATATAGAACCAGAAAATTCAAAGAACAAATTCTCTCTTCACTTATTCTGAGAACCCCCAGGAGAGGGCTGGGGCGCAGTGCTCCCTGGGCTTTTGGTAGCACGTAGGATAAGCCGCCAGGGTCCTGTGGCTCCTCTTCAACTGCTCCTGACCACCCCTACTCCCCCCCCACCCTGGTGTACAGGGCCTGAGGGCAGAGGCAGGCTGGCAGAGCCACCCTTCCGGGGCAGAACCGGGCACGTAACCCCCCTCTGTCTGTGCCTCCTTCTTCCCAGAACCTGAACATCCAGGTGGAGGACATCCGGATCCGAGCCATCCTGGCCGCCTACCGCAAGCGCACCCCTGTGACGGAGGGCTACGTGGAGGTGAAGGACGGCAAGACGTGGAAGCAGATCTGTGACAAGCAATGGACAGCCAAGAATTCCCGCGTAGTCTGTGGCATGTTTGGCTTCCCTGGGGAGAAGACGTACAACACCAAAGTGTACAAGTAAGGGGGCTGCTCGAGCCTGGGCTTCCCAGGCCCTCACCCTGCCTTGTTAGGAGTTGGCTCTTGGGGCGAGCTCCCCACTGAGGAGAGCCCTCCCTGCCCTGTGTCGTGGCGGGGGCTGCCAGTGTCCTTCCAGCAAGCCTGCCCTTGAGGAACTCCCGCTCCTGTGGGAGGCAGACCCCACATGAATTATGAAAGTAGGGTAGAGGCAACCGGCAGGATGCCCCAGCCCAGAAAATGCCCACCTCTCAGTGCAGACAGCCAGCTCGGCCCACAGGGTCTGAACAAGGACAACAATACCCAGGCCGGACGAGGCAAGGGCAATGCCAACTTAAGAAATGTTTACTTTTCCTCAGCAAAAGATTATTCTGAGAACTCTGGAACTTTTCAGCAACTGTCAAGACGTTGAAAAGTGGTTGGCTTCGATTCAGTTGAACCAATCCCAGTTAAACCTTATCTGTTGTGGTTTCCAAAGTTGGCATGTCCCAGGGGGCCGGGGGGCAGATGGCAACCTGCCCGAGGGGAATCCGGTGAAGGGGTTCGGCCCCATGACAAGCTGGCCGCTGGAGGACCTTGGCTGGTAGTGGGGTCTTCTTATCTCCTCTTATTACTGATAATAACAGTCTGTTTCCGAGTGCCTACTCCGTGCCAGGCTCTGCCCCTCATCATCGAGTCCTCACAGCACCAGGAAGTAGGAGTCTGCTTCAGAGTTGAGGCAAAGAAGTCAGAGAGAAGGTGTAGAACCAGAATCAGGATCCAAACACAGGTCCCCAGCTACAGGGTCTACACTCCTAGAGAGTGTAGACTCACACCACCACATCTTTCCTTTCAAACCAGGGACAGGGAACTGTGGAGTCAGGAGACATGGGTTCTAAGCCCAGCTCTCCCTCCAGATCCTTGGGTCAGTTCAGGTTGCACCCCTCCATGGGCTTGGCGTGGCCGCCTTTGGTTGGAGCCCTCAGTCCACCACAGGGGGGATGCTGGCAGCAGGGCAGGCTCACAGCACCCCTGGGGGTGATCTTAGTGGCCGTTTCCACCCCCAGGCCACCCCAGACATGGCTTAGACCTTCCTGGTTGCACAGGGCAGCTGGGAGGTGGCGTGGTCTCAGCCCTCTGAGTCTTTGGACAACTCCCTCCAGCTGGCTGACCCCTTCCCTTGGGCACATCTTCTCAGCTTTTCCACCCATGTGAGCCAAGAAAAGCAAACCCCTCCCCTGGCTGGTCCCACCAGAGCCCCCAGCTTAGTGGCAGGTCTGAGCCCAGTCCTAGGAAGGCAAAGGCTACCACCAGCTCATGACCAGGAGGCACGTGCCTTGTTCACATGGCATTTGAAGGCCATCTCCCTCCTTGCGAGCAGTCCTGAGCCCTTTTCCTGCTTTTGAGGAGGGGTCTCAGATCTGTTTTGGCAGCTGCCCCCGGGGTGATCCCCTCATGGGCTGGGTCGGAAACCCTCTCTTGGCTCCTCCCACTCCGTGTCTGTGGTTTTGCTTTCTTTTCAAACGGGGACAGGAAATGGCTCCGAGGGCTGGGAGGCATCCAAGGGGTTGGTGGCTGGCGGGTGGCGTTCTTGGCCAAGTTGGGAGATGATTAGCGGACGCTGCAGAAAACCAGCAATGCCTGACCTCTAGCTGGAGATGCTATGGAGGGGCGGGAGGGCAGGCGCTAAACCTCACAGGCTTGTTTTGTGTTAGACTCAGCTGACAGTGGGGCCCTAAAAGAGAAGGGCCTGCTGGGGAACTTCTGCCCCAGAGGTGCTGTTAGGGGCTGCGATGGCGGCCGGCTGGAGGACGTGATGAACTGGGACTCCCAGGGCATGGCTTCAGCCATCACTCAGTCAAGGCCCTCAGTCTGCAGGGAAAGAGACACAGGACTGAAAGGCAGGGGACTCGGAGGTCACAGAACCCACCCGCGGAGTCTGAAGGGGAGCCCAGGTGTGTCCACTCTCCTGCTGTCACCTCAGCCCCAGCTCCCGCTCCGCCCCGCCCCAGGGGCAGGGCCTGGCAACAGGGCACGGCCCCCACCACAGGCTGGCTGTTGAGTCTGGGAGCGGGGGCAGAGCTGGCCTGGACTCAGGGTGTCTGTGAGCTGTGCTCAGAGGCTACGGACAGCAGAGGCCTGGGAGCCAAGTGTCCCGGAATCTGTGACTTCTAGTAGCATCTTTCCTCATCTCCCCTTCACTCTTCCCACAGCCCGTCCTGCTGTTGCTGACATCCCTCCCTCCCTCCCAGGGAGGACTTCACCCTTAGGAAGGAGATTGTTTTCCAAGTAATTCTGTCTAGGGTGGTGTCTTCCTGGGACCCCCCAAGTCCAAAGGGGCCCCGCAGCCTTAGACATTCACCAGGCAGCACCTGAGGCCTCTCCACCCTTAACTCTGTCTGCTAACCGGCATATCTGGTGGCCACTCAGAGGCCTCAGTTACCCCCAGGGCCAGGACTGCAGCTCTTCATCAGAACTTCTCTGCTTGCCACCTTCCGCCCTCCAGTCCAAGTTAGAAGAGCCCAGTGGGTACCCACATGCCCCTCAGAGTCCTCGCCCCCACAGGGTCGCCGAGAGTGGAGTCAGTTTCCCCACCAAGGGCTGCTTTTCCATGAGCTGCATTCTGCTCTGGCCTGGGGAACCATGAATGCTCTTTGACGCTAATGAGGCCGAAGCTTCAGGGCCCCATCCTTGGGGCCAGGAGCATATTGTGGTCTTTTTTTTCCTAAAGCAGTATCCCGATGTCGCCACTGATTTATTGATATGAGCTAACTAAGCAGAGATTCTCTGTCTGATGTTGCATCTCGGGAGTTAGGCAGAGCTCTCGTGATTTGGTTGGTTGGCTGAAACATAGACCAAAATGTGGCCCCTCAGGATAGAAATGCCCAATCTCCTTGGCACCCAGTCGAGGACACCCAGTAGAAGAAGGGATCCAAAGGCTTAAGGAGACTGGATGTTGGAGTGGATTGGACATCTGAGATCTCACGCAGCCTGGGAGGGTCTGGAAGACACACTTTACAGGTGAATGAGGAATAAACTTGTGAGGGAAACCCTGGTGTTCTTAA
This sequence comes from Cryptoprocta ferox, assembly GCA_028646485.1. Classification (NCBI taxonomy): domain Eukaryota; kingdom Metazoa; phylum Chordata; class Mammalia; order Carnivora; family Eupleridae; genus Cryptoprocta; species Cryptoprocta ferox. Next base: position 41,691,674 of record CM053567.1, on the reverse strand, counting down.
GAGAGCTTACTGGTAGCTCTTCTCTGTAAACCACCCCTCACTCTAAATGCAGGAGGTGGTGACTGGCTTCCAGGGCAACAGCACTCAGCCCCCCAAGGCCAGGTGGGCATGGTTCCCGAAAGACCAGCAGAATCAGAGCAGCAATCAGAACAGTTGGACTCCTGCACAGCCACGGCATGGCCTCATTGATCACAATGTTCCCAGAAGTGAAATGGATAGGAGGCCTATTAAGTTCTTACTCATTCTTTTCTTTTTTTTTTTTTTTTAGTTTATTTATTTTGAGAGAGAGAGAGAGAGCAAGAGAGGGGTAGAGAGAGAGGGAAAGAGAGAATCCCAAGCAGGCACCACACTGTTAGCACAGAGCCTGACGCATGGCTCAATCTCAGCTGTCTGTGAAATCATGACCTGAGCCAAAATCAAGAGTTGGATGCTTAACTGAATGAGCCCCCCAGACATCCCCCAAATTCTTTATGAATAGAAAATCTAGGTCAAGAGAACAGAAATCTAACCTGAATCCTATAAACAGAGAGTCAATCCCTAGACCTGAGGCAGCTTACAACCCAGAACCCTTTGAGTAAAAGGGAGGCTGGGTCCCCTTGAGGAAGGACTCCAGTACACTGCCAAAAATTTACAGTGTTAATCAATTTACCAGCCTTCCCGAAAGGGACCAATGGCCTTTAACCACGGTAGTTGTGTACTGGGGAAGAAGAAATAATCCGAGCTTTTGGGCACAACTGGACACAGGCATCTGAAATGATGCTGGGAGACTCAAAGATCACCATGGCCCTCCAGTCAGAGTAGGGGCTTATGTGGGTCAGGTGATCAATGGGGTTTTAGCTTGGGCCCGTCTCACAGTGGGCCCAGTGGGTCCCTGAACTCATCCTGTGGTTATTCCTAATTCTGGAATTCATCATTGGAATGGACATACACAGTAGCTGGGAGAATCCCTACAAAATCTGGCTTCTCCCTTGGCTGGGGAAGAGCCAGTAGGACTTTTCATTTTTAATGATTTATGTACTTTTGAGAGAGAGCACGAACAGGGGAGGTACAAAGAGGGGGACAGAGGGTCCAAAGGAGGCTCCGCACTGACAGCAGAGAGCCTGATGCGGGGCTCGAACTCACGAGCCGTGAGATCACGACCTGAGCTGAACTTGGAGGCTCAACCAAGCCACCCAGGCACCCCAGGACTCTTCATTTTTAACTGCATCAGCCCTGCTGAGTGTTCTTCCTGTTACCCTGCCATAGGCTAGACACCTCTTTTTCAAGCAGGCTTCCCCCTTGGCCCAAAACTGCATCTCATTCCAGTTGCACTCCAATCACTGGGCCTAAAGCGGGCTGTCCACCCATCATCCACCAGTGCCTGGTATCTGCACCCCCCCCCCCCCGGGGGCCTGGCCCTGGTGAATCATGATGGCAAGGGGTGGGGGCGGGAGGGCTCCTGGCGCAGTGGAGGCCTGTGGAGGGCCACGGTGCATTCCTGTGAGCTGATGTAAGGGGGAAGCAGGCCGTCTGGGAAAGGCAGGAGCAGTTATGTGCTCTCTGTGGTGCTTCAGTCTATATTAAGAGCTCAGTACATCTGTTCGTGGGTGAGGGCAGTGTTCACTGAAAGCTGGAAGCAGAAGGATGTTTCAAGCCGGTGAGGTCTGGCTGGTCCTTGTGCAGCTGATAGCCCCCGAGCGTGTTCTCTTGCCCAGTGTTGGGGGGTGGGTCATGAGGAGCAAGCTGTACACCACCCCCCAAATGTGTTCTCCAGTCCGAGGTGGGGGTGTCATGGGAAACAAGCTGGAGGTTGTTTCCAAGTACAGGGCCTTGTATCCAGGAAGTGGGGAGGGGCAGTGGTTCTTGGAATTATTCACAGTCCTCCTGTGGAGTTCTCTACTCTCGTAGAGAGTACTCTATGTAGCAATGTTGAGCACACCTCCTGAATTTTCCAGGACAGTCCTTTTTTCAAAGATTCTGTGTCATGGTGCCCACAGGGACACTAGAGTTATTACAAGTTGAAATTTTTGGTTAAGAAAAGATATTGGTTTGGGGCACCTGGGTGGTTCAGTTGGTTGAGTGTCTGACTTCAGCTCTGATCATGATCTTGCTGTTCTGAGTTCAAGCTCCATGTCGGGCTCTGTGCTGACAGCTCAGAGCCTGGAGCCTGCTTTGGATTCTGTGTCTCCCTCTCTCTCTGCCCCTCCCCAGCTCATGCTCTGTCTCTCTCTTTCTCTCTCTCAAAAATAAATAAACATTCAAAAAAAATTTTTTTAAGCAAGAAAGTATTGGTGGTGTCTGTAGGGTTTTACCTTTCTCTGTGTTCACATCCCGTTCACTCTGAGACAGAAACTTCCAGGCCTGCTAAACTGTTAAAAACAGGACCCCATTTCTGCGGCATCCTGGGCCAGCCTGCCCCGGGGTTGGCGCCTCCATTGGGCAGCTGGCAGCGATGCCATCTGGCTCTCTCCAACATCTCACGGGTTCTGCCAAGCAGGGACAAGCATGCAGACCCCAGAGAGCTGGGCCAGCATGAGAGGACCGTCCTCCCTGCCCTTCTCCTCTGTAAATCTCACCATTATTCAAAGCCTAGCTCAAACCCTGCTCCTTGCTGAAATTGTGTGTGGAGTCCTCCTCTCTGTTTCTCCTTTAACTAATATAGTTGCTATTTATTTTACAAACACATGTGGAGCCCTTCCTAAGCGCTGTTTTAATTGCATCACAAGTATTCGCTCATTTAGCTTTCCTTACAATCATATAAAGTAAATCCCATTGCTACTTCCGATTTGGAAGTGGGGAAACTGAGGCATAGTACCCTTTCTGTTAACCCGTTCCCTACTTTTTGGTTGGTTATTGTTTTAGAAAACACTTTGACTCGCCTTGATCCTTATTCTGCCTTCCAAAAATACATAAAAAGGAATGCTTTACATGTAATAAAGGCTAAGAGCCTCCCTAGGCTATGCTATGGAGACAGCCTCAGCCTCACTGACTCTTGCGTGAAGATTTGATAAGGTCTGTGGCTGAGTTTCATGACCATTATGATTTCCAAGCAAATTATACTTTGACTCAGCCCACAAGGTGCTTTAAGACTGTTCTCGTTGCTTCTCATTGGATTTGGATTCACACCTTTAATCTTGTGTATCATTGGGAGAAGAGTTTAACATTCAGCTTGTTCTGCTCATTGACACAGGCAAGAAGCAACAACCAATCATCTTGAAAGCATCTGAAGGGTTTGGGCGAGCGACCATCTGGTTTGCCTGGGACTGAGGGGTTCCTGGGACCAGGGGTCTTATCTCTCTTAGGTCCCTTTTTGCATTTCCTGTTTATAGGCTTTAGTGCTATCTCACTGCTAAGTCCCTTCTCTCCTAGAATATAAGCTGCCTGGGAGAAGGGGGCCACGTCTGCCCTTCCAGGTCCTGCTCCCCAACACCCACGTGACCAAGATGCTCAGTGGGTGCTTGTCAACTCAGCAGGGCTGAGCTCTAGATGCAGGGACCATGTACATTTCATGCCACCACCGGGCTCCAAGAAGCCAGCGCAGTGGCCCGCCTGGCGCCAGACACCCAGTTGTGGAAGGAAGGAGGGGAGGTTGCCACAATGCCCTGGTCACCTGCCCCCTCTCGCCCTCTGCAGAATGTTTGCAGCCCGGAGGAAGCAGCGCTACTGGCCGTTCTCCATGGACTGCAAGGGCACAGAGGCCCACATCTCCAGCTGCAAGCTGGGCACGCAGGTGTTGCTGGACCCCGTGAAGAATGTCACCTGTGAGAATGGGCTGCCAGCTGTGGTGAGTTGTGTGCCTGGCCAGGTCTTCAGCCCCGACGGGCCCTCAAGATTCCGGAAAGCCTACAAGCCAGAGGTGAGGATGCGCAACGCAAAAGTTCTGGTCTCCACTCTCCCATGGAGGGGGGAAGGGTGGCATTGAAGGGAACAGGCAGGGACCCCCAGGAGAGAAGGAGAGCTGGCCCTAACTCAGACCACTCCCTTACAGGGCAGGAATGTAGTGGGACACCTGTCAGGGCCAGCCGCACCAACAGATGCCACCTCTAGAGGGTGACAAGCAGTTGGGCCCCAGCCTCCAGTCATCAGCACCCGCACCTGGCCTTTCACCATTGCCACTCCACTCTGAGACCACAGTCCCCTCTGTGGAGGCCACATACCAAGGAGGAGAGAGCACCTCATTACCCACCGTCACAGGCTCTGTGCGCAGTCTGCTGGCGCTGCACAAAAGGCAGGGGTGGGAGGGTCCTGCTCAATTCCCAGAGGAGAACAGTGTTCTGGAGTTGTTGGACAGTTAGTATAATTCTCAAAAGCACGTGAAATCAGCTACAAATGTTTCCAAAAGTATTTTGGTTTGTTCTGCAACAGAAAGGACAAACATTTTATTTTAAAAAATTTTTATTAATATAATTTATTGTCAAATTGGTTTCCATACAACACCCAGTGCTTATCCCAACAAGTGCCCTCCTCAGTGCTCATCACCCACTTTCCCCTCTCCCCTACCTCCCATCAACCCTCAGTTTGTTCTCTGTATCCAAGAGTCTCTTGTGATTTGCCTCCCTCCTCTGTTTGTAACTTTTATTTTTCCCCTTCCCTTCCCCCATGGTCTTCTGTTACGTTTCTCAAGATCCATATATGAGTGAGAATATATGCCATCTGTCTTCCTCTGACTGACTCATTTCACTCAGCATAACACCCTCGAGTTCCATCCACACTGCTACAAATGGCCAGATTTCATTCTTTCTCATGGCCATGTAGTATTCCATTGTATATATAAACCACATCTTCTGATCCATTCGTCAGTTGATGGACATTTAGGCTCTTTCCATGATTTGGCTATTGTTTAAAGTGCTGCTATGAACATTGGGGTACATATGCCCCTATGCATCAGCATTCCTGTATCCCTTGGGTAAACACCTAGTAATGCTATGCTGGGTCATAGGAGAGTTCTAGTGTTAATTTTTTGAGGAACCTCCTCCACACTGTTTCAGAAAGGTAAAAATTTTTAAAAAGCTTTCACCAAGACAGCAAATGAAAACCTGTCATTCCCACGTCTGTGTCACCCATTCATACCCCTCTGTCATGTTCTATGTTTGTAAGTCAGCAGCACCTCTGTGTACACGAGTAATTGTACACAGTAATTCACCTCAGTGAGCGCGTGCATGTGCGTGTGAGTACGCTCAAGACATGTTGATGTACATCTGCTCACATAAATAACTCCCCCATTTCTGCTGTCTGATTTCATAGGACAAGCGAACCGACCCAACCATGGGAGGCTTGACCGTAGCCTCTGAAAAAGAGAATGTGTTATTCCATCTTCCCTGAAAATCATTAAGAGGAGATTCATTTTTATTTTTCCTACCCTTCCTTTTTCCTATATCCAAGGGTCTCTGTGATTTGCATGTTCTTGAAACTCCCCACATGGGGCTGGTGAATGGGAATAGCACATGGGAGGAGGAGTAGGAGGGGTAGGAATGGTTGATCATTTATTAGGGAATGATTCCCTGAGCCAGATAAAGCCTCAACACTCCCCCGGGCAGAGGTGAGTTCCAAGTCAGCTCTGACCACATCAGGGGTAAGAGGAGGGAGAAAGGCCATGATGGGGACAGATGGTGTGCCAGCCGGGTTCAGGCGGTGGTGTGGGAGGAGCGGCCCCTGCCCAGGCCCAGGCAGCCTCATGCTGTGTCTCCTTCCCTCTCCCTGTCTCTCCCACCTTTCCCATCTGCCCTCTGCAGTCTCCCCTCCCTATCAACATCTAAAGACCTGTCTCAGAAAGGGGGGGGATAGCATTCATCCAAGGGAAAAGGGAATCCTGGGCAGGAGTGAGATAAACCATGTTGGATGTCCCCTCCCAGGCTGGGGGTGGTGTGTCTGGACAAAAGAAATAGCCTTCAATGAAAGGACCGAAATGAATGGTGTGAGCCCAGCCAAGGGCATGGGAACTCTTTGGAGTACCTTCCTGAGTCTTCCAGCAGACGGCCATCCCTGCTGCCTCGGTCCCCACAGGGGGGACCAAAGTGCACAGACCTACTGCAGGGCAATGTGTGCAGCCAGGTGACACAGGCACACGTGGACGGTGCCGGCCCTCCTGCAGCCCCCACACACCCCCACTTGCCCCCCCCCACCCCACCACATGATTTGATGGTCACATCCTTCCTACAGCCTCAGCCTGACCCGCTGAGATTTCCTTGTGTGTCATCCAGAATTCCAGACCCTACTGTTTTGGAATTCCTCTCACTGTGTGGTTTAAAGCAAAGGAATCAAACTCATACCAAATGAATTAAAAAAAAAAAAAAGAGCAAAGGAGCCTTACATCACATTTTCCTTTGGTTGCTTGCTTTCCTCCAGGACCCGCTGACTCTGCGTGGCCACCGCCAGCCTGGCACGGGGTTATGTGGCACTCCGCCTCCATTAAGCTTGGGTCTTGGATGGTGTGCTCCCTAATAAATGATCAGCCACCTTTCCTACCCCTCCCTCTCCTCTTCCCATGTGCCTGCCATTCCCACCCACCGGCCCCTCTGAGCCATTCCCAGAAGGGGGAAATCACAGTTTCCTGTGCTGGACAGCTTGGGCACAGGGTGGGGGAGGGGAGAGGCCACGGTTCAACCGTGAACAGGCTGCAGCCAGCAGTTGTTTTGAGTGTGTTTTCTAAAGCTAGAATAAAGGTCCCTGAAGCCAGTGGGTGTTTTGCATGCACCCCTGTCCCTTTTTTCTTCTCCCCCTAGTGTCAGGGTCAGAGCCATCCCCAAGTCCTGTAAATCCGAGTACTGTCACTGCACGCTGTCCTGCCTGTCATGGCAGCCATGAGGCGTGGTCAGTGGGGGAGAGCAATGTGGCTGAGTGGGAACCTCGGCTGCAGGATGGAGACACGGGTTTCTGTCTGATGCCTTGGCCCCCAAGGTGGCTGGTGGATGTGAATGCTGACAAACACCACCTCCAGCCAGGCCACCTTGGCCAGGCCATAGGTGGGTGGGTGAAAGTTGTGGTCTGAAGACCACATAGGCCAGAGGGGAGCAATGACTCTCATCTGATCACCACACATAGAATAGCTGCACAGGCACCCCACTCCCTCTGTGCTGAATAAAATGAGCATCAGCAATAACTCAGAGCCTCGAAGCCTTCTGAGCCCCCATTCCAGCACACGCATGTTCAGGTGCGCACGCACACAGGCATGCATGCACACGCACACACGTACACACACGTGCACAGAAGTTGATGTGAACCAGCGTGTGTGGGCAGATGGGAGTCAAGGGCTCCAGCTCCCATCCTGTAACGTGATCCAGTGGGATCAAAATGCTGATGCAGAGTGGGTCTTACTCCTGCGCAATTAAATAAACCCTATAAGGTGATTGGGCTTCCAGGCTCTCCGCAAACACTTAGGGGCATTAAAACTATACCCACCCACTGTCTCTGTGTACCTGGTGGGGCTGCATCTTCTGAAGAGTTGTGCTGATTTGGACTTGGAGTAGAATCGAGGGGTAGCAGTGGCTGGGCACGAGCTGAGCCCCTCGACATGTGGCAGCCTTAGCCAACCCCCTCGCAATGGCCTCTAAGTCATGGCCTTCTTGGTTAGACCTGTGCTGTAGCTCCCTGTCTCCCCCCTCCTGCATCTCATCTACCCTCGGAGCAGGATCGTTGGAGTGTAACCTGTTCAGTGCCCTGAGGTCCCACACAGGGCTAGACCATAGCACTCTGTTAGAAGCAAGGTGGAATTACAGTGCATCCAGAATCTGCCAAGTCTGGGGGTAGGAGCTCTTCTCTGTAGCTCTGAAGCTTAAGGTTCTGGAGTGAGGGGATGCAGGGAGGTACTGGCGGTAAGGCCCTTAAGCCAAGCATGGGTTGGGGTGACTGACTAATGAGGGTCCCAATGGGCCCCTCAGTAGTCCAGGACAAAAGCTCCAGGGAAGAACTGCAAAGCAAGCTTGCAGCAGAGTCGACGTGCAGAGGGGGCATGTGCATGTCCCCTGCCCCCACCCCAGGCCCACGCACACACACACATCTAGCCCGGTTTCAGCTCCCAGCCTGGGCACCAGTGTTGGGGGTGGGGCGGCGGGGAAGGGACGGGAGTGGGCAGTGACTGCTTGCTGAATGTGCATCAGCTTTTGCACTCAGCAGGACCGTCTGTCTCTTCAGCAACCCCTGGTGCGGCTGAGAGGTGGCGCCAACATCGGAGAGGGCCGAGTGGAGGTGCTCAAGAATGGAGAATGGGGTACCGTCTGTGATGACAAGTGGGACCTGGTGTCGGCCAGTGTGGTCTGCAGAGAGCTGGGCTTTGGGAGCGCCAAAGAGGCCATCACTGGCTCCCAGCTGGGGCAAGGTAAGGAATATGGGGGGAGGGGGGTTCTGTGGCATCTCTTCACAGAGAGCATGGCATGGGGAGCCCAGCCCGGGTGCACTGGCCTTGGGCCTTTCAGGATCTTCTTGCTGGGCCTCCCACCCGCGGCTGCCACTCTGTTAGAGAATCCCAGGCCTCTCCCCCAGGAGTCAGAGCTAGAAGGGCCTTAGGGAACACTGAGTCCCCATTTTATGAATTTGGAAGCTGAGACCCAGAGAAGGGAGTGAATAACCAAGATGAGACAACATATTAGCAGCCAATGAATACTCTAATGGGGGTCTTCCAGCTCCTAACCCGGTGCTCCCCACTGCCCCACTGAGAATGCTGGAATTCTCAGGCCCTTCCTCCAGGACAGGACCTTGGAATTCCTCAGGCTATGGACCACCCCGGACACAAAAGAGTCCCAAATGTCATCTTCCTTTCCCACCCTGGTGCGGCACCACAAACATTCTCTCCCCACCACCAGAGACTGGGAACAGGATGGCCCTCTCTGGATGACACGCGACGCTAATGAGAAAGGGGCCTGGTTTTCATTAAGTGTCCTGAACAGATCCTTCATTTAAGCAAAGAACAAAAGTATAAGAAGGTTTCAAGCTGGGCATTCTGTTGAGAGAGCACTGATGCAAACATGACATGAGAACATGACGGATAGCTTCCCTTTCTGACAAGGAGGGTGGGGGTGTCCCGCCCCATGGGGAGAGGATTTTTCTATACTGTTGGACGTAAGGCCATCGCCCCACAGAAAAGAATGTGTTCAGGTCATTGGTCACAGCCTGGAGGAAGTAATAACCCAGTGGACTGGAGAGAGAGTCCTGGCGCTGCTGGAGAGGACCTCGGTGCATCTGGTCCAACAGCCAAGGCCTCGAGATGCGGGAGGGCAAACTTGAGGTCACCCCCATAGTTAGTGGTGGAGAAAATCTAAAACCCACGTCTTTAGCTCTCAGATTTGGGCTTCTCCCTGGATGCCCACCGTGGCCCAGTCCTGCTCACCTTCAGAATATCTCTCTACCCCCATCCCGCAATCCCCTCAAGCTTCCTGGGCATGCACTGAAGGTTAGGGATCTAGGCTGCACCCTAACTTTGCATCCTGCCATCTGGAAGGCTCACTTATACCATATGACAGTCCTCCTCCTCCCCTGGTCAGGGTGAGCTCTTTGGAGTTCCCTTGAATCTCGAATATTCCCACAGTCCATTTTACTGATTGGCAGATGTGTTGGTGTGTGTTTCCCCAAGGCCTCCTGTATACAGACCACTCGGTCTGAGGAATAAGCAAGCACTGGATGACATAAGCGTTCCGTCTCGTGGGCGTGTGCTATTTGACCTAGTTATTTCACTGCCCAGAGCAGCCAATGGCTTCCAAGGACCTGCAGAACTCTGGAGAAAGAGACAGTTGATATTTTCAGTGCTGTCCTGGAAAGAACCACTGGATGATTCATTATCTTCTGCCACTCTGGGCAGGTGAACTCTGCTAGGCAGAAGGGGGGAAAGTCCACATTCAGTGTCAAGTCACAGAGCAGACAGGCTCAGTTCCGTTCTGGCTGTGGCTGGTCGGCCAAGTGACCACACCCAAAGTGAGGGTGTGAAAGGCAAGGACCGGGAGGCATGCAATCTCAGTCCTCAAACTTGCCCTGCTACCGACTTTCTCCGTGACCTTGAGCAAACTCCAGATTCTTCACCAGATTGTCATTTGAGGGTTTATCTGGCTCTTGCCTCTGATGATTCTCTGAGACCTGCTCTTCTCACCAAGATGGATGTTAGGTCAGGGCCCTGTGTTTTGTGTTCTGTGACTCCTGCACATATCTGGACCCCAGCTGTCTGTTTCCACATCTACCTCCACCCATGGCCAAGCGCTGCAGAAGGGGAGGGCCTGAGTTCTTTGCCAGCTTATAGTGCCATGGGATATTCATTTTATGAAGATGAATGAATGAATGAATGAGTTCCAGTTGCAGAAGTAGGATCAGCTGAATGAACTCCTGATAAAGAACTTTAAACACTCTAGACCTTAGGTGTCCAATAGAAATACAGTGTGAGCCACATTAGTAATTTTGAATTTTCTAGTAACCTTGTAAAAACGAATAAAAAGAAACAGGTGAAATTAATATAGTTTCCTTAGTCTAATATAGCCCCAATATGATTTCAACATGTAATCAGAATGAATGCTGTTAATGAGATAGTGTACATTTTATGTACCAACTCTGAAATCTAGAATGTGTTTTATCCTTGGAGCACATCCTAGTCTGGACTAGCCACATTTTGAGCACTCGGTGTGGCCAGTGGCTGTATTGGTCAGGGCAGCTCTAGAACAGTGGTTTTAAAACCCTTTTGCAGGAAATGCCCAAGCTGAAATCCATGTGCCAGAACAGGCCATGCACATAAAACCGAAACAAAAGTTTTCAGAAATGATGCTTACCTCTGTAACATGCAAAATGCTATGCTACATCCGGTTGTATTCTACTGCGCTCTTGCAAGTGTGATTGTAGCCAGCAGAGTTGACAGTGGGTCTAGAGTCCATGACATCGCTCCAAGAGGTTGGGCTTCTCCCTAGTAGCCTGCTTCTGCCCCCAGCCTGTGGTCACCTGGGCCAGGGTTTGTACATGGGGGAAGAGCAGGGCTAAGGTGGACGTGGGGAAGCCATCGTGAGGAGGAGCCATTCAGGGGTCAGTCCAGAACCAGGAGTAGGTGAGTGCTGGGAGTCAGCATGTAGGTCAAGCCCAGGTCCACAAAAGGAGCCAAGAGCCCACAGGCAGCACTGGGCATGCTCAGCTATACACTCTGGCGAGGGTGTATCTAAGGAGACAACCAGTTGTTAGTTGGAGACTAAAGCATGGTAGACTCTTGCATAAACCTTTCGTCTCCTGGCCAGTCCTGTAGGTCAGTGATTCATAAGCGTGCATTTTCGGGCTGGGCCCTGGAATGGAGAATTCGTTAATTCCACAAACATTTATGGTAAAGGCTTCTGCTCTCCAAGGAGCTCATGTCAAGTGGGGAAATTAGAAATAACCTCAGTCAAAGGTAAGCCTGCACTAACAGAGAGGTGATGAGCTGTAAGAAATAACACTGAGAACATTTACCATTTCCTGAGCCCCTGGTAACTTGCCATACTTTGTCTCATTCATTCCTCATAATCCCTACCCTGCCAGAGAGAGATTATTACTGCCTTTGACAGATGAGGGAGGCGGGACTCAGAAAGCTCCCGTAACTTCCAGAGGATGGCCCTTCACCTCACCAGTGAGAGGTGTGAAAGAAAATGCTAGCAGGTGAGGGTGAGGGCGTGTCCACCTGAGCCCTGGAGGAGGATGTGAGGTGTTCCTTGGAGGCAGGCCTCTGCCTATGTCGGCAAGACAAGCAGTGGTTGCAGGAGGCAGAGGGAGCACTCCCACATGAAGAACACGGGTGCTTCTAACCGCTCAGCTCTTTCCCCGAGCAGCCCTCTGCCCCTGTCCAACACGTGGAGTTCCCTCTGCCTCAGAGACCAACCGAGGTCAGGTCATGCTATGGGGTCAGGCTGCCTGGTTTGGCAGGCTCCTCCCTCAGGTCCCCGGTTTCCTCATTTTACTGAGTTGTTGTGAGGATTGAGTGAGCTAATATATGTAACGTGTGTAGGACAGAACCCAGCACCTAGTAAGCGCTCAGTGAACATTAGGTGTCACCATCCTCATCCTCACCACCACCATCGTTGCCATCATCCTCCTGACGGTCCTCAGGCAGCCCTGCATCTAACTGATATTTGCTGCATCTTTCTGTGTCTGTCTCACTCCCTGAGCTGTGGCCCTGCCTGCTTCAGGGACCCTGTCTGGCACCTGTACTTTGTCCCAGCCTCTCCACTCCGAGTCCTTGGATGCCTCCAGCCATAGTCACCGATGTGTTTTTATCAATTGTATAAAATTCCAAGGAATCGGAAGCTTTATTGTTTATGAATTTCCAAGGAAAGGGAAAATTGGCTCTCACTCACCAACATGGGTTGCTCCTGGAAGTTCATTTTGGCCTCGGTGAGCCTAGATACCGAGTGTCTCCAGAAACCTCCTCCACGGAAATGGGACACAGGCATGACGCCTGCCCTTGGGGGCCTCCGACCTCATGGGGAAGCTGTCAGGGAACAGAGAGCCACCTGAGTGCTCAATGGGAGGGGGGCCCAGCTTAGACAGCGATCAGAGAGGCTTCTTAAGGAAGTAGCCAAAGAGGATCCCTGAAGGATGAGCAAGAGTTAAGAAGGGAGGGGGTTGGGCCGGGCAGAGGGGCCAGGCAGGGGAAGAGCTCAGCTCAGTCAAGCAGCCAAAGGAGGCGGTGGTGTGGCAGAGGTGGGAGGAGCAGGCAGGGCCAGAGCACTAGGTGAGAGGCCAGACTGTGCGGGGCCGAATAGGCCACTCGGAGACTGTGGATTTTACCCTTCAATGCAGTAAGAAGCCATTCCAGGAATTTATGATGGAGAGTGACATGATTCAGTATGCATTAACAACTCTCTTGGGCTGTCTTGTGGCAAATATTTTGCCATGAGCAAGCAGGAGGGAGCCTGGAGGCTGTTGCATTTGTCCAAATGGATGATGACAGAGCGGGACAAGTGTTGTGCTGGCAGAAATGAAAAGCACCCGAGTTTATGGGAGTGAACAGAATGTGGTGATGGATTCCTTGGCAACCACAGAGGAGGAGGGGGTGCCAGAGATGACCTCTGGGATCTGGCGAGAATGCCAGGCCACATGGATACCACTTCCTAAGATGGAGAGGGCTGCTGGAGAAACACGGGAGAAGGTCCTTCTGCTGGCCCAGGAAGTAAAGGGGACAAAACAGATGACTCTTCCAAGAAGTTCACCCTGATGCAGATGAAACTGACAGGCCAGAGGGTGGGCTCAGGGGAGGGTGGTTGTAAGATGGGAAGTTTGAGTGAGTGAGTGAATGCTGAGGGGGAGGACCCAGCAAGAGGAGGATGGTGAGTAGGGGCAGAAGAGAGAGGTGATCACAGGCAGCCCAGTATGGGAGTATGGGAGTCCGTGCAGCCCAGAGCTCCGGGAAAGAACTAGGCTTAGAGGAGCACCCCAGTGGCTCAGTCAGTTAAGTATCCGACTTGATCTTGGCTCAGGTCATGATCTCATGGTTCATGAGTTCAAGCCCTGAGTTGGGCTCTGTGCTGACAGCACAGAGCCTGCTTGAGATTCTTTCTCCCTCTCTCTCTGCCCCTCCCCTGTTCGCTTGCTCGCTCGCTCTCTCTCTCTCACGCGCGCTCAAAATAAATAAATATACTTTTTTTAAAAAAAGGACTGGACCTTGATCTGTGTTGATGGGCTAGACAGAGGGGAGATAGCCCTGTGAACATTAGGTGTCACCATAGCCCTGTGAGCTGAGTTGAGCCGAGACTGGTCAGACTGCAAATTCTCTCTCTTCTCTCTCCCCAGCAGAAGGTCCTCCCCTTGGTTATCTGGGTGCCTGTGAGAGAAGCTTCCCTGCATGGTCACCATGGGTCATTTGCTGAATGGCCCCTCTCTGCCTTGGGGACATTGACATGGCCAGTGCCCAGAGCACTGGCAGGAGATGGGCTGGGGAGAGGAGAGAGGACAGGGTCTCCTTACAAGTTCCCTGTGGGCCGCTGTGTCCCTCCTCAATCAAGGGTAACAGCTCTTAGCAGGTGGCCTCTCCACATGACTCCTTTGCTCTCTTGGGTCAATACCACCATCGTCCCTTCACTCCTGCTGGCCTAGGGACCATGTCTGTGTCCTACCATCATTAGCCTCTGAGTATTGGGCTGTCTGTTGTGATTTTGTGATTTCCCCACACTCTGTCCATACCTTTGTTTTCAAAATCCCTTTTTCCAACTCTGTTCAAATCATTCAATTTGAGGGTGCCATCACTTTCCTGCAGAGGCTCTGAGTCTATAGGGATAGTTACCCCCATAAAGGTTCATAGAGGTTCATAAATGCATAGAGTATTAAAGTTGAAGAGGGAACTTATCCAAGACTTCTCATCCAGTTACTATATTTCAGGAAGAAAACCTATTCAGAGAGGCTGAGCGGGTTGGCCAAGGTCACACAGGAAGTTAGTAGGCACATTTGATTTGCTTTAATGGGAGAAGTGAATCCTAAGACAAGAAGCAGTTCTTTCCAGGGAGAGGAGGCCTGGATCCTTGAGCTGATTATGGGATATAGTTGGAAGTTTTGAGGATGGAGAAACACATTCTTACTGTCTAAGACATTCTTGCCCATTCCAGAAACTTTCCTCCACAAGGTGTCAATAGCACATGTTTATTTCCTCCCCCAGGGATAGGACCCATCCACCTCAATGAGATCGAGTGCACCGGGAATGAGAAGTCCATTATAGACTGCAAGTTCAACGCTGAGTCTCAGGGCTGCAACCACGAGGAAGATGCTGGTGTGAGATGTAACATCCCTGCCATGGGCTTCCAGAAAAAGGTGAGGGGATTATGTTCTGTTTTGGTGACCGAGCCCCAGAGAGATGAGCCAGGTGGCCTCACGCTGAAAGTTTCTAACAGGTGGTATTAGAGTGCTCGGAAAGGGCTCAGGCTCCACTGCTCTCACCATTAAGGAAATTGTCACCTAGCTTTTGTTAAATGGGCCAAGTGAGAAAATGTGTGTATAAACACCGCTGTCCTTAGTGGCCGATGTCAAGCGTCACTGTGTGCCTCACTCTGTGCTGGGACTGGACGTGTGGTGTGATCTCAGTGCAGTCCCTTAGGGACTCAAGGTCTGACGCACCTGGGACACCCTTGGGATGGTCCCTAGCCAAGAACCCAGAGTAACTACATCGACAGCAGGTCTACAAATTACACAAACGTAAGCACAATATAGACAATATTTTGGGACAGAAGACTGTATTTTGGTAACCAGAGGGAAATAAAGGGGAAACTTAATAGCATTATACCAGAGATATACCCTTCCTTTCCTGAGATGGAGTCTAAAAACCTACATTGTGTGGCTAGCGTGGGTGATCTTTCCCACAGGGGTAGCCAGCAAGATGAATTCCTCTTGGTCTATCCAATCCTACAGAAAGGCCCAGAACATCCTGTATACTGCTCCTCACTACACCATGAACTTGTCTGGGTCCTATGCCTTATCTGCTATAGGGATGGCATGTTGGAAGGGTTTCTTTAGTGCTGCTTTTATTTTCTTTTTTCTTTTTTTAATTTTTTCAGAGAGAGACAGGGCGCATGTGAGCCTGAGCTGGGAAGGGGGCAGAGGGAGAGAGAGAGAGAGAGAGAAACTTTTTTATTTTTTATTTATTTTTTATTTTTGAGAGAGAATCTTAAGCAGACTCCATGCTCAGGGTGGACCTTTATGCAGGACTCAATCCCATGACCCTGGGATCATAACCTGAGCCCAAATCAGGCGTCAGATGCTCAACCAACAGAGCTACCCAGGTGCTCCTTACGCACTTATTTTGAAAATGAGCAAATAGGGGGGTGCCTGGGTGGCTCAGTCAGTTAAGTCTCTGATTCTTGATCTTGGCTCAGGTCATGATCTCATGGTTCATGGGTTCAAGCCCTGCGTTGGGCTCTGTGCTGGCATCGCAGAGCCTGCTTAGGATTCTTTCTCTCAGGCCCTCCTCTGCTCGCTCGCTCTCTCTCTCCCTCTCTCAAAATAAATAAGACATTGTAATAAACATTACAAAAAACAAAAATAAGTAAAAGTGAACAAATGCAGACATATCAGGGTGCCAGACAGTTTCCCAGTTGGGTTCTTGCTTTGACCATGATTCTTGACCTTGGCACCAGCATGCCAAAGACACTACTAAACTGGTCAGCCGCAACATGTGTTATGCAATTCATTGCCCAATGGGGCCAAGAACGTGAACCTGACAGCGCTGAGCCAAGCCATGCATTTGCCTGTGGGCGAGCAGGAGCACAGGCCACGAGCCCACGGCTGCAGGGAAGGCTCACCATCGCTGACTGTCTGGGGGCATATCCTGATACAGCCATAACAGGGCTATGGAAGATGACACACCACGTGTCCCTGTATGCTGTGGTACCCTTCACTTTGGGCTGATCGGAGCTGGCTGGAGTGGGGTTTCCAACACAAACAAAAGACCTGGGCCAGAGAAAGTGATGTTTTCCAGATGTGTTCTACGGTTGGCACGGCTGAGCCAGGCCGTGTGCTTGCTGATGCCGATGGACGCACCACGTTCCCGGCACAAACGGCTTTACCCTTGCCCTCCAGGCTGCACCAGGGGCTCCCGGAGCAAGCATGCGGCATGGGAGAGTTTTACACCTGGTTGCCATACCCCAGAAAGGAAATGGGGATGGTCACCTGTGAAAGAAAGTTGTACGGGCGGTGCCGGTTGTCCCAGCACGGCAGCAGGCCAGCCTTCCACACGGCATGGCATGAGGCTCCCAGGGCTGCCGGCCACGACGCCAGACAGAGCAATCAGGATTCCCGTGTTTTATCGCTGTTACTTCACCGCGGCTGCCATAACAAAATACCACAGACTGGGTGGCTGAGACAGTAAAAATTTATGTTCTCCCAGTTCTAGAGGCTAGAAATCCAAGATCAAAGTGCTGGCAGAGTTGGTTGCCTCCGAGGCCTCTCTCCTTGACCTGCAGATGGCTGCCTTCTCACTGTGGCCTCGTGTGGCCTCTGCATCTGCATCCCTGGTGCCTCTTCCTCTTCTTATAAGGACACCAGTCATATGGGACGAGGGCGCACCCTGATCACCTCATTTAACCTCCATTACCTCTTGAAACACGCTTTCTCTAGATACAGCCATATTAGGGGCTAGGGCTTCAGCACATGAATTTTACGGGGTGGGGCAGGGGCAGGGGACACAGTTCACAACACTCACTCCCTGGCTGATTCCTTATTTAATTTCTTTGAGGCTTGAGTTTACTCCTCGGAAAATAAGGAGGTGAGAGAGAGGATTTCCCTAGCTTCCCTTCCAGCCCTGTGCATGAGGAAATTGACTTGTCTATTGAATGGCTAATAAAAAGCCACAGACTTGGAACCCAGTGGCTTTGGGCATCCAGCCACAGCAAAGCCTCATTCCCCTCCCAGCTGGGAGGGAGGAGCCAAGCCGAGGAGCCTGGGGGACTGGCAGGTGAGCGCACCAGGGGACCCCCCTTGCTGACCTCCAGTTCACCTCTGAACCACGGGGCTGGCCTAGCCTGGTGGCAGGACCAAGCCCACGTACGGAATGTGTGTTGGAAAGTGCCCGCGCTTCCTTTCATGCTAACATCTGGGCCGGGTTACCTTGCCTCCTACTCCCTCACCTCCGCAGAGGTGTGGGACTGGTTAACCACAACCTTATCAAAACATGGTGCAGCCTTGCCCTGCTCCACGGGCTGGAAGTGTTTTGCTTTCCCTCTTCACACTCAGGGACATGTGGCTGCCTGCAGCTTGCTCCCTTCTTTCAAACCCCAGACTGCTGCCATCGAGAGCCCAGGGAGTGGGAAAAGGGAAATGCCTGGGTTATTTTCAGACACTTTGAGGAGGACTGACCTTCCCTGGTATCCTCATTGGGTGACAAGGTGGAAGGGTGAGGACCAGAGGCTGCTGACTGCCCCGAGGCCTCTTGGAGTTCCACGGGCTCTGGTGATGTCAGAGCACCTGGAGCTAGGGGGCCAGGCTGTTTCCAGAATGCTGGTGCCTAGGAGTGGGGCCCTGGGAATGGAGAGAGCTTCATGGCTCACCTCTTGCTCCCTCTGGTCTTCTCTGGAAAATAAGAAAAGGCCCCCAAGTGCATCTTGAAGCGCTTAGATTCCTTCCTGAGTCGTGGAAACCTGGTCCCTGTCACCAAGACTACTCCAGGCCTAAGCACAGTAGCAGCTTGGAGAAGGGCTTCAAGGAGAGGCCCTCGCTCACCCCGGGTGACCCCATGAGTCAGCCTGCAGCCACGTTCCTCAGCCGGAGTCCCCAAGACTTCCCTTGACTTTAGAATGCAGGACAGGGATGCTGCCACATGGCCAGCCACCTTTGGGAGGGCTGCACAAGGCAGAGATGGGCGAGGGAGAGAATCTTCTAGAACCTCCTCAAGAGAGCCGTGGACACAGGGGCCTTGCACTTGGGAACCCCAGTGCTCTCTGGGACCAGGACGACGTGTGAACAGGGGTTCTTCCAGCTCCTCCGTCCTCACCCTTCACTGATCTCGAGATGACAAAATGACATGTCTTCAGGAGGCAGTGGCCTGTGAAGGGGGCAGCTGGAAGCGCCCAGTGCAGTCAGTAAGGCAGGGAATGGTGCACAGGAAATCCACAACCGTAGTAAACCTGCCTGAAAGTCATTCTGCTCTTTAACTTGACTGTCTGCTGGTATCTGAGCTTCAGTGCTAAGCTGGCCCACCGGAAGTGTGCACCCACTGCTGGCCTCCACCCCGCCCCCTGGGCTTGGTGGTGGGAGCTGGGCACCACACGGGGGGAGGGGAGGGATCCGGACGTCCCGAAGAGAAGCAAAGCTTACCTTTGGCTCCCGAAATCAGAGCCCAAGTTGTGGGAAGGCTCATCCCAAGGCCTAGATGCAGGCCTGCAGTACAGGCTCTGTTGCAGTCCCTGGCGTCTGTCTGTCTGTCCTCACACACAGTGTCCAAAAGCCCATGGCCAGGAGACTTGGGACCAGCGGAGGAGGAAGAGGGGATGTGCGTGAGGGGCTGGCAGACTGCTCCTTGTCAAGGCAGCAGTCACTGAGAGCGAAACCTGAGACGGGTTTCATGAGACCCAAAATGAGGTTCCTTCGTGAGTCTCGAAGCCTCAGGGGTCAGTATTTCCTCAGTGGACAGGAAATACCTCAGAACACTAAAGCCCAGGCCCCAGGGCCCAGACCACGCAGCCAGCGTGCTCCCTCATCTGCCTGGCTGTGAAAGCCCAGCGCCATCCTCAGTTCTGGGTCAGCGGTTCCCGCCTTGAAACAAATCAGCCCTGCCTGAAGAAGGAGGCTTAGCATCAATGGTTTGGAGGTAGTCTGGTCCGGAAGTTAAGAGGCGCTTCCCTTATCTGAGACTCTGCTTTCCCGTCTGTAGAATGGGGGTGACCTAGCAGGGTAGTCATGAGAGCAGAATGAACTCATGTCCACCAGGGACTTGCAAGGGCCTGCAGATGCCATACGTACTTCGAAGTCTGTCTGTAAACTTCCCGGCGCCGAGCACCGTGCTTGTCACAGAGCAAGTGCTCAATGAACATCAGCTCGATGAATGGATCTGGTGAAATCCGCACAACTGATTTCATCTCTGGGGAGGGGCTGGGATTACGGGCAGAGTTCAGTAAGCATGTAAAGGAAGTATATGGTGAAAGTAAAGGCCTTTGTTAGGTAGGTCTCAGGCAGAAGGGCTGGCCTGGGGTTACCTAGAGGTGTCCCTGATGGGTTTTAACACACACCCTGCCCAAGGCGCTGGCCCTTCCTTGGGATGTTGGAGCTGAGTTGCCTGCCTCCTGCCATTCTGGGATTTTTTCAATGGCTCTCCTCATCTTATCTGTTTGTGTTTTTACATAGACCCAAAGATACTTTAGTCATGGGTATAGTACAATCCATATGTAAGACAGTGTCCAGTGCCCACCTTCATCCTGGGTCCTCAGCCCAGAGGCACTCGGGAAAACAAACATTGGCCTCTGGAAGGCCAGCCCCCTTCTTTCGCCTCTGACCCCTTCTGTTTCTTATGAAAAGAGCTTTGGTGTGTGATGGGACTCCCACCCTAATAAAGATCGTTGGGTATAATGATGGCTAATATTTCTTGAGCACCTACTTTGTGCCAGGCCCTGTCTGAGCATTTTACATGAACTATCTCATTTATTTTTTTTAATTCATTTATTTTGAGAAAGAGAGGGAGTGTGAGCGAGCATGCATGAGTGGGGATAGAATCCCAAGCAGGCTCCACGCCATCAGTAGAGAGCCCAACATGGGGCTCAAACCCATGAACCGTGAGATCATGACCTTAGCCAAAATCAGGATCAGACAATTAACTGACTGAGCCACCCAGGTGCCCCTGAATTATCTCACTTAATTCTTCCACTCAACAAACCATCATGGCTGCCCTTGACTTGTCTGTTTTCCAGCTGACCTCACTGACTTTTGCAACCCCTAAGCCCATAATAAGAACTGAGATTCATGCCCTAGGAGTTATGCCTGCTAAGAACTGGTGAGCCAACAGTCCAATGTGCTGAGGGTTCCTGGAGGTGTCATGCCTTGTCCCAAAGGACTGAATTGCTAGATTTATAAAGGGAAGGAGGGTAAGGTGTTTGATCAGGCGTTGCATTTTTAGAAACCTTGCCCAGCCTCCAGATCTCTTCTGTGTGACCTCATATAAGTTGGTCCATGCCTTCAGTCCATAAGCTTGGTCACTTATTCATTCATTCCAAAAGTGGTGTTGGAGAACCTAACATTTATGAGGTGCTCGCCTAGTTATTGATCACACAGCAAACCACACAAGTACAACTCTGTCTGCCCTTTGGAGATTATATTCTGGCAGAGGAGACAGGCATTAAACAAACTGTAAGTTAGATTAATTATAACTGTCATAAATGCTAAGAAGAAAACGTGTGGGGAGCAATGGAATGTGTACGTGGGCCCTGACCCTGGAGAGGGAGAAGTGTCGTGGCGTATGGAATCAGAAAGATGGACAAGGATCAGCCAGGCAGAAGGGCATCTGTATGCGGTGGGCTTCAGTGTGAGACGTGTGACTTACTGTGTGACTTGCTCAGGAAAGTTAGGGAGCCACAGAAACTGATAGAAGGCCCACATGCCTGGAGGTCGGAGAACAGGATGCAAGAGTGAGCAGTGGAGGAAAGTGAAGCTGCTGGTGTGTTCTGAGCAGGGAAGTGACACGGTTGGATGGTTTTCAAAGACGACCCTGGCTTCTGACTAGAAAATAGGGCGATGGAGTCCAGAGTAGGGCAGGGAGAGGGGCAGAGGTTTGGTTCAGGCAGGAGGCGATGGTGCCCGGGGCAAGGGGGTCTGCACAGAGCCAGAGGGAAGCGATGGATTGGAAAGAGACTTTGGAGATAAAAATCCATGGAGGGAGATCTTGACAGGATGTGGGGGAAGAGAGAGAGGATGGGGTGGAGGATGGCTCCGGGATTTCTGGCTTGTATAACAGAGTAGATTCAGAATCAGCAAACTAGAGCTTGCAGGCCAAGCCTATCCCTCTGCCTGGTTTTGTAATTATAGTTTTCCTGGAACACAGCCATGCCCGGCCATCTACACATCCGCCGTGGCTGCTCTTAAGCTACGCATCACAGCTGAGCGGTTATGACACAGAGCACATGGCCCCCAAAGCCTAAGATACCACCTGGCCCTTTATAGAAAGCTTGCTGCCCCTGGAGTGGCTGGCAGTGCCTTTTGCTGAAATAGGGGGCGAGGGAGAGCTAGAGCACAGGCTTAGGTGGAGACAGAAAAGATGCCAGGTTCCAGTTTGGGCCTTTCCAAAGGGCCATGCGGAACCGTCAAATAGGCAGCTGGCTGCAGGGTCTCAGAAGGGAGTTCCAGTGGAGAGGACAGTGGGGTCGGGGGCAGATGAGATCGGGAGCTCAAACCGGCTGAGCAGAGGGTGTGCTGATGACAAAAGGGCCCAGGAAGGAGTCTTAGTGAATTTTAACATTTTAAGGCCCCTGGACGCATCCTCCCTAGGGTCTTGATTCTAAGGGCAGCCCCTACAGGCAGTCTCACGGAGAGCAGCAGAGGGTAGAGACAGGTGCCGCTGTGGTGCTCGGGGTGGGGGTGGGGGGGTCCAGTGCCTCCCCTCGGCCACACAGGCTCCTAAGGCTCCAGGATGCCTGTGGGTGGGGACTTAATATGTAAGACCATTCTGGGCACAATAGGGGCACATAGTAGGCTCTCAGTGATGCTATTGAATCGAGCTGTGTCCCAGGCAGGACCCCCTGGCTTGGGGAAATTGAGACTGATGGCAATATGGTGAGGCAGGTCCCCTCTGTCTCCACCTGCTGACCATGCCTTTCTCTCTGTCCACAGCTGCGTTTGAATGGGGGCCGGAATCCCTACGAGGGCCGGGTGGAGGTGCTGGTGGAGAGGAACGGGTCCCTTGTATGGGGGACAGTGTGTGGTGAGAACTGGGGCATTGTGGAGGCCATGGTGGTCTGCCGGCAGCTGGGCCTGGGCTTTGCCAGCAATGCCTTCCAGGTGAGAAGCCCCAGCCTTGAACAGTCTGATGCTGCCCCTCTCAGTCAGCCCATATTTTCCACGAACCTTCCCCAGCTATCTGGAAGGTAGAGAGCCAAGTGCCCTGGACCCTGGGGGGAAGGGGAGGTGGGTAGGAACTTCGTCCTGGCCTCAGCTCTGCCCCTCACAGCCCTGAGTCCTTGGGTGGGTATGCTCCCTTCTGGCCTGTTTCCCCGCTACAGAGTAAGGGGCTGGACTCTGGTTTCCAGGGTCCACTCAAGGGATTGGCTGGTAAACCTCCAAGCCTTGTCCCACATCTGTGCCCTCCTCCCCCCAGCCCCTTCCTTAAAGAGAGGGACTCAGATGAAGGCAGCTAAGCCCCTGCACCTATCGGAAGGCAGCAGAGGAAAGGCAAGAAACCCTTTGGCTTCAAAAACCATTGACTTCCCTATACTGCGAGGGAACATTGTTAGAAGGAGGCTGGGGGGAGGAGGAGCCAGAGATAGGAGGCTCAAGGTCTATTCCCAACTGTACCCATCCTCCAGCCTGCTGTATAATGGTCTAGGAGAAAGCAGCCACCCTTCCACACCTCAGTGTGTCTCCCTGTGACATGGAATGAATAGTCTCAGGTCCTCAATATCCCGGCTCCAATACCTTCTCACAGAAGAGGAAAATGGCCTAGAGCCCACATCTTTGCTTTGCTAACCCTGACTCCAACTCCTGTGCCCAGGTGGCCCTGTCCCCCAGGACGGGATTTCTTAGGGAGGGATTCGGGACAACTCCGCAGCCTTGTTGAGCCTGACTGCCTGCTGCAGGCTGGCCGGGCTCAGGGCAGGAGCGGAGTCCTGAGCAGAGGCTGCCCTGTGGATCCTTCTCCAGCAATCAGAAAGGACAGGCCTCCAATAGCACTGCCCATGCCCTCTGGGGTCCTGGCTTCCCATAGTGTCTCCGCTCATACTGCTTTGACCAGCCAAGGCACTCTCTGGGGCTCCAAAGGGAGTGGAAAAACAGTGTTCTCTAGCAGAGTGCTTGTCCCACTATTTTTGGCAGTGTCTCCCAGGAGCCTGTGTTGAGGATCTTGAGAGCATATTGGGTTTAGAGGAGAGAGTGCTGTGATCGATTAGTCATGTCTGCCCTGGGCACAGGGCAGGGGAACAAGCAGCATGAGTTGCAGGTGCCTGCCATTTCTGATGCACAGCATTCAGCAACTGTTTGACCAAGGACTTAGCTATGTCTTCCTCATGGGGAGCAGTGGCAGAACCAGAGGGCGAGCATCTCCCTCACTCTGCCACCAGCAAAGTGCATGCCCCGGGTGAATGGCGGTTCATGCCTCAGCTGTCTCCATCTGAAAAAAATGGGGCTCCTTTAGCTTTAGCCTGGGGATTTTTGTAAGGCTGAAAGTTGACAGAATATGAGAAAGTGACAGTTCAAGGTGACCCACTTCCCATCTCTTTTGTTTCATCCAGGAGACCTGGTATTGGCATGGGAATATCTTCGCCAACAAAGTGGTCATGAGTGGAGTGAAGTGCTCGGGAACGGAGCTGTCCCTGGCGCACTGCCGTCAGGATGAGGATGTGACCTGCCCCCAGGGCGCGGTGCAGTATGGAGCTGGAGTCGCCTGCTCAGAAAGTGAGTGACCCTGGGGGTCCTGTCCCACCCTCCCCACCAGGCTCCAAAGAGCCTCACTGATTATTCCTTGCAAGGTTCTGGGGCCTCTGCTGTGAGCGGGACCAAAGAGGAAAGCAGAGATTCATTTTAGGTGAAAAGAGTTGGGTGGGGGGTAGCGCCCCCCAACCACAACCCCACAACTTGCCTGCTGACAGTGGAAAGACAAGCAGGAGGGAGAGACTTGGGAGTCTGAGAGCCTTGGGTTCAAATGGCAGGGCCAGTGTAGATGAAGTGAGTGAAAACTCCTTGTTCTTACCAGTTAACAAGGAAGACCGCATCTTCCTCAGAGGATGTCTCTGTAAAGTAGACAAAGCATATACGAGGTGCTCCACGTGTGTTGGCTTCTTTCCTCTCAACCTTGCTCTAAAGAGCAGTTCCTGTTTTCACACCTTGGAGGCAACTTAGCTTCCAGGTGACTCCCTGGGAATCCCAGAGAGCCTAAAAACACAGAAGGAGAAGCCTCCAGAGAGCCACACTCAGAATGGCTCAGCTCATGAAGGCTCCCTTCCATGCTGAGAGAGAGACGGGATGAGCCGTGCAGCCTTGTGGGCATGCTGCCCTCCTGATGCCGAGACTGTGCTCTCCCCACCCCTGTCCTGGCCTTATTAAAACCACGGTTAACCTTCTCCCTCGTGAATCTGGGAGGTGGCAGAGGCCCAGGATCTGGCCAGAGAACTGGAGACCAGACCCCCACCCGCCATTTATTAGCAGACCTTGCCAAAGTTAGTTAACCACTATGATCAACAGTTGTCTTTTCGGAGACACTGGAAATTAAATGTGACGATGAATACGTACGCATGCACATTAAACAATGATGCATATCTTTTACCGTCATGGAGAACCAGGGGAAGAGTACCCCTGGGCTCAGGGAGCTGCATCTGCCCATCAACCCCGTTAGACCCACTCACCCAAGCCTTGTAAGGTGGGACTGTCCACCCCAGTGTGAGCTGCTCTGGGCAGACGGGACAAGTTATCACGTCCCATCTGAGTAGATCATGACCCTTGCCAGCCCCCCCACCCCCAGGAAGAACATTCTAGCAGAGAGAAGCAGTCAGGGGCCTTTTCTTTGCTTCTTGATTTGTTTTATTTTGTAATATACCAATATTTCCAAAAGTAAATTAAGATAATATGAACCTCAGTAAAAGGTAGCATAAGAGAAAAGCAGATACAAAAGGAGTGCCCAGGTGGCTCAGTTGGTTAAGTGTCCGACTCTTTTTTTTTTTATGTTTATTTATTTATTTTTGAGAGAGATAGGGAGTACAAGTAGGGGAAAGGCAGGGAGAGAGAGGGAGAGAATCCCAAGCAGACTCCGTGCTGTCATTGCAGAGCCCAACGTGGGGCTCGAACTCACAAACTGCAAGATCATGACCTGAGCCGAAGTCAGATGCTTACCTGACTGCCGACTCTTGATTTCATGATATCGATCAAGCCCCGTGTCAGGCTCCATGCTGACAGCACAGAGCCTGCTTGAGATTCTCTCTCTCTCTCTCTCTCTCTCTCTCTCTCTCTCTGCTCTTCCCATCAACCCCCCTCTCTCTCAAAATAAATACAAATAAACATTTTAAAAAACAACAAGAAAGTAGGGGTTGGCAAAAAGTAGTGGCTCAAAATGGAACCGAGAGAGGTTAATAAAAAAATTGTAGAGTGGAGTCCTATACATTTACTCTTGGGAGGTCATAAAATTCACCATGAGCTTCCTAACAGCCAAAGGAAAGAAGGAAACCCGGTCATTGATACCAGTATCCATGAAATAGAAACAAACCCAGGAGATGAGAAGCTCACTGTTCCAGTTACCAAGTTGGAAGGGAATTTCTCATGAAGATGGACAGTTATGAGATAAACTGTACTCTTGACATCCTCGTGACAGATGAAGAGTTTCATGGGGCTCTGAGAACCCCTCAAATTAGGCTAAAGGCATCACTCAGGGTGACTACAGAGGAGGGGCAGTAGCCATTTGGGCCAGGAACACAGATCTTAGCTGATCTGGCTTAATGCATGTTAGAGTATTCGAAGAGAGAGAGTATATTCATCAGGCAACCCTTTGTAATTCCTTTTTCTCATTCAACCAGTTACACCCTATATCTGCAATTCTTCCTTGATCTCTCTCTCTTCCTCCTCACCCACCCCTCCCCCATATACAATCCATTTCATTTTCACCTTTCCGTGTCTTCTCGACTCCCTCTACCTCCTTCCATCCAGCTGTCTAAGCCTGTGTCCAGATGACATTCTTCCATACTGCAGAGGCCCCTCAGCGGGATCCCCACAGCGACCTGTGCCCCTCTGATTGCTCCCCCTCCCAGAAGCTGGAATCCATATCGGCCTCCCACTCATGCCTCCGTCCTGTTCAAACCCGTCCAAGCTTTCCTACAGGACTTAGGTGAACGCAGGGACTTACACAAGGCAAGTGTTGTCCAGCCTCATTTTGGACGACCCTCCACCCCCACCCCTCCTCCGTGTCCCAACCACACAGGCTTTGACCCTCCTTCATGCCTCAGGGGCCTGGCACATGCTACTGGACATTGTAGAGATACTTCCTATAATCCCCGCTCATCCTCCAGGGAGCAACGAAAACATAACTGCCTCCGAGGAAATTCCTCCTGACCTCCTCCCCCAGACTGGGTCCCCCTGTCATAATTCCCAGCATACCCCGTAGTTCTCCTTCTAGCTCTGGGCACAACCGTAAGTAATTAGTATGTGCTTCTGTCTCTCCTGCCACAGTGTAAGGTCTTCCTTGTTGAGCACTGTCCAGAGAGCCCAGTGCAATGTGCACTATAACAACACTTGGTGGACGGGCAGGTAAATTCATGCTTCAGATGAGCTTCTGGTGGACGTTTCAGATGTTAGGGAGGTCAAGGCCCCATTCTATGGCAGGTGCTGAGAGCCGGGCTCCCCAGCTACCAGCTAACTGCAGACCATGTCTGAGCGGGAGCTAGGGCTGGCCTCCTCCCAGAAAGAGGAGAGAGCAGTGGAGACCCATTTGCTCAGCTCAGAGGTAAGCAAAGGGGCTGTCGGTTGTACCGAGTAGGGTGCAATGAATAAGAGACTATAACACCTTCCAATAAAAGTGTGCCCAGAACACCCAGTACAAGCAGGGCTGCATCCTTCGGTATGCCCTCCAAGAGGAACTATTTCTCAGCAAATGAGGGCCTTCCAATTTACGTCTTCCACTCCCTAACCCACATCCCATCGGTGCACCCCCTTTGTACCCTTCAGTTCCACATCCAGGCCCCGCGGGTGGATTTGCTGTCTAGAAGGTGCCAGCCCCGTGTCGGAATTGTGTCCTGACAAGCTGCCGTGTTCCATGTGCAGCTGGGAGGCCGGAGGGAATGCCCAGGCTCTGGCAGACTTGAGGGAAGCAAAGCTCACAGGTGCACACCCACTTCAGACATTTACAAGCAACTTGACGGAAATTAAAGGATGGGTCTGGTTGTACAGCATATACAATAATTTTGTGAATTGAAATGTATTAGAAATAGTGGAATCTGACTTTTAAAGGGAAACTTACAGTTAACCCTTTTGTATAGAAGCTAAACCTTCTAATAGAAGGTTTATTTAGCAAATATAGACTGTAGCCATTGGTAATTTTTTTAACACTTGCTATGTGCAGTGTGCTGAGTAAATCAAGCT
Source organism: Cryptoprocta ferox (assembly GCA_028646485.1). NCBI lineage: Eukaryota > Metazoa > Chordata > Mammalia > Carnivora > Eupleridae > Cryptoprocta > Cryptoprocta ferox. The sequence continues at coordinate 41,664,032 of CM053567.1, read as the reverse complement.
TTGTTTTAAAAGAAGTACCTAGGGGCACCTGGGTGGCTCAGTCAGTTAAGGTTCCAACTTGGGCTCAGGTCATGATCTTGCAGTTCGTGAGTTCAAGGCCTGCATCGGACTCTGCGCTGACAGCTCAAAGCCTAGAGCCTGCCTCGGGTTCTGTGTCTCCCTGTCTCTCCGCCCTTCCCCCACTTGCGCTTGCTCTCTCTGTGTGTGTGTGTCTCTCTCTCAATAATAAATAATCATTAAAAAAAATTTTTAGGGGTGCCCAGGTGGCTCAGTCAGTTAAGCAGCCGACTTCGGCTCAGGTCATGATCTTGCGGTTCGTGAGTTCAAGCCCCACATCGGGCTCTGTGCTAATAGCTCAGAGCCTGGAGCCTGCTTCAGATTCTATGTCTCCCTCTCTCTCTGACCCTTACCCGCCCGTGCTCAATAAAAAAATTTTAAAAAAAGAAACCAACTTATTAAAACAATTTTAATAAATTTTAAAAATTTTAAAAAAAATAAAAGAAGTACCTGGGGGAAACCCTCATGTAGAGCAACAGTGTGAGTGGAAACTGAAAGGATCCATTAAGAAGGTAACTTGGCAGGGGTGCCTGGCTGGCTCAGTCAGTTGAGCTTCTGACTTCGGCTCAAGTCATGATCTTGCAGTTCGTGGGTTCAAGCCCCACATCGGGCTCTGTGCTGACAGCTCAGAGCCTGGAGCCTTCTTTAGATTCTGTGTCTCCCTCTCTCTCTGCCCCTCCCCCACTTGTGCTCTCTCTCAAAAGTAAACAAACACTAAAAAAAAAAAAAAGGTGATTTGGCAATATACATCAGAGCCTTGAAAACATACAGACCTTCCTCCCAGCAATTTCAATTATAGAAATACATTCTAAAGAAATAACTAAAGTTAAATACAGATTTACTATAGGATGTTTAACTGTGAAAAATGTCAAGCAACCAATGCATCTAAAAATATGAGGTAGGGCTATGAATTAAATATTATGTAGCCATGAACTGCATGTTGTAACAGATAATGTATTAACAAGGAAATACCTCAAGGTATATTTTTAAAGGAAACAGTATTAGCAGACTGTGAGTCTACATACAATATTACACATGTTGTAGACTGTATTTGTGTCATTCCCAGGAGAATCAGACCAAGGTATTAATGGTGCTCTTCCCTCAGGGAGGCACACTATCATTGCTATTGTTTGTTGTTTATGATGGAAAATCTCCAGCCACCCCAAAGTAGAGAACAATATAATGAACCTTCATGTACCATCACCCAGGCTGAACAATTGCCAGCATTTTGCCCACCAGTTTGCACCACTTTGCACTGATAACTGCAGAGGCGTCCAAGAGGACTCGCAGAGAAGGGAAGAGGAATTTGGGGTGGCGTTCCTAAGGAAAGTGACCTTGAGGGGCCACGAGCCAGTCCCAGATGGTGCTGGGGAGGCGGGGAGGGGTGTGGGGTCTTGTCTGAACATCGTGTCTGTCCTCCCTAGCTGCCCCTGACCTGGTCCTCAATGCGGAGATTGTCCAGCAGAGCACCTACCTGGAGGACCGTCCCATGTTCATGCTCCAGTGCGCCATGGAGGAGAACTGCCTGTCAGCCTCCGCTGCCCGGACCGACCCCACCACTGGCTACCGCCGGCTCCTGCGCTTCTCCTCCCAGATCCACAACAATGGGCAGTCTGACTTCCGGCCGAAGAATGGCCGCCACGCGTGGATCTGGCACGACTGCCACCGGTGAGCCCTCCTGTTCATCGTTAGGAAGCTACCCTGGCCCCACACGCTGCAGGGCCCGCATGGCATTCAGAGTCTCAGAGTGCCCCGGAGAGAGCTGACAGGCCACACATCCAGGAGGCAGGGTCTTCTACACTGGAGGGGCCGTCTCCAGCCATTCTCCACTCTCAGCTGCCCTGGCCCACCTCCCCTTCCCTGAGCCCAGTCTCTTTCTTGCCTCCAATGCCACTGTTAGGGAACAAAACCTTTTTTTTGAGGACTCGATGCCTCTCCATTGACCCTTTGGTCAGTGGTTTTCAAGTGCATCTACGGCAAGTTCATGATCCACAGGGTGCTTGGGATTTCTGCAATTTTTGGCCTCTGGGTTCGTTGAGCAATGTATTTTAAACATGCCGAGGAAGACAGTGGGTGTGGAGACAAGAGTTCTAGGCCCAGTAGTCATGGGACCTGGTCTCTCAACCCAGCTGTGCCTCTAATCAGCTGCGCGATGTCATGCCATCTGGGCTACATCACCGGGGACCTCCCGTGTCCCTGCCAGCCTTTGGTCTGTGGACTCGGTCCCAGTGCTATAAATCCTGCTCAAGAACAGAGTGAAGCCCTCGTTACAGCCCTAGCTGGACCCCACATAAACCACTCCATTCATCTCCTGGCCTTTTCTTTCTTTTTTTGTTTACTTTGCCTTGATTCTTACTCCAATCCAGAACCCACTGCCCCAGCTCGTTCGCATTTTCCTGCTGAGGCCTGAGTTGGGCAGGTAGAGGGAACAGAAGTGAGCACACTTGTGAAAATGAAGGGGCTGTGCAACAGGGCAGCCATGCCCCTGAGGGGTCCACAGCAAGCCCCCTCCTGGACACCAGTCCCCTCTCAGCAACACAGCTGTCGTACTTGGTCCCTGCATCTCACAGGGAGGCCCATGGGCTGGCAGAGGCTGCCTACTGCACACCTTTCCATCAGAATCTGCATTCTGTCAGCACCCCCCCTCCCCGGTGATGTGCACATCTCACGTCAGAGTCTAAGAAGCCCCATCCTGGCTGATCGCTAGGCATCCTTCCAGCCACTGTGAGGGGCATAAGGACTGACGTGTATCGATCCCCTTCTAAGTGGCAGGCACACGGAACCCTCATTTTCAAGGGTAAGGAAATGGAGGCTCAGTGTCTGCATGACTTGCCCGGGGTAACACGAGAAGATGCCCAACAGGGATCCTCCACTCCTGTCTGTCTGACCCCGGAGCGTGTGCTCTCTCTGTGACCTCTGCTGAATCTTCATCAGCAAGCTATCCCTGTTTGCTTTTTCCTTTCACAGCTGACAGTCCAGTCATATTCAAATCAGTCTTGGGATAGAGCCGTTCAGTCTGTTTCAAAAGAAAAGACTCTGATAGAACTTAGGGTATTGATTTTCCTTTATAATTATTATCAATTATGTTTTGAATGTCCTAACTAGCCAGAGAAGTATTGGTCTTTGTATAGAAGCATGCCAGGCTTCTGCAGGGTGGAAGCCAAAGAGTAAAATTAAAATCATGACCATATTGGTGCCTGATTTCCTATAGAGAACACATGGTGGGCGCCCTGGGCCTGCAGGGGCTGACACTGCTTATTATAAGTAGAACATAATTGCATCTCCGTCCCACACATGGCGGTCCACCCAGACATTACATGGAGGAAGTCTCCATGGGACATATGCTTGCTCTCCAAGCAATGGCCTGTCGTCTAAGAATACACATGGCAACACCATGGAACTGTTTCTTCTGATCTGGAGCCCCAGGCATTCCGATCTCTACCCCACTCCACCCCCTGCCTTTCCTGTAGTCTATTTCATTTCTTTGCTTACAGATGTTCCAGTCAATGATTTGGGAGGGATGGGTGGAAAAAACATGCTGGCCAAGCATATGTCCCTTCAAGCCACCCCTTCCTGGTCCGTAATTGAGAGCCTATGACCATAAGATCTCAGGGAATATAAGAGGGCACCCCTGGACCCTGGCCTCCAGAGCGCCAGGGGGCTTCTCCAGGCTCTGGAGGAGGACCTTTTAATAGGACTCCTGTTGGGTCCCTTTGGGAGTCTGATGAAAGCAGGCCCTTCCTCCACTCAAAACTTCTTTCTGGAAGATTTAATATCCTATCTCAGCAGATTTACAGACTGTGGAGCCAAAGCTGAGAACCCTGGCTCAAATTAGTATGAATGGGGAAAACTATCACTCCCAATTGAATTTATGGTTCAATTGGGAACAGAACTGTGTTCTTTGAAAGCCTTAAAATGAAACATGAAGACTGACCTCCTTAGCACTTGCCTTGCCGACCAGACATAGAAAAAAGTGCCCTGATCTCTTCTCCCTCCTATGCATCATGCCCTAGGTTGATGATCCTGGCGGGGTGTGCCCTCCTGCCACTTGCGCCCCAGGGCGTGAGGCCACACCTCTTTAACTGGCACATCATGTCACAGGTTCAATGGGGTCCAGACGAAGGCGGGCACAGAGCAGCGCTGCTGTGAGGCCCTCGCACTTCAGGAAGCCCCCCGGAGAGGCGCCGGGGGCTGGCGGCGGGGAGGTGGGTGTCCAGCACGGGTGCCAGCCCAGTGAGTCAGGGACAGCCCTGCTAGGAGCAGAGACTTTCCTTCACTCTGCCCTGCTTCCGCCACGTGCAGAGCAGGCCCTGTGTTGGATCAAAGCCCCACAGATGCGATGTGGCCCCTGTGAGCCCATGTTAGGTCGTCGTCACATCCGTAGGGCTTTGTCCTGGCCAGAGGGCTCCTCCTCGCGCATGGGGAAAGCAGGGTGGGGTGAGTGGAAGGCCCCCACCCTTCATGACAGCACCTCCCAAGACTGGAGCACACCCGCAGTTTTCTCTGCAGTGGGGACAGAGTACTGTCCCTGCCACAGCTAGGCACCAGCCAGACTGTCCATTCTGTGACATGTGGCTGGTGTGGGACAGGATGAAGGTGCGCACAGACTCTGATGCAGAGTTTTATCTGGGCCCCCAACAACCTAGGATGACAAAGGATATAGGCAAACCTGCCATCTTCCTCTGGACCAGCTTTGTGGGTCTTCCACGGACTCATCATCTCCTTCCTCCCCTGCTACCCTGTCTTAGGACACCGAGCTCTGGAGTCTTGTGGTAGAAGGCCACCCTTCCTTTTAGCCAGATTACAATGACTTGCACCAAGTGTCAGGTTCTGCTCTCTCTTCTTAGGTTCTGGAATTTCTTTCCAAGTCGGAATTTCCCTAGGTCTACCCCAGGGATCAGGAGTCCTCTTAAGACTTGCAAAAGTCAGGACACCTCAGCCTGGAAAGAGGAAGTATGCCCTCATCAGTAGTACATGACCTCCCGTCTTCCTGGTGGCCCCATCTATATCTCTTGGGGTGCATAGTCGGGGGGTGCCCCTGGCCTCCACAGCCAGCCGGCGGGGGAGGGAGACGTGGCCCCGGGGTCCCGGAGATAAAGCACAGAAGCTCCAGGACTGCAGCTAGCTAGGATCGAGAGGCTCCAAACCAGCTGTTCCCTCCTAGTGTTCGCAGGGGAAAAAGTGAAGAGCTAGGGAAGACTCTTAAATCAAGTGTGCAGGAAGCAGGAGGACCGGGAGAAGGTCAGCCTTACAACAGTCCATCTGTGGACTCCGTCTGAATTTTGTTTAGACAACGGAACATAAACCTATTTCTCTTCAGTCTTTCCAGCCTGTAAACATGGTAACATAAACCCCTCTCTGAAAGATGCAGACATGTTTTAGGCAATGAGTCAGACCTCATGTCTCATCCTGCTCCTTCAAGAAGCCAAAATAGACTCGTTCAAAGTCATCACTTCAACTTGCCACAAAATGCGTCCTTGTGAATGTTCTCGGGGGGCCCCTGGCCCAGCATCACTTTACCCAGAAACATGAGCGACCTGGGAAAAGCCCAACTTAGGAACTCCTGACATTATTTTTAGCGCAGGCAAACATAGGAGGAAGGGGGAAAGAGCCTTTAATTTCCTCTCAGAAAACCGATCCTTTTAATTCCTCTCTTGCCTCTGTCCTGACTGCCGTACTCGGAGGCCAGTCCCGTGAGACCCCGGGGGGTGAGGAAGCCTGGGAATGGTAGTAGGAATAGTAGTGATGGGGATGGTAATGAAAATACTATTCCTGGTACTACTGCGGGCCAGAGTAACAACGAGAGAGCTGACAGGTGCTGAGTACTGCTCTGTTACAAGTCCTGTGTGAGGTCTTTCTGTAGTTCCTCTGATTCAGTCCTTCCGGTACCCCTGAGAGCGGGTCCTGTTATCATTCCCACTTTCCTGAGGAAGAAGTTCAGGTTGTGCATAAACACACCCAGACATTCTGCTCCCCGTGACTTGAGTGCCTTGTGCTTCTCTTTCCCCGTTCCCCCAATGTCCCTGCAATGGCAGAGACGAGTGTGTCCAAGTAGTTGCGGATGCCTGTGACACACACATGGCAGCTTTGCATGGGCCTGGCCAGCAGAGTGCCTCTGGGAGCCCCCCCCCCCACCGCCAACAAGCGGCAGCCATGTTCCCCTTGTTTATTCTGAACCAAATGCACCACTTTCCAAGAATCTGCATCTGGTCTCAATTCCTCCAAGAGATGGGACATTGTTATGTAAACAGTGCGTGCAGCTAGAGCAGCTGGGTCACACCAGCTCTCCCTCCTCTCTTCAGGGGCCCACCGGGGACTCGCCTGCCATGCTCTGCTCCTTCCCAGAGGCCCGAGAGCCCTCTCTGCCCTTTTATGTGAGGCCCATGCCAGGAGCAATGAGTCCTGAGGCTCACTCCCTAGCTGGTGCCAGGGGCCCAGGCCTCGCTGCCTCCCAGTCCCACCTGCTGCCTGACACTGGGCTGTGTGAGGGGCTGATCCTGATACCCCGCACTTCCCACCTCTCCCCCTTCCTCCAGGTGTCCTCCCCTTTCTGTTCTTCCCCTCCCCACCAAATTCCCACTTCAAAAAGTTTTCAAAAGACATCAAAAGATCGCTTTTATCTGTCTGCAGTAAGTGTACCAAATAGCAGTGGGCTGGGAGAGCCACGTTAGTGCCCCGGAGGGCTATGAAAACCACTTATTAAAGATATCTTAATTAATTAATTAATTTTTAAAGTTTATTTTGAGGGAGAAAGGGCGCTTGCGCACAAGCAGGGGAGGGGCAGAGAGAAGGAGAGAGAGAGACAGAGAGAGAGAGAGACAGAGAGACAGAGAGACAGAGAGAGAAAATCCCAGGCAGGGTCCACGCTATCCGCACAGAGCCAGATGTGGGGCTCAAACTCAGAACTGTGAGATCATGACCTGAGCCGAAATCAAGAGCCAGACGCCTAAGCTCCCGAGCCACCCAGGCGCCCCTAGATAGCTTAATTTATTGAGTCGATTGTATGCCAGCCCGGGTGCTCACCAGTTTACGTCTCGAATCCTCTTAGCGAAGACGTCCTGCATACCATACACTGTTACTCCCCTTCAGCCGGTGAGTGGGCAAGGCCTGGGCTGGAGGGTGGCCACTGGAGCCCCACGGTTAGCGCTCAGCAGCCTCTGCTTCTGCCCTCCCCTTCCTCAGGCCCCGCCCCCCGCTCCGACCACGCTGCTTGCTAGGGGGAGGGTAGCCCCTCCAGACGCTGACTCTGGGGGCCTCTCTCTCACTCCAGGCACTACCACAGCATGGAGGTGTTCACCCACTATGACCTCTTGAACCTCAATGGTACCAAGGTGGCAGAGGGCCACAAAGCCAGCTTCTGCTTGGAGGACACAGAATGCGAAGGAGGTATTTTCGTAGCGGGTGGGGGACTGGCTTCAGAGGGACTCAAACGCCCCCACCTGTCCTGGAGCCTGGGCCTGATGCTAGACCCTGTCCCCCTGGCCACTGCTCACTCTCCCCGTGACCTTTCTCCAGTCAGGGCCTTCCATGGCCCCAGCTATGCAGGCAAGGCCTGGCTACAAAGGATTCATCAGAGTTATGCTCATGGGCACTGGTGGGTCTGCACGGTGCCCTGGGTAAGGCCCAAACCTGGCACGTGGTCCCCTCTCCCTCCAGCTGCCACAGCCTTTCTCCCTGTGTCCCAGCGCCAAGTACCCCTGCCCCACAGGCTCATGCTCTCCATGTCCAAACCCAAAAGACCCGCTCTGAGGTTCCTGGACTCTTTCAACTCCCCCAGACAGAGGCAGCTCTCTGCCCACGCCTCTAGGTGGCCACTACAGCTGCGCTGTGATCACTGGTGGGCACGCCTGGCGTCCCGACATGGCTGGGCCTCAAGAAAGACACACTGATTCCCCTCCATATACCCAGTGCTCAGAGCAGTGCCCAGACATGGTAGCCTCTCAGTAAATGTGTCATGGACATGCCATGCCATGAAATCACACAAACAATTGGGATTTTGAGCACCTACTATGTGCCTGGCAACCAGCTGACCCACTAAGGGTCAGATCCACAAACCAGGCCTGGGCCTGCATCCAAGGACTGATTGTCTAGAGGGTGGCAAAATGACCCCCATATTAAGCTAAATAATCAGCACCAGCACTATCCCAGATAGGCATTCACTCCATCCCCAGGCTAGTGGAAATGCCAGAGTGGCCAGGGATGGCTTTGTGGAAGACGGGGCGCCAGGTTGGGCTTAAAGGGACGGTGGGATGTGGGAATCAAGGCAGGGATTCCAATGAAATGGGAATGGATCAGAAACCCTCACAGTGGGGATGGGATGCCAAGCCTAGAAGCAGCAGAGATTTGAGGGCGTGGGGGGAGGAAGAGATTTGCTGACTGTGGGCTCTGGGAACATCCCCCACCCAGCAGGCCTTGGGGCTCTTTCCAGGGGGGAGGATAGCATGGAGGGCAGTGGGGCCAGGGTGCATGGTGAGTGGGCTGCCCTCTGCCCCTGCCTGCAGATATCCAGAAGAATTATGAGTGTGCCAACTTCGGCGAGCAGGGCATCACCATGGGCTGCTGGGACATGTATCGCCATGACATCGACTGCCAGTGGGTCGACATCACCGACGTACCCCCTGGAGACTACCTGTTCCAGGTGAGCAGGGCAGGAAGGGGCTCCAGCCCCTGCTGATGGGAGGAGCGGCCTTCTCGCCGGTGATGGGGGAGACAGCCCCCCTCTTGCTGGTGTCCAAACACAAAACACGTGCCGGGAGGCCAGGAGCCCCACACCCAGGGCCAGCACATCACGGTGGATCAGGTGACCTAAGTATGTGAGGCAGGCAAAGCCTCTGGGGAGCTGCCAACCCCGAGACATCCGCATTCAGTTAACACCTGGCACTTGCGAATCAAAATGCACATGTAGCCAGATTTGGTCCTCAGGCTGAGAATTTGTTCCACAGACTCTCAGGCAACCCACACCCGGGGAGTCCTCCGGCACAGACTCTCACCTCCACCCCGTCTCTCCCAGTGCCCTCACCCTCCCTTGTCTGTGCTGTCAAGGCTGAAAGCAAGCTCATTAACTCACAAGCATCTGTGGCTTGTCTCTCCCGGAAAAGTTGACCTCACAAAAGGGTCTGCAGAGGGGACAGTTCCACTGTATTCCTGCAGACACAGCGGCATGCTCCAGCCGTGCCCCTGGCATGGGAGCAGGGGCACCACATTCCTGGCATCGCCCTGTCTGGAGCACAGGTGCATTCTGCCTGCGGCGCTCCCTGGTGCCCCATCACGTTCCTACACCACAACCCCTCTTGCTCTCGAGCTTCGCTCCGTTGGGTGGCAAAGTGGGTGACCAGAAATGTGTCATTCTGCCTTGAAAACTTTCCCAAAGGGCATTCAGCCAGCCTGGAGCCTGGCCCATGGTCCCCACCCTGGAGACAGCCCTGGGAATAACCAACACCTGCACAGAAGTGACCACAGAAGCGCTTTGAAAGTTTTCCTGTGCAGTTTCAGAGGCTGGAAATCAGACAGCCAAGCACTTTTCCACCCACAAACCCAAAACCGCAGACTTGGAGAGGCCCAACCAAAGAGCAGAGTGCTCTTTATTTTTTAAAAAAATGACTATCCATGTCTCTGTGCACGTACACTGTGCATGGGGTTTTGTGTTTGAGGTTTGCTATCACTTTGCTGGGTGAATGTGTATCATTCATGGCTCGTTAAAGATTGATGGCAGGCCAGGCCATGCCTAAAGCCTGTGAATGAATGTAATCCCCCAAGGAAGGGTACTACTGACTTCATTTTACAGCCAGGCAAACCCAGGCCACATCACCTCTGTATCTGTGTTCTTGACCCCTGACTATAGTTAGCGAGTTAACTTCTGGGGAGCATGTTTGTGCCTCTGATTAACAGAAAAGATTATTTCTCTTGGGACAGACATGGAACTTTAGATGTGTGATAGCCCTGGCCCGGGATTCACTGGCCCTCTCCATTCCCACATGGACCTGAGAGCAGACCTCAGTAATGCTGCCAAGGATGGGAGAGAGCAGGGGGAAGGAGGACGTGTCTTCTAGGCAGAAGGGCCTGGGGGCAAAGGCTCAGAGGCAGGGACGTGTGTGAAGTCCCACCTCCAGGAGCACACAGCCAGGTCCTTGTCCCCACCCCATCTCAGCACGTCCTGCTCCCCAGCTCCCTCCTAATTCCTATCAACAGCCTGTTCTGTGGCCTCCCTGGGCCTGCCTCTACTAACCTCAAACCGCCCAGGGCACCCAGGAGAGGGTAACCCCTTTCTGAAGGCCTACTTGTGGGAGGGTGTGTGTGTGTGTGTGTGTATGTGTGTGTGTGTGTGTGTGTATGAATCACACAGAGGCAAACAGAGGTGCACATTCTCACTCCTCCGTGCCTTGACCCTTCATCTCTGGCTACTCCTGCCCCAGGCTGCTCTTAGAGCACAGCATCTGTCACGCTCCTTTTCATGAGGTTACCCCGACTCTGGAGACAGGGCTGGTCTCAGTAGCGCCTGGGCCTGGGGTGGAGGGTGGCCAGAGCAGGACTCGGCAGCCCCCTCTGGCCTGACTCGCCCCCCCAGGTTGTCATTAACCCCAACTACGAGGTTGCAGAGTCTGACTACACCAACAACATCATGAAGTGCAGGACCCGCTATGACGGCCACCGCATCTGGATGTACAACTGCCATATAGGTAAGGTCCCTGGGTGCTGGTGGGGGAGCACAGCACGCCAGGCCTGCCAGCCCCCACCCCCACCCCCCTGCAGCCCACCCTCCAGGAGACAGGCAAGAACTGCCCTTTGTCGAGGAATCAGAGCAGCTTCCTTATTTGGGGAAAGCCCGAGGGGAGTGGAGCCAGCCTCCCATCTCCTTGCACAGGAAGGAAGCTGTAGACACAGAAGGCCTGGACAGAGGCTAGGCTTTCGCAGCCAGCTCTGGCAGGGGAAGGAGGGAGGCACAGAACCGGGCTGGAGCTCAGACCATCTCCTTATTACGCATGTGACCTCAAAAATGTGGGCATCAGCAATTTGCGGGTTCTGTGTATTGTTTTCCTCTGTTGAGAACGAGACGCTAGTCAACCACTGTGGCTTCGGTCGCCAACGAAGAAACGTACCCTTGCGCTATACACATTGGGGGACAAAGGGGGTACAGAGCTTCCTCTTCTGCAGGAGAAGCGATGCCCCCCCACTCTCGTGATGGCAAAAACTAAACCCACTGACCGCATCTAGCTGCTCCTGGTCTGGCTTTGCCAGAGCACCTGACGAGGGCCTGGCCCCAGGGATGACCGGCACCAAGCTGCCGTCCTGGTGGCATCACACAGAGGGGGCCTTGGCAGGCCCTTCGGTGGAGTGCGGCGGCTCCCGGGCCCCTGAGGCTGACAGCTCGTGTGGGAGAAGGCTGAGCATCTGGTTTGCCAAACTCTGTCTCCCCAATGCCTACCCCTCAGGTGGTTCCTTCAGTGAAGAGACGGAAAAAAAGTTTGAACACTTCAGTGGCCTCATAAATAACCAGCTCTCCACGCGGTAAAGCACGAGGCCCCGTCTTTAGGCCACAGCGAATCGTCCCCAACAGCTGCAGTCTGACCGATGGCCACACTCACCTGTCGCCCAGCCCTGCCCCTGCCCGGTCTCCAACACCCGCAGCCCTACCCAACGCCCAGGAGGAAGGGGTATGCCTGTCATTTGCTGGGGGCTGCTGCCTGACCTCTGGAGCCTGGGGACGACCTCCAGGGTGCGGCTTGACCACAGGGCTGTGGGCGTCAAGAGCCATCTTGTCTGGGACCCCAGGAGCACATTTACCAGCAGTGTCCCACCTAAACCATAGTCCACCCCAAGTACGAGACCACCCCACTTGACTCAAGACAGATAATACAGGGCCGTGTTAGTGGTGTGAGCTATCAACCCGAGGTGGTCAGGCTGAAGTCCATTTTTCCTCCTTTTAGCTCATGTCCAGCCAACTTGAATATCTGGACCTCTCTTCCAATTAAACAGACTGCCTCTATTATACTCACATATACAGCTAATGCTGCCATGTGTTTTCCTAACTAGGTGAGCTCAGAGTTGGTGCTTCCCCCCTCCCCCCTCCTAAATCCTCTTACTTTTCAAGATACCATTATTTTTTCACAGACTTTGAAACAGAAGGTAATTTAGTGGCATTTAATATTGGGCATCTGGGCCTTCCAAAGTATAGCTCCAAAGAAAACCAACCCACCTGTGTAAGTGGCTTATCCTGTTGTTCCAATTCTGTGGGTTAACTGATTCAACGGTGCTAGAGCCAGGGTCCTGGGTGACGAGGACACCCACTGAGCGCCATGTGTCATCACAGACACTTACACATACTTGAAACTTTGAATAAAAGGTTTATGGTATGCATCCGTGTTTCATTTGGGCCTCTGCACCCAGCCCCGAGCGAGCCGCAGAGCTGCTCCGCAGAGCAGGCGGGAGGGAGCAGGCAAGCACTTACAGGACACCCCTGCCGTCCCCGCCACCGCAGTCACCCCCGAGCGTGGCCTCAGGGGTTCTCCTTCGGTTCCCACCAGGAAAGACCAATTCCTGCCTTCTGAGAGCAGCAGTCGAAGGACCACAAAAATACAAGTCACGACCTTTCTTGAACTCCTGTTTTGTAGTGTTTTTCAGGGGGCACAGCAGCTGTGTTAGGACCGGATGGGATGTTTAGATTTAAACCGTCTCGGGGTGGGGGGGAGTGCGTCCCACAAGGTCAGTGCCTGGGCCAGGCTCGGTGGGCGGGGCGGTGACTCGGAGCATGCGCACCAGCAGGGCATCGGCTGAGCCCTTCCCAGTGCCCTTCCCAGTACCGGCAGGGCGGGAGGCGGGGGCTAGCCGCTCTCCACCCAGACACTGGGGCTTCCACCTGTATCAAGAGCATGCTGCGGCCCAGCAGGTAAGAAGGGTCCACGATGACCTCGGGGCACCAGATAGGGCCTCCCTGGCACCAAATGCAACCAAACCAGAAAAATGAATGGCTGGAGACCTGGTCCCCACAAATGCCCTTGTCCTGTGAGGGAGTCAAACTCATGGGCCATTTCAGATTTTACGTCTTGGCTTTGCTCATGGTTACAGAATTCTGCAAGAAGCCCTCTGTAACTCACAGCAGCAGGTGACGCTAGGACAGGTTCACAGGGTTGGGGCCCTCAGCACTACCATCCACTGCTCCTGAGGATGGTAGGGTGCCCAACTTGTTCGGAGACTGGGCACGTGTCACACAGCAGGTGCAACCTTCTCCCCTCTCACACTGGGCAAGCACTGGGCCAAAGTACCTAAGGCCCAGCTGGGATCCTCCAGGCCAACTTAGGGCACCCATTGCTTCAGCAGCCCAGGTCGACACTGGGAGACAGCACCCCCTAGTGTGCATTTGGAAACAACTTTCAAGTTTTTATTTTTTCTCAACTTCTGGAACTAGACCAAACTACAGCCCACCACACCAAACAGAGACACCCTAACAATCAGCGCAGGGCTCTTCTGGTGTCTATAAAGGCTTGTGCTGTTGGAGCACCAGCTTCGTCCTGGGGGCACCGATCCAGGCTTGCTGGGCCCCTCAGGGCCTCAGGGAGGTAGAAGACTCGACTGCAGGCCGCTCTTTCTTCTTGTGTTGGAGCCCCAGGGCCCGGGCCACCAGCCTCCTAGCCACTGCTGTATTTGTCTGTGGTCTCACCTTCGCCAGACGCAGGAGCTCTAAAAGGAAAGCCCCATGAGACGGGGACTTGAATTCAAGGCTATGGCCACCACTCCTCCCAGTGACAGCAGACTAGAGGCCATCTGAGCCAACCTGTAAGGCCCAGCTGTGCCCACATCATGGCCGAGATGCCCACGGGGTCCTCACCTAATCCTGCTGCGTCTGCACCTTCCCTGTCTCTCCATCTGGGGGAAGTGAGGGGCAGGAGGATGGGTTAATCTTATATACCTCCCTGAACTGTAGGGCCATCTGAGAGGGAAGTCAAGTCAGGTGGGACACCTGGAGCTCTGGGACTGACAGGTTATTTACTGTCCCTAAGTCTGGGGCAAAGGCTACATAGGCCACAAGAACACTGGATAGCCTCGCAGGCCTCTTCTGGGCCAGTTTTGCCAGCCACTGCTTTGCAGCCAAAGAAAACCGGCCTCTAAAAGCCCCCATCATGCTTTCTGGAAGGAGAAGAGGAGATGTCATTTACTTGGCATCTTCTATGTGCCCCCCACTGCTCTAGGCAGGTCTGCCAGGCTCTTTTATTCACTCCTCCAGTCCACCCTGTACAATCCGCTTATTTTACAAAGAAAAGAACCAACTCAAAGACATTACGTGACTTGCTCAAGGTCAACTTAAACAGGTGACAGAAGTGGGAACATACCCAGGGCTGACCCCAAAATCCAAGCTCTTTTAACCCCACTGTAAAATATAGTTCCCATGACCCTATGGGAAAAACCAAGCTTTTCCCTGAACAGCACCCAGAAGAGGTATGCACAGGAGGGCAAGCCCAGCACAGAGCCGCTGACAAACAGCTCTCCCTACAGGGGCCCTTCTTCCCTAGGCACCCCTAGCCCCAAGGGTGGGGAAGGAGCACCCCTTTGGTCACTGTAACCCAGGGGTCCTAGGGCAGAGAGCTGAAGACCAAAGAATGAATCGGAGGGAAGTCCCCACCCTGCCCAACCACACACTCATACAGCCTTGTGATTAGGACACAATCAGCCTCCTTACTTGGCCTCTGCAAGGCTTTCAGCTTCGACTGCTTGGTTCCCTGCGTGAGGGGCCGTATCTTGAGCACACAGAAATCCTTGGTCAGGGCTTCAGCGGCTATAGAAAGAAAACATGTGAAGCCATCGCTCTTCCTCCTGGTGAGGCCCCCTCAGGGCCAAGAAATCCATGTATCACCCCAACCTGATAGAGCTGTTTTTTGCGCCCATTTAAAGCTCGGGGACAGGGCTGCCCTGACACCACTCTGACTGGGCAAGAGACTACCACCATCTGTCCACCTCATGCCCCAGTGCCCCACAGGCCTGCACAGGAACCTGTGCGGGGCCACCTTCCACACTCTACTGTGGGCAGGTCAGAGCCACACCAACCAGCGAGGCTGTAACTGTGACACTAGGGAAGGCAGGCTCCCACCTTCTACAGCCCAGGAGCTTCGAATAAACTCTACCCTTCCCCCCACTCACGACCCTCCTGGGCACATGCCCTCATAGCCCTGAGTTGTGCGGGGCCATGAATACTTGAGCTTGTCAGACTCAGCGTGTCAGAGACGGGAGGGGCTTCGGGTCCAAGCCACCCTTTTATGCATGAGGAAACTGAGGCCAGGATGTGACGTACTTATCGCACATAGCTCGGCAGAGCCCAGAAGGCAGCCAGAGCCGTGCCTCACCCAGTGCCCATTCTTGCCACCACACCCTGTGGCCATCCTCCCTGCCTCCCCTTCAGTCAGGGCCTTCTGCGGGGCAGCCCCAGAAACACCTCAGGCTCTCCTGAGAACTGGGCCTGCACCAGCTACGGCCTCTCCCAGCTCTGGTGTTCAGAAGCTCGTGGTTATGAAAAGCCTGGCCAAGGAGGCCCAGGGTCTTGAGAAATACACCCAAAGTGAGCAGCAGCGTGGCAGGGGCAGCTTGCGAAAGTGGCTGAGAGGGAGCAGGAGCCTGGAGTTACAGCCAGGAGGCGAGGCTGGCTGACATCCCCAGATCCACATCCCAGACCACTAGTATTCTGGGAACCTCAGTTTCCCCATCTGTAAGATAGAAGTAATCTGACCTACGTCTTGAGGCTGCAAGGAAAACCGAGTAAAAATGCATCTGTTTGAACCATATGAAATTATCCATATTTAAATGCTTTTCACCTATGACGAGAGCACTTCCATAGAATTTAGTACATGGAAGCCCCATGGGCTCCGCCTGAGACATGTACTCAGTAAATGTCACCAGAACCTAAAGCCCCTGGCCTGAAGGCACCATCATGAACAGGAGAGCGTGTGGGCTGCCTGGCCCGCAGCCCGCTCTGCTGCCTCTGAGCTTCTGGATTAGGCAGGCCGGGAGTCGGCCCTGGCAGTCCACTCGCTCGGCTTAGCCTGCACCCTGACACAGGTGAGCCTTCCCTTGTCGCTGGCAGTCAGAGCAAGAGCCAAGTCCACCGCGAAGCCACATTACCTGAGGCCAGGCAGGGAAAGACACCAAGCGCGTGCGTGTCATCTACCCACTGAATCTTGAGCCCCTTCTCTCTGTGCCAGGGAAGAGGAGACAGAGTGAGTACAAAAGCAAGGGGCAAAACCCTTTCTGAGAAAGGAGTCCCCTCCCGCCTCCAATCCTCCACACTATGAACCCAACTCAAGTTCTGATCTCCCCTGGGAAGGAAACCACCCTTCATAGCAAACTTTCTCCGAAGACCATATGGTTGCCTTGAGAAAGACAAATATCACCCATGTTGATCAGGTAGGTCCCAGATTCCTAGAATGCAGAAAGCCAGTACTCAAAGAGCACAGTGCCAAGGGTAAAGATGGCTCCACACAGGCACCACCGCAGCAAGGCCAAGGGCATAGGGTCCAAGGCTAGAGACAAAAGGGTTTATGTCCTAGGGACAGAGGACAGGACCTAAAATAAGCACATCAGTGTTACTGGCCCTAATCACCTTACTTCCTACTGCTCAAGAAAGCCACACTGAGTGTGGGGCTGATGAGAGGCCAAAAGCAGTTCAAGCCCCCAGTTTCTCTGTGGGCACTGTGCACACTGGCTGAGAAGGTCACGGGTGGCCCTGGTTTGGCCACACCTTTAGGGAACGAGAGCAGATGAGCACCTTTTGCCCCACCAAACTGCCCCTTCTCATTCCTCAGACGCAGGTGCAGGTGCAGGTGCAGGCTCAGGGAGGCAAGGGGGGGCAGTTTCAGAAGCAGTCAGAAAAGGGGGCCATGAAGAAAGGGATTTTTAAAAGGCCAAACGGGAAGGCACCTGGCTGGCTCAGTCAGTGGAGCATGCGATTCTGGATATCAGGGTTGTGGATTCAAGCCCCATGTTGGGTGTAGAAATTACTTAAAAATAAAATCTTTAAAGGGCTCCTGGGTGGCTAAATTAGTTAAGCGTCCGACTTTGGCTTAGGTCATAATCTCGGGGTTCGTGGGTTCAAGCCCCATGTTGGGCTCTGTGCTGACAGCTCAGAGCCTGGAGCCTGCTTCGGATTCTGTCTCCCTCTCTCTCTGCCCCTGCTTGCACGCTGTCTCTCTCCCAAAAATAAACAAACATTAAAAAAAATCTTTAAAAAAAAAAGATCTAAGCAGGAAAAGAGAAGGGAGACAGGAGGAAAGAGAGAAAGAGAGAGAGAGAGAGAGAGAGAGAGAAAGGGAGAAAAGACTGGAGTTAGATCCAGGAAATTTGGGAAAACTGAAGTCTTCTTGCAATATATCCTCTTGGTGCGCGTCTCCACCCTGACTCTGCCCGAGCACATGCAGGCCCAGCTCACCCCAGAAACAGTTCCTGCGCGGAAATGGCCCGCAGTCCACTGACTGAGGCTGGGACGTGGAGTAAGGGGAGGCAGTGGGCTGCCTGTGTCATGCTCCTGATGGAGAGCCTAGCTCCCAGCAGGCATGTGGGGGGGCGGGGCGCGGGGGCAGGATGGAGATCTGCTGCCATGTACTGACAGGACCAGATCTAGGGCCGCTGAATGGGTCCATCACCAAAAAATCAGCTCTCCTCTTCCGTCCGGTCACAGGCCAGAAGGAGTATGAAGCTCAGAACAACTACATCCACTTTCTGCCTTTCTTTCCAGATAGCTAGACACTAGGGCAGGGCAGGCAAGTGTCCCCAACAACAAAACAATGTTCTAGCTCCTCTCCGGAGGCCTGCACCCACCTCCCCTGCCTCCCTGAAGCTTCGGGAGCACTCACTGGAACTCGGAAAGTGCTGCCAGCAGGTCCTCAGTCTTGAGTGTCGGCTCAAAGTCGTAGATCTCTACCACGTGGGCAAAATCCTTCTCTCCAGGCAGCTCCTCCACGAAGGAGGACGTGTCCAGGTGGATCTTCTCTACCTGAATCTCCTTCTCAGTCAGGTTGTCTGTTATCTGGGAGAGATCGCACCCTTTAGCAAGGGGAGCTCTGACACACAGGGCTCCAAACACCTGCCGTCAAAACCACACAGACAGTCCTCCAGGCTCCTGGGCCGGCAGGGAGGTGAGCACCTAAAGTGGCCTCCCACAGAAGCCATACCCAGCAAGTCTGGGAAAGGCGGCAGAATGGGCTAGAAGGTGGAGAGGCGGGAGTTCTAGGGAAGGTAGCTTTTATGGAGTCTCCGTTGGGTAACTGGCATTCACACACTGTATGTTTCACGGACTCCTGAAAACTGTATTCTATATATAACCTCTTTACAGACGGAAATGCTATAAATCAAAGAGTTAAGTAATTCTGCCCGAAGATACAGTCAGTAAGAGACAGAACTGGGCAAGTTCAGGATCTTTCCTCCCCTTAACAATGTGTTATTAAGTCTATCTGGTCTCTACCCTTCATCTATAATGCAGTCATAAAAGATGCCTCCCCTCCCAACTGAACACCAGAGCTGGTCCCAGAGGCAGATACACACACAGTTCTAAGGAAATGAGATTTGTAAGACAAAGCTTCAGGCAGAAGAATCATTCTTATGACCAAGGTCTGTAGTCCTTTACGAAGCAATTCCACATATATCCTATATCCTGTTACCTTGCGAAGCATGTATTATTATTTGTTTCTCAGATGAGAAAACTGAGATTTAGAAAAATAAAATGACTTGCTGGTAGAGGAGCTTGTCAAACAGCTCCTACACAGTTGCACGCCTGATCCCATATCCCGAGCCTCGTCCCTTCTACCTGTCAGTCCCGACTCCTTTAGGCAAGGCCCAGTGCTCCTCCTCCTCCTAAGGGACCCCTATAACCCAGCACCCAGCCCTGCTCAGCCAGCACAACCCCCCACCCCTCCTCACCAGGACCCTCGGTCCCCGTCCACCCTCGACCACACCCACCTCGCTTCCGCCCTCCCTTTTCCGGGCTTAAGAGCCTCATCACCTCCTGCAGCAGCTCACTGTAATCATCCTCAGGGCAGCTGCCAGGCCCCAACTCTTCCATCTCTTCCTCTTCCTCCTCTGCAGGGCTCTTCAGCTCACTCCTGTTCCCCTCTTCTGAGTCCAGCCTCAGACTGGACCCAAGCCGTGTGGCCATCTCCAACCCGTCTCCCATCCTGGAGTGGCTCTCAGGCTGTGGGGACTCAATGCCAGCTAGGTCCAGTAGCTGTTCATCATCACAGCGTTGGTCTGGGCCCTCTAGGTCCTTAGGTGCCTGAGTTGTCAACGCAGGGAGGTCCTGATCAGAGTTGAGGTCCCCGGCACCGACATTTCCAGGCTCTTCCAGGAGCCCAGCAGCTGGAGCATCTCCCTGGAGCTCTTGGGTAGAGGGTGGCGCCCATTCTTCTTGCCTGCGCCGTACTCGGGGCACATACAAAGCCTGGTCTGGTTTGCGTCCACGATGCCACCGGCCGGCCCGCGCCGCTCGAGGACCAGCAGGTGCTCCTTGGTTTGAGGAGGGCCGAGGTCCTCGGGACTTGCTAGGCTGGGAGGCAGGAGGGTGGCAGGGGCCGGACAGTCCATCTGAACTGGGTAACCTGGAGCAGGAGGTGATCAGACCCGTGGTTAGGCCCAAGGAAAATGGTTTACTGCAGCTACCTGCCATTCAGGCATGGGGCCCTCAGGTCAGCATTAGGCCAAAACCCAAGGCAAATGACCCCTAAAAATGCCATAGGAAGGCAATGTAGTGGAGGCTGAATGCCAACTTAGAAGAAGCCCAAAGCGACCAGCTCTCCCTCTGGTGTTACAAATGATTAGAGATAGCTGAATCTTCGGTTATATGCTAAATGAAATAAGTACTTGCATTTAGGAACTTTGTTGTTAGAAAAATATGTAACTTTAAACACCAGGATCGTAGTCACTATGGTAAGATCCTGCAAAGCACACATGGTAACGGAAATGTGTGAGACTCAAGTGTGTTTCCCACATTGCATGGCCTCCCGAGGCAAATACTCTCACTACTTAAACTGCTCTATTTTTCTCTTTTGGCCTAAGCGGACAGCTGAGTTTGCCAAATGAATTCCACAAACAATGCACACTCACTCCACTGCTGAGGCAAAAGGCAGCACGGACTTCAAGCAGCTGAGGTGGGGACAGAGGCAGCAGCCTAGGGCCCTGCTGGCTCTGGTTCCTGTCCACCCCCCCCCCCCCAAGGAACTACGGAGGGCCCTCCACAGCACTAAGATACACACCTGATATCCAAGTGACAGATGACTGTCCTTCTCCTCCAGCCCTCCCCAACGGAGAAGCTGCTCAGAAGATCAAAATTCTCTGCTGTCCTGTGGATCAAGTACCGGAGGCGACTGGAGAGCGGGGGGAAAAGAAGTACCCTGGGAAGGGACAGGAATGAGCGCTGAGCTGGGGCTCCAGGAGCTCCAAGGCCTGACCCCCACAGCCCCCCCACCCCAGATCCCTGCCCAGTTTACCGGCGGCTAGACACTAGGACCCCTTGTGTCCCTGGCCACCTGCAGAGGACTTGGGCATAAAGGTTATCACAGGGACTTACTGGTACCATTCCATTCCTGTGCTGGAACCCTTCAATCTCTGGGCGATAGTCAGAATTACACAGGAAAAATGTGGCTGGGAGAGGCTAGCGAGCAGGTTACTAAACCCAAAGGCGCAGATCAGAGGCAGGTAGGAACCAGCTACTTGGGAAGGGGGCACGGTGGCTCTGGGTGAACCCGCCCTCCCTGCACAGGCAGCGCGGGCCCTCCACCGCCCACTCCAGCTTACTTTGACAGCTGCTTCTGCAGCACGAAGCGGTCCAGCTCCTCCTGGATGCGGTGCACAAAGTCATTCTCGGCGGAGGAGAGGAAGACGCCGTCCAAACAAAGAAGGGCCAGGGTGACAGGTGGGAGAGCCTGCGGGGCAGAAGGACGCGGCGGGATCAGATCACAGACCCCGGCCCCACCCACAACGCCGCAGCATCGGTGCCGAAAAGGTCTTAGAGGCCACCGCGGCCAAGGTCTCTCCTCCAAGTTGAGGAGGAGCCAGGCTCCGAGGCGGGGAAGGACGTGCCCAGGGAGGAGTCTCCTGGCCCTGATGGGAGGCGCACCCCTGCACAGGAGCCCCACGCCGCGCTCCCTCTCCCTGGGGCGGGCCCGCCGCTCTCACGGCCGGGTAACCCGCGCGGCGCCGCTCGGGCCTGCTCGGCGGGCGCGGCCGGCCCTCCCCAGGCCACGAGCGAGAGGCCCTAACGGCGCAAGGCCAGCCCCGGGTGACTGTCCGCCCCCAGGCCCGCCCGCCGCACTCACCGCCCCGCCGGTCGCCGCAGCTCTCAGGGCCCCCGGAAGCCCGCGAGCGCCCCGGAGCGCCCAAGCACGAGCGGGCCTCCGCGGGGTCACAGCGTCACCGCGCGGCCCGGGGGAGGCATTGCAGAAATGGCAGAAGGGCGTGTTGTGGCTTTTTTTTTTTGCCGGTGAGAGCACACTGTCTCCTAGGATTAATTAAATTCAGCAACCACTTTTGAGTGGTTCCTATGGGCTAGCTTCCTATGAGCTAGTTTGTCCGGCTCCTTGCTCCCCTCCCTAGGGACCTAACAGAGGAATAAGGAGGAAGGAAGTTTCTGGGCACCTAATATTTCACTGCCTGTTGCCCATACTGCCCTTTCTTTTGCCCTCATTGATGGAATGTGCAAAGTGGTCCTGCTGACACCAAGGGGTGACTGACAAGGTGTACTAGCCTTGTGGATAACTGGGCGAGGTAGCAACTAGCATGGTGATTTACAGGCCATCAAATTATACTCCCCTGCTACATCAGAAGTAACTCCGGCACTCACCTTAATTGGGGCTTGAAATTCTCGCCATCAGACAGCTCCTGGGATGGCCTACTATAATCTAAGAGATCAGAGTCAAAATCCTCCTGTTTCCTGAAAGATGCTGAAATGTAAGCCCCTGATCATCCTGAATCCAGAAGCTCAGAGCAAAGCAGAGCCCTGAGCTAACAAAACGTAAGACCCAGTTTTTAATACCCAGAAGGGACAGTCTGAATGTACCCTGCAGTAGGATTTGTGCAAGGTCATGGGGACAGTGTACTTCAAAAGGTGGGCTGGTTGTTAAAAAAAAAAAAAAAAAAAACACACACACACAACTTTTTTTTTAAAAATAAGATGGGCTTAGAGAAGAGGCTTGGGAACAGAAAAATGGAGAAAAATTAAAATGCATTTTGTTTTCTCACTTTTCTCAGAGTATTTCTTTAAAAGATGGTGCTATTATATCACATTTACAAAAACTATCTTTCTTGATAGTTTGAAAAATAAAAAGGACCTAGGATAAAGACAAAACCCAGTGCAGGGAGAACTCAATGGAACCAAGGCATGGTTGTGAGGAGTCTCTGAAGGCCAGGCAGATCCCCTGCCCCCAGACTGAAGGTGTGTCCAGCCTCTAAGGAAGCAGAGGATAGGAGGGTGGCAGGAAGAACAAGAGACATCCATTTGGTTTCTGACCCCACAGGCCCTACCCACACCCCACACAGGCTTAAAAGAAGTGGGAACAGGCCTGCAGAGAATGCTGAGTGGCCACATGATGGCACTGTTTCTCCGACCAGGGTTCCTTGACTGGACCATGGAAGGCTGGAAGGCAAGCCCACTTAGCCACCGCTACAGACCAGATCTGAACTGGGAGAAATATGCCTGGTGACTCAGAAAACAAAGGCCCAACTTTCTCAACAAAGTGGCTGTCTCTCCCCAAAATAGAGGGACAAATCAAAAACTCAGGAAACAAGCCATGCCCCCACCTCTTTAGAGGGTCCACAGTACAGGTGTTCAACACACTGAGACAGTAAAGAACAAAGCTCATAAAGGATAGGCTGCCCCTGAAACGTTCTCCTATACCCTCTTCAGGTAGCTCAGAGGCTGAACAGAAAAAAAGGTGTCAGCATGCAAGCCTCCACCATGGGTGGAAGTTATGAAGGGATGGATGCTCAGATAAATGTGGAAGGGAATCAAGATGTATCTACCAACACTATTTTGGGACAATATCAGGTGAGGATAAAATGGTTCTCTATTACTCAGAGGTGAGTAAACAAAAAAAAAAGCAGTACAAAAGATATACAGAATTTCTACAGGAAAAAAATAAAGGAAAAGAACATGGTAGGAAAAAGAGCAGAGCAGACTATGGAGGTAAGAGTATATTAGAAGATCATCTTGAGAAAATAGAATAAAATTGCAGTTAATAACTGCTTCACGTTCCCAAGGAAATCAAAGAAAGCCTGATTTCCCAGTCACAATGGATAAACCAACAGGCTGAGATGAAAGAGAACTGTCAGAGCCACGGAAAGATGTAAAAGAGGCAATCATGTTCATCACTGGAGTGGCAGAAACTAGAGCCAACTAAGCAGTGACGCTGAGTAAATGCTTGTGGAAAAGAAGATTACTATTTTCTGTTTAATGAGTGCATATAAACTGCACTTGTTAAATCCTTACAGCAGCCCTTTCAGATGGAGATTGTTACTCTATTGTAGAAGAATAAGCTGAGGTTTAGCCAAGGACACCCAACGACTAAGTGCACAGTTGGAACTCCCTCAAATCTAGAGCTAGCCTGTCTGCCACACGAATGCTCCTCAACACCACAGGATTAAGGTTCTCCATCTCTGGAATGTCATTAAAATTGTCAATGGCCAGTGGCCAGATGCAAAAATCAGAAGGTAAATAAATTAGATGAATCTAATCCATTGGAAAAGCATGCTAGTATGTGCTATAGAATTTTACCCAAACAAGAGGTATGACTGAAAGATTAGGAAAGATTAGGAAAGAATCATTCATGCAGGGGACATGGGGTTACGAACAGCCCCATATGAAGAGATAGACCTAGAGTCCCCTGGTGCCATAGTGTTCTCTTTGTACTTAAGGTTAAATTTAAGAATATCAAGTTTATGGGGCACCTGGGTGGCTCAGTTGGTTAAGCATTGACTCTTGGTTTTGGCAGGGGCCATGATCTCATGGTTTGGGGGTTCAAGCCCCACATTGGGCTCTGCGCTGGCAGAATGGAGCCTGCTTGAGATTCTCCCTCTCTCTCTCTGCCCCTCCCCTGCTCAGTCTCTCTCTCTCTCTGAAAATAAATAAACTTAAAAAAAAGAATATCAAGTCTGTCATTGTTATCAAAAGTCCTTGTGATGTCTGCATGGTTTGGCGTATTAGAGAATCTAACACATTAGGAGCTGATTCCAATTTAAAAAGTGAAGTGGATCTCAGACTTACAGTTTTATTTTTTATTTTTGTAAAATATTTTTTACATTTATTTTTGAGAGGCAGAGTGAGATAGAGAGCAAGCGGAGGAAGAGCAGACAGAGAAGAAGACACAGAATCTGAAGCAGGCTCCAGGCTATTAGCTGTCAGCGCAGAGCCCAATGCAGGGCTCGAACTCACAAGCTATGAGATCATGACCTGAGTTGAAGTCAGATGCTCAACCGACTGAGCCACTCAGGCACCCCACAGACTTACAGTTTTAAATGGGTAGATGTAATGATGAGGAGAACAAAGGCAAAAGAAATATAGATAAAATTAAACTTCCCTAAAACTTTCAGTCCATTAACAAATACTTGAGACTGGCAGAGTATGACATTCCTCAAAGAACTCACAACTGTCTTAATGTTAATGCTTTGCTAGAGGCAAAAAGCAACTTTAGCTGGACAACAGCTGGGCCTCCAGGATCCTGTAAGCCTTCTGTAGCATACCATAATCCTTTTGGAAACTTCCTTTGTCTTTATCCCCACTACCACCAACTTAAAAATTTATAATCAACAGCTCCTCACAATCCCAGTACAGCTCTTCCTGCCCACAGATCCTGCCCCATGCTTTAATAAAAACACCTTTTTACACTGAAAAACATCTCAAGAATTCTTTCTTGACAGTTCCCTCCTGACATCAGTAAGAGTATTTGATTAAGCTGATAAACAATATTATAATATTAAAGAGAGCTGGATTACAATATTTTAAGATCAACAGGAGCTGTTTACGTATAGCACAGAGAAATGTTTTGCTTTATAGCCCACAGGTCATTCATTTGATATGCTTAAAAAAGTTAGGACTGGAGGAGGGGCATCTAGGTGACTCACTTGGTTAAGCATCCGACTCTTGATTTTGGCTCAGGTCATGATCTCATGGTTCATGAGTTAGAGCCCCGTGTGGGACTCTGCACTGACAGCCTGGAGCCTGCTTGGGATTCTCTCTCTCCTCTCTCTGCCCCTCCCCTACTTGCGCACACTCTCTCTCTCTCAAAATAAATAAATAAACATTTTTTTAAGTTAGGAATTATGGAATATAGAGGAAACATACTTTTCCCTATTCCTTCCACTAAACACAACTAAAAACCCTGAAAATTATATATATAACAAGTGTAAGGAGACTAAAGGTGAAGAGAAGAAGACAGACCAGCTAGGGGCCTCAGGATTCTAGGAAAAACAAAGTGGTAAATTTCCTGGGTTGGTTTTTTTTTTTATGCCTCAAATTCCCAGACTGGGAGCTTAAAGAAATCAGCAACCCAGAAACATCAAAAGGCATAGACAAAACAATATAAAACAAAAACTTGATGAAAGCCTTTTTTTCCTCTCTACCCAAACAGGCAAGCTAGCAAGAAAGAATACTTTGAGACAATAACTGTCCTACCCCAGCCAAACATTCTCCTCAGTCAAACCAGCAAAAGCCAAATAGTAACCTAGATTGTCACTTATACCATCTTGTGATAAAGTGCCACAACCTTCCCACCAAGATAATGTCAGAGAAGGCCCAGTGGGGAATTGGGACTTTCATGCCTTCCAGGTGGTAATGAATCCTGGCCACTTCCTGCAGCATCAGAAGAGACCACTAGAGAACCTAACTTCCACCCCTACCCAGCAGTAAAAAGGCACCCTCCTCTTCACCCTCCCCACTGGAGTGCTGTCATAGGCCTAGTGGACAGTAGGATTTCATCACCACCCAGAAATCAAGAGGCCACCCCACCCCCACTGTGTAAGTGGAAGCCATGTGGGGAGAAGCCAGGCACTTCTGATGAGGGAGCTTGAGGTAGGCTGAGGGCAAAATACAAGCTAGCACAAACCCTCACATGTTGGATATGTGTGACATTCCTCAGGCACTCCTGGCTGCCCAAGGACAAAGGAAAGGAAAGAAAACAAATGGCCAACTGATAAAGAGATCACAGTCATACAGGACATGGGTCTCCATCAGTTTACAAATATCTTAGTAAATTACAAGAACAAGGCAAACCTAGCAATAGCCTAATCTCCAGAAGCCTATAGACTCAGTTCCCTGAAGACCCAACATCACCCTTTTATAGTGTTATGGGGAACAAAGGCAAGAAGGAATTGGCAGGTAAAATTAAATTTCCTTATAACCTGCAGCCCATTGACAGACACTTGAGGCAAGCAGAGTAAAAGGTTCTCTGGGAACTTCCTACTGTCTTAATGTTAATGCCTTACTAGAGGGAAAACAACCTTAGCTTGACAATTAGCAAGGCCTCAGGTATTTGGGGAGTCCTCTTTAGCATATCAAAGAGCCTCTGGAGGCCTCCCTTTTGCCTTTACCTCCCCCAACTCCATAGTTTATAACCAGTCACTCTGCAACCCCAGTGCAACAGTTCTTCTTCCTGCCCATGGGTCCTGTCCCCATGCTTTAATAGAATCACCTTTTGGGGCCAAAGATGTCTTCAAGAATTCTTTCTTAGCCATTGCTCTGGGCCCTGTGAACCCCCCATCACCCCAAAATTTCATCATTTCTACCTCTCCCAGCCAGGAAAGTATCCCTGGAGGCCTCCTGGGAACCCAGAACTCCCACCCCCACTCAGTAGTAATGAGGAGCCCCCACCTCAGGTGTGAAGGAGGGTGAGTGGGGAACCTGGATTTTAACCCCCACCTGACAGTAAGAGGGCAATGCCCCCCATGCCCCTGCTGGGGTGATGTCAGAAAAAGACAGCTAAAACAGAGATATAATTAAGATCCAGAATTTTACAACATAACATAACACCCAAGATGTCCAGAAGTCAATCAGAAATACTTATGATACCAAATACTAGGAAGATCTCAGACTCAATGAAAAAAGGCAGTCAATTGATACAAACACGGAGATGCCAGAAATGTTACATTATCTGACAAAGGTTTTAAAGTAGCCATGATAGGGGATGCCTGGGTGGCTCAGTCTGTTAAACGTCCGACTTCAGCTCAGGTCATGATCTCACAGTTCGTGAGTTCAAGCCCTGCATTGGGCTCTGTGCTGAGAGCTCAGAGCCTGGAACCTGCTTCAGATTTTGTGTCTCCCTCTCTCTGCCTCTCCCTGGCTTGCATTCTGTCTCTCTCTCTCAAAAATAAAAAAATAAAAAATAAAAATAAATTAAAAAATAAATAAAGTAGCCATGATAGAAATGCTTCAACAAGCAATTGTGAACACACTTGAAATAAATGGAAAAAAAGAGTCTCAACTAAGGCACAGAACATGTAAAGAAGAACCAAAAGGAAATTTCAGAATTGAAAAATATAATAACCAAAATAAAATGCTGAGTAGCAGAATGGAAGAGGAAGAGGAAAGAACCTATGAACTAGAAGATAAAACAATAGAAATTACCCAATCTGAACAACAGAGAGTAAACATACTGAAAACAAAAATGAACAGAGACTAAGTGATCTGTGAGACTAACAAAACAATTTTATATTCGTTTTATCAGAGTCCTAGAAAGAGAGGAGAAACAAGGTGAGGTGAAAAAAGTGTTCAAAACAATGGCTGAAAACTTCTGAAATTTGGGAAGAAATCCACTGGGAAATTTAGAAAGGGTCAATTTACCAAGAAGTTATAGCAAATTTGAGGAAGAAATCAAGACAATCTCAGATAAAGGAAAAGTAAGGTAACTTATTGCCAGGAGACCTAGCCTAAAAGAATAGCTAAAAGAAATTCTCTAAACAGAAAGGAAACAATAAAAGAAAGAATCTTAGAACTTTAGGAAGGAAAAAGAACACAGTAAGCAAAAATATAAGTAACATAATAGACTTGCTTTCCTCTTCTTGAATCTTCTAAATTGTGTTTGATGATTAAAACAAAGATTATAAACAACTAGTGGCTCTAAATGTATGTAGAGGGAGTATTTAAAACAGTTTATTGTAAATGTAGGAGGTTAAAAGGACATAAAAGGAGGTAAGGTGTCTATATTTTACTCAAATTGGTAAACTGAGAATACCAGAAGACTATGGTAAGTTATGTGATACCCAAAGCAACCATTAAAAAAGCTATATAAAGAGAGACATTTACAAATACTATAGGTTAAAAATATATATAGGTAAATCAAAATGAAATTCTAAAAAATGTTCAAGTAACCTACAGAAATACAAGAAAAAGAAAACAGAAGTGAAAAACAAAGAAAACAAACAGAAAACAAATAATAAAATAGCAGACTTAGACCCTAAAATATCACTAATTATACTAAATGTAAATGTTCTAAATACACCAATTAAAAGACACATTGTCAAAGTCAATTTAAAACCATGATTCAACTATATGCCATTTGCAAGAAGCTTAGTTCAACTATAAAAATATAGGCAGGGTAAAAGTAAAATGATGGAAAAAGACCTATCATGCAAACATTATTCAAAGGAAAGCAGCTGTGGCTATATTAACCTCAGATAAGGTAGACTTCAGAAGAAAGAAAATTACTTGAGACAGAGAAGGACGTTATATAATGATAAAAGGGACAATTTACCAAGAAGACATAGCAATCTTGTATGTGTAAGACCAAAACAAAAAAACTGCAAAATATGTAAAGCAAAAACTCATAGAACCAAAAGGAAAATGACAAATCCCACAATTAGAGATTTTGACATCTCTCTTTCAACAACTGGTAGAATAACTAGACAGAAAAACAGCAAAAATGTAGAATAACTCAACAATACCATTAATCAACAGAATCTAATCAACATGTTGGGTGCCTGTCTGGCTCAGTTGGTGACTCTTGAGCTTAGGGTTGTGAATTCAAGCCCCATGTTAGGCATAGAGCCTACTTAAAGAAATAAATAAATGAAATAAAATAAATAAAACAGGATCTAATCAACATGTATAGAACACTCTATCCAACAACACTGGAAAACACCTTTATTTTAAGCACCCATGGAAAATTGTCCAAAATAGACCATATCCTAGACTGTAAAACAAACCTCAACAAATTTAAAATAATTTAAATCATATGTTTTCTGACCACAATGAAATCAAACTAGAAATAAATAACAAAAAGATAGCAGGAAAATCTCAAACTATTTGGAAACTAAACATGTTTCTAAATAATCCTGGGTCAAAAAGGAAATCCTAGGGGAAATTTAAAAATACATTGAATGGAATAAAAATGAATGAACATATCAAAATTTGTAGAACACAGGAAGACAGTGCTAAGAAGGAAATTTATAGTACTACATGCACACATTAAGAAAAAAGGAACACTCTCAAGTTAAAAGATAAAGAAGAGCAAAATAAACCCAAAGAAAGTAGAAAAGTGGGGCACCTGGCTGGCTCAATCGGTAGAACATGTTACTCTTGATCTCAGGGTTGTAAGTTCGAGCCCATGCTGGGTGTAGAGATTACTTAAAAATAAAATCCTAGGGGCACCTGTGTGGCTCTGTCACTTGAGCCTCCAACTTTGGCTCAGGTCATGATCTCACAGTTTGTGAGTTTGAGCCCCACATTGAACTCGCTCCTGCTTTGGATCCTCTGTCTCCCTCTCTCTCTGCTCCTCCCCCACTTGCACTCTCTATCTCTCTCTTAAAAATAAACAAACATGTAAAAAACTGAAAAGTAAAAAATAAAAAAATAAAATCTTAAAAAAAGATAAAGTAGAAAGGAAGTATAAAACAAGAGTAGAAATTAATGAAATTGAAAACAGGAAAACAATAGAGAAAATCAATAACCCAAAGTGCTGGTTCTTTGAAAAGATCAATAAGATGACATGAAAAACAGAGAGAACATACAATTTACCAACATCAGGAATGAAACAGGAAATATCACTACAGACCCTACAGACATCAAAAGTATAAGGAAATATAATAAACAACTTTACACACTTACATTTAACAATTTAGTGAAAAAAAACCATCCTAAAAAGTTATTTAGCATACTCCATTCATATAACCACATTGGAAAGACAAAAATTTTTTTAATGGAGAATAGATTAGTTGTTGAAGGGGTTAGAAACAGGAGGTATGGTGGAGGGAGACTGATGGAGGGAAGAGGAAGTGGGTATAACCAAAAAAACTACAGGAAGAATCCTTGTGTTTTATATCTTGACTATGGTGGTGGATACAGGAACCTACACATGTAATAAAGTTATGTAGAATGAAATTGACATGCACACTAATGCAAATGAGTATAAGCAAAACTGAGAAAGTCTGAATAAGATTGGTGGATTGTATGAACATTTACTTCCTGGCTGTGATATTGTGCTATACCTTGCAAGATGTTACCACTGGGAGAAACTGGGTCAAGAGTACATGGGGTTTCTTTGTATTATGTCTTACAACTGCATGTAACTCTACCACTTGCTCAATAAAAATTTACAGTTAATAAAAAGAAAAACCATGTATAGCAAATGTATACATGCTGATTAAATATTTAATACCTTCACAAATATGAGTAAAACCAGGACCAAATGTTTAAGGAAAATAAATTTGTTCAGTCATTTCAAGTTTACAAAAGTTGCTCTCATTTTCTGTAAAATATAGTACATATATAAATAAAATTACAATATTTATCAATTGAAATTTAAAACAATAAAAACTAGGTATTTACATTTGTTACTTTTATAAACTAATACAACTTAAAAGCTAAATAACTATAACAAATATTTTGTGAATAAAAAGCCACTCTCATGAAAAACTACATAAAACTACATGAAATTCAAAGAAAAAACAGAAAAGATTAAAGGAGTTAGGGAAAATATGAAATACAGAGGCTTACATTGTAGATCCAACGTATGGATAATTAGTACACCTGAGGAAGAAAACAAAATTATTGGAACAAAAAAATTAATTTGCAACAATATTTTGTTTAAACAGAGGAAAACATGAAACTACAGATTAAAGTGGCTTACTATGTTCCAGAAATAAATAGGTGATAGGTAGGTAGGTAGGTAGATAGATAGACAGATAAACAGACAATGCCTAATACAGATCATAGTAAAATCATCTTCTCTGGGCATTAGAAAAAGACAAATCTCATGATTTAGACAGAACACAAAGGAAAAAAATCCAGTGGCTGCAGATTTCCCTAGCAACTCACCTGCCAGAAGAAAATGGAACAATATCTGTGAAAGTTTAAAGGGAAAATGTTAAGACCACAAAATTCTATAAACTGTGATGGCAACTGGAAGATGTTTTCAAACTTGCAATGACTTTGTAGGTCTATCTCTCCCAGAAATTCTGCTGAGGGACATGGAGTCTAAGGTGGCGACATAGGCAGACACTGTTTATAGACAGCCTGTCATGTGTCCTGCAGAGCTTAAGTCTCAAGATTTTTGGAAAATCCACAAATAACTAAAATTGCATTCTTTAATGACCTAGTCAATTTATTCCAGAATAGATTTCCTGACTGGTCTCTTGAATAGCTGCCAGCTAATCACTTTAGTTAGAAAAACAAAATTCTTTCTAGACTAGCACTCTTTTTCCCCCCTTCCCCTCTTTCCTTTTTTCTTATAGAAATCCTTTTTTGTTGTTGTTGTCTTTTTTTGTCTTTGTTCACTGATAAGAATCTCATGAGTGTCCTTGTGACATGAGTGTACTTGTGAGTTAGTTTTACAACTCACTAGATGGTTCTAAGTTATGCTTTTCCCTTCCTGTGAAGCTACTAAAAGACATAATCCAGACAACCAAGAGATGAATAAAAATAAGTGACTCACAGACTGGGATGTCATGAGAGAAAAGGCTTCATGGTGAACATTTAACTTGCTTAAACATTTAAATAAATGAAATAATCACAGCAAGGAAATGGTATACAAATATTATAATTCTTGAAAGGAGGGCTACAGAATGTAAAAAAAAAAAAGTATTTTTTTAATCACAACAGATTAAGACAGGAACCCCAAAATGCATTCTAAAGTGTGGAGGAAGGAGGAAGGGTATATAATTGACAGAGTCAATAAGTACTATTTTTTCCAAGTAACTGGCAGAGGCTGGGGACATTAGTTAATAAATAAAACTGATTGTATAGCAAAATATAATATGGGGGGAAGCTTTAAAAATAGAGAAAAAAGAGTTGATGGAAAGAACACTAAATAAAGCTTTTGCAGCGAAACTACAAATGGGATAGATTCAGTTATGTTATAAACATTGAAATTGATTCAAAAAGCAAAATATCATTCTATATTCTTTAACAAACTCACACCAAAGACAACTGTATGCAAATTCATTCAAAGATCTCAGTGAAATAGTCAGAATACCACTTGGAACTTAATAGAGAAACACCCGAGACACCACATTCATTTCAGAGCAAGCCAGTGATATTCACCAATGTCTTTTTTTTTTTTTATGTCTTTATTTTATTTTGAGAGAGAGAGACAAAGTGTGAGGAGGGGAGGGGCAGAGAGAGGGGGAGACACAGAATCTGAAGCAGGCTCCAGGCTCCGAGCTATCAGCACAGAGCCCGACGCGGGGCTCGAACCCACAGACCGTGAGATCATGACCTGAGCCAAAGTCAGATGCTTAACCGACTGAGCCACCCAGGTGCCCCTCACCAATGTCTTTTTTGACCACTTTTTCTAGAGGTATTAGCAAAAGCAATCCGAGGAAGGAAAGAAAGAAAACTGAAAAGGTGGAAAATTTGATGAGATCCAATTATCATTGTTTGCAGAATATTTATTTATTTACCGAAAACCCAAGATCAATGAAGAAACTATTAATAAGCAAGAACTGTCCCCAGAAATGAAGACCATCTGGAGCAGAGGCAGTGGGAATGCTAGCAGAAGGGCAGAGAAAGGCAGGAGTGGGGAAGTTGGGGAGAAGAAGCCAGAGGAAGAAAGGAAGGAAAAATCCACCTGAGTCCCTGCTCTACCTGATTGGCCTCCGTGTGTGCCATCCCTCTTGTGGAGGGTCCCCAATCTCTCTGAAGCTGTTTGTTGTCCCTAGGTTCCCAGGAGACCACCTAAGGCTTGCCAGAGTTCTAGCTCCTTTCTTAAAGGGCCAGAGTAACAGGAACCCAGATGGGGAATGTGGGGTGGGGAGGCAGGTCTCACTGGTGGGCTGTGGGGCTCAGGCCTGTCCTCATCTCAGCCTCTAGGCTCCTGCCAGGGACTCCTTACCAGGATGTGACTGTATGTGTTTGCGAACTCACCCAAACCCAGATCTGTTTTCCCTAGTTCAAGTGCCACCTCACATCAGATCCTATTGTGCAGCAGGACCTAGAGGACAGGAGGGAGAGATAAATAGTAAGACTCTGTAAGGGTGCGGTGGGGGGGGGGGGGTGTCGGGCATCCGATTCCTGATTTCAGCTCAGGTCATGATCTAGCAGTTCGTGGGTTCGAGACCCATGTCGGGCTCTGCACTGACACTGTGGAGCCTGCTTGGGATTCTCTCTCTCTCTCTCTCTCTCTCTCTCTCTCTGCCCTTCCCCTGTTCCGTGCATACAGACTCGTGCTCATAAAATAGATAAATACACTTAAAAATGACTTTTTAATAGGGGTGACCGGGTTCTCAGTCAGTTGAGCGTCTGACTTTTGGTTTCGGCTCAGGTCATGATATCATGGTTCATGAGTTCAAGCCCGATGTAGGAGAGCTCGGCGCTGATAGCAGGGAGCCTGCTTGGGATTCTTTCTCTCTTCCTTCTGCCCCTACCCTGCTCATGCTCTCTCTCTCAAAGTAAATAAATAAACATTAAAAAAAAAAGACTTCGTATCAGCATAGGAAGTGCCCGTGTTCAAAAGTTCAATGAAAACACATGGCACGAAACTGATGTTCTGGATTTTTAAAAAGGCAACAGAAAAAAAGTATTGAAAGAAAATATACTCAAATGTGGGCAGTGGTTGTCCCTGACTGCTTTTATTATGAGCCATTTTCTTCTTTAGACTCCTGCACCTTTCACGCACATTTTCTTAAAATATACCTATAGAATATGTATATTTCCATAATATATGTAGAAACATATGTTATTTTTATGAGCAGAGAAGACACACTTATTTTTTTAATCTTCCCAAATCATTCAAAGTAACACTACATGCAAATTTAGCAAAAGTTTTAAAACTTCACTCACCAGATATTTTTATTATTCTTTTTTTATTTTTATGTCTTTATTTTATTTTTTGAGAGAGAGACAGAGTGTGAGCAGGGAAGGGGCAGAGAGAGAGACACAGAATCCGAAGCAGGCTCCAGGCTCTGAGCTGTCAGCACAGAGGCCGACACAGGGCTGGAACCCACGGACCGGGAGAGCATGACCTGAGATGAAGTCAGACGCTTAACCGACTGAGCCACCCAGGCGCCCCTCACCAGACATTTTTAAAACGACCTTCCCTTAATTGCAAAATCCACAGACTTCCAGCTGTCCCCAGTGTAGTCCCCTTGGGCAGGGTCTAAGTAACATGAGCTAAGGCAGTGGGGGATGCTTTGGCTCAGCATTCTCATTTACTGGGCTCCTACTGTTGGCTTGGCACTTTCCATGCATTACCCCATATCATCTCCATTGAAATCCTGAGTGGTGGTTTCCACCCGCACTTAACAGACATGAAATTGGGACCTCAGCATTCAGTACAGGGCCCACCAATGATCTGCTACTAGACAGCAAAGTTAAGACTCAAATCCAGAGGAATGGTCTCAAAGTCTGTGCTCTGTCCCCTATTCTACTAATTTTCCAACACTCTCCAGCTGTGGAACCCTCAGTCCAAACAAATGCCACCTGATGTATTAGCTTGCTCAGGCTGCCATCACAAAATACTTCAGACTGTGTGGCTTCGACACAGAACTTTTCCCCCCACATTTCCAGGGGCTGGAAGTCCAAGATCAAGATGCTGACAGGGTGGGTTCCCTCTGAGATCCCTGCTTCTTCACGTGGTTGTCCCTCTGTACATGTGCGCCCCCTGGTGTTTCTGTGTATGGCCAGATTTCCTCATTTTATAAGGACATCAGCCACATTGGATTAGGGCCCACCGTAACACTTCTTTAAAGGCCTTATCTCCAAATGCAGTCACATTGAGGTACGAATGGTTAGGCATTCAACGTATGAATTTTGAGTGAGCACAATTTAGCCCATAATATCTGGACTCTAATGTGTAAATGTGTCCTGTTGGGCCCTGGGAGGCCCAGAACCCAACTCTGCATTCACTCCCTAATACCCCTTTATAGGCTCAAGGAAGAATAATTGGGAAATCACTACTTTTTACAGCTTTGTAAAAAGAAAAAAAATATTCAAAGAAACTCAGTAAAATAGAATTCCACACATGAGCCATTTCTGTGAAAATACAGATGGAGCCATCAGCTGATTTAATATGAAGACTGCCACATTTCATGTGATATTTTCCTCATTGTCCCTCCACACTGGCCAGAAAAAAATGATTATTTTTTTCCTCACCCAGTTCTCACACTGCAAGGATAGAAAGCACCCCAGGAGGTAGTAAGCTTTGTCCTTATATATGTATATTCAAAGATGAAATATTAAGTATTTTGGTTTTATAACTAGCATATTGGATATCTGGTGAGTGGATTATTTTTAAACATCTCCCTCCTCTAAACAACAAAACTATTTTTGTTATCACACAGTAATCTGTAATAATCACTATTGTCTTGATTCATTCTTTAGCAACAGTTAACATAAAAAAATAAATTTTAATTTAAAGATATTCAAATTTGGTAAAATACTTCATGCATGAAATAAAATTTGCTAACTTACCAAACAAAAATATGCCAAACACTTTGTATTTTTTCACTGTTTTAAATTTTAAACACAGGTAAAACTTATAATTAAAATGATATAATTACTGTAACTCATGCTGTTTCTTTTGTATTTCTTAAAGTTTATTTATTTATTTTGGAGGGGGAGGGGCAGAATGAGAGGTTAAGAGAGAATCCCAAGCAACCTCCATACTGTCAATGAAGAGCTTGATGTGGGGCTTGATTCCAAGAACTGCAAGATCATGACCCGAGCTGAAATCAAGAGTTGGACGATTAACCAACAGAGCCACCTAGGCACTCCACCTTTTCTATTTACAATTGCTCTACTATCCTCGTTGATTTTGAATCTACTGTTTAAACACAGGGGTATGTATGGGGCGCCTGGGTGGCTCAGTCAGCTGGGCATCCAGCTTCAGCTCAAGTCATGATCTCACAGTTGATGAGTTTGAGCCCTGCATTGGCCTCTGTGCTGAAGCTCAGAGCCTGGAGTCTGCTTCGGGTTCTGTGTTTCCCTCTCTCTCTGCCCCTCCCCCATTTGCATTCTGTCTCTCTCTCTCAAAATAAATAAACCTCAAAAAAAATTTTAAACACAGGAGTATGTATTATAATGGTTGAAGACATGAACTGCATCTAAAATGAGCTTTAAATCTAAACTATTAAGAACTTACTTTCAAAATGAATGTGACAGCCCACTGCATCATTGTGAATTCTCTGAATTAGCTTCCAAGTACAAAGTTTGATAAAAGGTAGTAATAAAGATGTTCCATTTGAAGCTTACATAACCACAGCCATTATTTTGAACTTAGACCAATAAATTATTTTTTCAGAAAAGCATTTTATTGCCCACATGGTTTAGAATTGCCAGCACATGGTGATAATAAAAAGCAGACTGGGTTTTATTGCTTTGATATTATCTGTAGAAAATGCATCTCCCTAAGCCTGCACCTGGAACAGGGGGCTCCCTCTGCTGGTCCTCACCGGAGTGGAATGAGGGTGCAGGTTAAATTGAGAAGAGAAATCAGTAGGAGTTTGAGAGACATGAAATGGTAGAACCAACAGAATTTGCTGGTTCTTCTCTTTCAGTTTCCAAGATACTACAGGTTTCCAACTGCCTGCTTCCACTAGCCATGACTCTTTTTATCTTCTGGGCTCCATTTCTTCTGGCCAATCTCTAAAAGTTAGAATGCCTCAGGTCTCCCCCCTGGCTCAAGCTCAAGTTCATTCCTCTCCTGGTTTCACCATCTAAGTAAATGGAGCAGTATCTACCCTATTGTTCAAAGCCAATCATCCTTTATCCCTCCCTTTCCTTTCTACCTTAGCCCAAGCCTTTGGGAACCTGTGGGTTCTGTCTCCTGCATGCATCTGGAAACTGGCCTCTTCTGAAACCCACCTATCTCTCCAAATTCCATGTTGAAATCCTAATCCTCAATATGTGACTGCATTTGGAGATAGGGCCTTTAAAAAGATGATTATGTTAAGATCAGTAGGGTGGGTCCTAATCCAGTATGCTGGTGTCCTTAGAAGAGGGAAATTGGAAACACACACATTTTACCAGGTTAAGAAAATTTCCTTCCAGTCCTAGTTTATTCCTTGTATTAAATCATAAATCACTGTTGAATTTTATCACATGCCTCTTCTGCATCTATTGAAGACTTTGTGAAACATACTTTAAATAGTTAACGTGGGCAGGGCTGTCAATAGCCCATATGGTACCTTTGTGTGATGAGAAGGTGCTCCTTCCTCCAAGTGGACATAAATCCATGCCAGGGCCCACAGCTTGGCAGCAAAGCTTGAAGTGATTTTTAGCCCCATTCAACCCTTCACACAGATGGGTTGATGCCCACATATATGTTACACCCTATGAGGAGTCTGGCTCCAGGCCAAATTGTATATGTGATCAGGCCTGACTGCAGACAACTATAAAGGCTTTGCTGGGCAGCCCTCATGGGGTAGGAGTGGGAGTGGGGAAGCTGTCTTCCCAACAGACTTGATGCACAGCTTGTGCCCTGCAGTGTGGAGGGAGTTACAGTCAAGGACTTAGCTCCCTAGCCTGCTCCACTGGCCAGCTCTTACATATACCTACAGTATCTACATTCCTAGCCTAGGATCCTCCACTGGGGAGGCTGGGACAACTCAGATGCCTCTGCATCGGGCCTTTCTTGCTACCCTTCCCCTGGTTTCCAGCTCCATAAAAAAGCAAGAGCGATTTGTTCAGGGCTCCCTGGACAGTGAAACAGTTCCCTTCTCCACTTCATGGATTCAGCCAACCTTTATTCAGTGCCGTTTCATGGAGGGAAAATAGACCTTTAGGGAGCCAGCATCCTTTTTTTGTGTAGCCTCTTACTTACACTAAATAATAAAGGCTTGCCTGCTGCTTCTGGTTTGGCTTCCAGTCTTAATTTGTAATGTACTTGTCAGACTTTTGTAACTAGATCGTGCTGACCTCATGGGTTGGCAAGTATTCCCCATTTTTCTAGTCCTCAGAAAGAGTTTGTGCAAAACTGTTATTTCTTCTTTAAATGTTTGGAAAAATTTGCAGTGAAGCTTTTTGGCGTGGGGTTTTCTTTGTGAGGTTTTCAATACCAGATTCAATCTCTTCAATAGATAGCAAACTATTCAGCTTTTCTATTTCTTGCTCTGTCAGTTTGGTAAGCTGTGTTTTTAGAAGTGTAAAGTTATTCAGGGGCGCCTGGGTGGCTTAGTCAGTTAAGTGTTTAACTTTGGCTCAGGTCATGATCTCACAGTTTGTGGGTTCAATCCCCCACTGTCAGTGCAGAGCCTGCTTGGGATTCTCTCTCTCTCTCTCTCTCTCTCTCTCTCTCTCGCTCTCTCTCTCTCTCTCTCAAAATAAACATCTTCCTAACATCTGTGGTATAACTGTGTGATCTGTAGTGATGTTCTTATAATACCACTTCAACCGGTCTTAGGGGTTGACTTTGTTGAAGTTAACACACTCCTTGCTTGCTGACCTAAGGCCTTTGATCTATAGCAGAGCGAATTTACTTTCTTTTGAGATCGGCAGACCACTAGACTTGAGGAGTAAAGGACCAAACCTTCCCAGGCCACAGAGGCCGGCAAATCTGAAGCTGCCTCAGTTTTCTGATTAGCCCAGTAATTTTTTAGCAAAATGTCATTTGGTTTTTTTAGGACACACAAATGATTTTACTGACCTCCCTTCATGCATCTGTAGACCTTGCCCTCCTTTGCAGAAAGAACAGAATACTCCTGCGTATCATGAAAAAAGAACCAGACCCCCTGGCACAACCCTGAAGCCCCGTGGTAACCTTTGTCACTGGCATCATCAAGTCTACAGGAAATCAAGAAACATTGTAGGCCACTGCACTCGCATTGCTGATTAACTACCCTAAACCCCTTTAAAATCTGGGCCACACAGAAACCTCAATGGGCTTTTAGACAGCAGTCTACCTCCTCCCTGGGTTTCCAGCCTCCTGAATAAAGCTCAAATTCCTCTCCAATCAAAACTCATCTCTCGAATAATGGCCATTCATTATGTGACAGGCAGTGGAGCTTGGGCTCGGTAACATTCTCATTTTTTCTTGATTAGTCTTGCTAGAGATTTCTTAACGTTATTCATCCTGTCAAAGAACCAGATTTGGTTCTTTGTTGTAAATTTCTTTGTTGTACATTTGTTTTCTATTTCATTAATATCTGTGATGTTTATTTTCTCCTTCTAGTTGCTTAGGTTTGATTTGCTATTTTTCCTAGATTCTTGAGATGGAAGCTTAGATTGCTGATTTTCTAGCTTTCCTTTACTTCCAGTATGCATGTAAGGCTAAGCACTGCTGTGGTGGCACCCCACAACTTTTAACCCATCATATTGTTCATAATGTACTAACTTTTTGATGTCTGTAGGATTTAGATCTCGGTATGAATCATTTTACCTGTTTGGTATCTGATTCCTGATTTTGAGAATTCATATCTTTCATTGGTTCTGGAAAACAGTCACTGGTTTTTCTTTGAATAT
This sequence comes from Cryptoprocta ferox, assembly GCA_028646485.1. Lineage (NCBI taxonomy): Eukaryota > Metazoa > Chordata > Mammalia > Carnivora > Eupleridae > Cryptoprocta > Cryptoprocta ferox. The sequence goes on along the minus strand of CM053567.1, from coordinate 41,624,131 downwards.
TGTCTCTTTTCCATTTTTAAACTCTCCTTCTGGACATCAAGTTAGATATATCATAGACCTTTTCATTGCATTCTCTTCCTTTTCCTCCTCCTCCCTCCACCCATCACCTAGTCTTTCTCTCATCTTTTCATCCCATATCCCATCCCATATCCCTGCATTTGCGTAGTTTCCTCAGTGCCATTTACAGTTCAGTTATTCTTTTCTAAGATATATCAAATCTGCTGTTTAACCCATTCTCTGAGATTTGATGAAGAAATGAATGAATATACTTTTATTTTTAGAAATTTTATTTCCTTTTTAAAAAATCTGCCTAGTCATTTTCACAATGTATTATTTCATTTTGATTCCTTTTTATTCTTTTAAATTATTTAGTGTATTTTCATTTTCATAATTGGAAGCTGTGAACTGTTTTAGCTGACATTCTGGGGTCTAATCCTGCTATTTTCTGTGTTAGCACTCAGTCATGGTGGATTGTTTCCTTGTAAATTTTGTAATTTGGGGCTGTGAGCCTATCTTCAACAGTTTAACTCTGCAGATTCTATAAGGCCTTAAGAGTTGTCTTACCTCGGGGTGCCTGGGTGGCTCAGTCAGTTAAGCATGACTTCAGCTCAGGTCATGATCTCACAGTTCGTGGGTTTGAGCCCCTCATCGGGCTCTGTGCTGGCAGCTCAGAACCTGGCGCCTGCTTCAGATTCTGCGTTGCCCTCTCTATCTCTCCCAACTCATGCTCTGTCTCTCTCTCTCTTTCAGAAATAAACATTAAAAAAAAAAAGTTGTCTTGTTTTTGCCTCTTCCAGGTGTCCATGGTATTAATAGCCTGGGACCATATTTTAATTGTGGTAAAATATACATACAGGACCACTTTTTTATTTCTCATCTTGGTAGTTCTAATATCTCATGAAAAATGAAAAAAAAATTAAAAAACCCCAAACAGGTGTGAGCAGACCTGTGGGGCTAATTTCTCAGGTGGTACTTTTTTTCCCACCTAAGTCAAAGCTGAGATAGACAAGCTTCCTTGTCATCTCCCTGTGCCAGAGGACAGCTTTTGTTCTTACCTCCCTTTTGGGGAGGGTGCTGTACTTCGAGGGTTACAGTTTAATAGGGGAGTCTTGTTTCTAGCTCCCTGCTTAAACTGGCTTTTGAACACATCTTTATCTCTGAGTGATTGTGACACTCTGTGCCCTACGTTTCTACACACCGCATCTGAAGCCAGCCACAGTGTCAGCTTACCTAGGTTTAAGTTCTCTTTTTGTTCTTGACCCTTAAGGATTTCTCTTCTTTCTTGTGATCTCAGTTATGCATTATTTTCTCCCAACTTTTCCTTTTGAAATATTTCAAACACACAGAAAAATTTCACACAGAATGAATTGGACACACACATATTTAATTTTTTGCCAAACCATTTGAGAATTATTCAAGACATCATTACACTTTACCTCTAAACACTTATGCATACATCTCCTATATAATCATGATACAATTGCAATACTCAGAAAATTTAACAATAGTGTAGTACTTTAATATACAATCTAATTTCCCCATTTGTCCCAATAATGTCTTTTATAACTATATTTTTTGTCATGTCATTTACATGTCTTGTCTCTTTTATGTCTTTTAATCTAGAATAGTGTAGTTGTTTTTTGTCTTTCATGACACTGACATTTTAAAAGTCTAGAGGAGCTGTTTTGTAGAATAACTCTGAATGTGGACTTGTCTGATTATTTTCCTAATGATTAGTTTCAGAGTAAACATTTTTTTGCCAAGAATTATACGTAGTAAATATTGTGTCCTTCTCAGTATATCATATCAGGAGGAATATGATGCCATTTTCTGCATTTGTGGTAATGCTGTTTCATTATTTGATTAATATCCACCTGGTTTAATATCTACCTGGTTTATCCATTAAAAAAGGCACTTTCCCTCATTTGCCATTAATAAGCTAAGGGGCGATACTTTCAGACTCTGTGAATATCTCAGTTCTCAAAAACTTTCACTCAGTAGTGCCTAAATTAGCTATTGCCTGAACTAGCTTCGGTGTGATGGTTGCAAATGATAATTGTTCTAATTCTAGTATTCCTTCGATGTTTATTAGTTCTTCTCTAAGGAGAGCTTTCCTTTCTCCATCCCCCAGTCACTCCCTCCCAGATTCAGTCACTGTCATCATTATAGTTAATATCAAAATAAACTCAATAATTTTCAAATACACTGTGTTAAAAACCATTCCTCTCACTATTCATTTTGATTCTCACATTGTTCTTGAGTTCCTTCAAGGTGGCTTCTGTGTCCTTTTGACCTTGGTTTCTGAACACTTACTTTCTGGAATAACAAGATATTCTGGGCTCACCTTAAACTTTCTCTGACCCAGCCCTCACCCTCATTTATCCAAGGATCCCAGATTTCTTTCACTGGGAAATGATATACATGTATTTTTTAAGTTTATTTATTTATTGAGAGAGAGAGAGAGAATACACATGTGAGCTGGGGGAGGGACAGAGAGAGAGGGGTGAGAAAATGCCAAGCAGGCTCTGCATGTTCTCAGTGCAAAGCCCAACATGGGGCTCAAACTCACAAACTGAGATCATGACCTGAGCTGAAATCAAGAGTTGGATGCTTAACCAACTGAGCCACCCAGGTGCCCTCAGGAGATATTTTTTTTTAATTTTTAATTTTTTCAATGTTCATATATTTTTGAGAGAGAGAGAGAGAGAGAGAGAGAGAGAGAGCGCACGAGCAGGGGAGGGGCAGAGAGAGAGGGAGACACCGAATAGGAAGCAGGTTCCAGGCTGAGCTGTCAGCACAGAGCCTGACATGGCTCTCAAACTCATAAACCACAAGATCATGACCTGAGCTGAAGTTGGACACTCAACTGACTGAGCCACACAGATGACCCCCACCAATTTTTTTAATTAAAAAAAAATCTCCTCCACAATTATTAGTAACCATGAAGTCCTTTGCCTTTGTGTGTTTGTGTGTATGTTCATATATACATGTTGTAAATGTGAGACATTTTTCTACCTCCAGATGGTATTGCTAAAATTAATTTGTAAAAGAACTCTGTTTAGCTGGTTTGAAGGCAAGTGCTTGTAAGGATTGGGCATTCTAAACTCTCAGGAAGATAGACATTAAGCCAAACAGTTTCAAGTTCACACAATCTGGGGAAATATTCAACATAAAAGCTAGTTTAAGGTTGATGGTTTAATTAGAACCGACATGTCTTTAGAATTATCAACATCAAGTATAAGACTTTTATTCCATCTGAGTTTACCAGGCAAATAGGTTCATATCTCTTATAAGATCTATGAACAAAAAATAATAGCTTTGGACAATGGCTGACTGTGGCTAATGTTTAATGAAGTATAAGTAATCTAAACATAGTTACTAAGGGGTGCCTGGGTGGCTCAGTCAGTTAAGCGTCTGACTTTGGCTCAGGTCATGATCTCATTGTTGATGGGTTTGAGCCCCGCATCACACTCGGTACTGACAGCTCAGAGCCTGGAACCTGCTTTGGATTCTCTGTCTCTCTCTCTCTCTCTTTGCTCCTTCCCAGCTTGTATTCTCTCTCTCAAAAATAAATAAATAAACTTTTAAAAAGTATTTAAACATAGTTATTAAGAAAAAGTAAATTAAGTAGACATAAACAAGATAAAGGTTTATAAATAAACTTTTCAGCAATATTTAAAATCTACTTAAATTGTTTTCCCAAATCTTTTTGGTAACATAAAGCCTTAAAGGTTTGCCTTACATTAGATTAAATGATGAGTTAAGTTAAATTCATTAAATATCTAGATCATTTCCAAATAAGATAAAATACTAAAGCATTAAATACTAAAGAGAGGTTTATCTACTTTTGACTTCTCATTATGAGAAACTAAAAGATACTTGAATGTGTTAATGCTACATTAGAAAATTTTAAATGGCATATCCTTCTAGAAATTATAGAATATATTTACAAGTTAATAAAAGAATATATTCATAAATTTGCAAACCTAAAAAATGCTAGTATAATAGTTCACAGTTACTACTTAATATTCACTAAAAATTAAGATTTCTAAGAGTTAAGAATTCTAGTAAGTGTAATTAAGACTACTGGAAATAATAAGAGAAATAACTCTGCATGCAAGTAAAGTAAGATGTATGTTTTTGGTAAGAGAAAATATAACAAGAAATAAAAACACCTTCTTGTTAAGGAAAAAGAAAGTAATCCGGTCCCAAAATGAGGCTGGATATTAGGGAAAACTTAGGACAAAATCTAAATGTTAAAAAAAAAAAAAAAAGTTGTTGAAGGTTTGTGGGAAAACAGTCTTTGGAAAGAAATTTCAATGTCATGGGCATTTATGCAAAGGGAGCAGTGGATCTATGAAGACTGCGGCGCGTGCAGTAAAGCCCATTCTGCTTCTGCATAAATGGCCGCCCACTGCCAGAGCCTTGCCATCCTGATGTCCTTGTCCCATGGGAACAGTCTGCTCCTGGATCAGAGAAATTAAGGTGAGCAAACAATGGCTATAAATTACATGGGCAGTCAGGGCCATGAGAACACCAGATGATTCTTCCTAGCTCCCTGACAATCTCCATGTATTGGTTTTTCCATCCCTTCACCCACCATAGGGCATTTAAGATGATTCAAACTATGAGTAGAGTGGGGAGACTTCTATAAAATTGCAAACACCATCTACCAGCAATGTCTGACTTGTCAGGTCCATAATCCTTAAAAAAAAAAAGCTGTTCTTATTCCTAGAAGCCTCTGACCTCCTTCCTCTGCTACAGCTGGACTTCACTCAACTGCCACTTGGTATAGATTACTGAACGAGGAGCCCTACTACCTCCATATTGACCTCAAACTTTATAATTGATTAAGTTCTTCTTTCCAGTTTATCTTTGAACTCAGGCAAAAGACCCTACAGGCAAAGTGTCCCCTGAAGGGAACCAAAACTGCCCCCTCAAGCAATAAGGACTGCCCTGAGCAAAAAAGACTCTTCCCGTGATTGATTCCAAGACAATGATCCACCTGACCTTCACTGCTCACCAGCAAGGACCCACTGACCTTTGTCCCACATTCTCCTTACATAAACCTGCAAGTGTTTTCAGCATTTTGAGGACCTTCTTTGAAACATTAGTCCGCTGTCTTCCCAGTGTCGGCCTCACGGAAATAAATTCCTTTCTTGTTTTGCCAGCCCTCGTGCCTCTGCACCACTGGATTTTGTCAGTGGTGAGGGGCAGAACCTGGTCTGTTTGGGCCCCCAAATCCAAGTGCTCTTACGCCCCTGTGTCCAGCTACATCACCAGTATGCTCTTACGGCTGTGTTTTCTAGATCAGTTAACGCATTCCCTTGCAATAAGGCTGATGCCCGCAAAATAGCAAACACAGTTAAAAAGTATTTCCCATTTAGGGTATACCTCCATGATCTCCAGTGACTGAGGCACCCACTTTACTGTACAAATCATATGAGCCTCAATGAAAAACTCTGAAGACTTCTTGGAATTCTATCAAAATACAACCTTCTGCCAATCTCCTGTTGACTCATGCTAGTATGACCTGCTACTAAAAGCTTCTAGCATCTTACGTTCAAGCTCATCATCATATTGCAAGGATCCTTCTGGTCACAGCTTAGAGCCTGGTGACTGAGTATTCTGAAAATGTCATCATAGGAAAATTGCCCTTGAGCCCCATTGGAAAGGACTTTACCAAGTACTCCTAACCACTAACACTGCTGATGGGGGGCCGAGAGTGAACAGTCAAGAAAGAATTCTTGAGATGGTTTTGGTGCAAACAGATGCTTTTATTATAGCAACAGGTCAGGACCCGTGGGCAGAAAGAGCTGCCCTGGGATTGTGAGGAGTGACTGATTATACACTTTTTAGTTAGTGGGGGTCAGGGATGGCGTAAGTCTCTAAGGAACTTGGAAGCAAGGCTTCCACGACCTAGAGGGGCCAGCTGCTGTTAAGATAAGGTCATTTACTACTGTCAATAAAACATTAGTCACGAGACCCCTCAGATAGATGTCAGTGGGCCATATGTTTGAAAGATGATTGCTAACATATACCTTGGGGAGGGCTGTTTACGGTTATCAGAGGGAAGTAACACTAACCAGAGCAGAGCTATAGTGGGAAAACATGAAAGGAAGTCCTTGAGGGAGCTGTAGGAGTGTTACAATCTGTATGTCTCAGGGATTTATCAGTGGGCTGCAAGTTGTAAGCAGATTTAATTTTAGCTGCATTTCTCTTGCCTTTGTTCTCATCACTGCTATAAAGCTAACAGGCATTAAGCCTTGGGTACACATCACACAGCTAAAAAAGGTTCCACCTGACACCTAGTCTTGTACAGATGTTGAGACACCTCTAAATCAAGTTGACGGAGCTGATGTCAAGGAAAACTGCCTCCACCCAAGATGACGGTTCACACTTCATACTTTAAACATGAAACCCTTTCACCTTATTTTCTCTTTCCTTTTCTCTGGCTTGGAAAGAGAATACCTTCATCTCTAGCTCCCAGGCCACTGCTGAGGGTGGTAACCTCTGGGATGTAAAATGGTCTTTTAGGGGCACATGGGTGGTTCAGTTGGTTAAATGTCTAACTTTGGCTCAGGTCATGACCTCATGGTTTGTGAGTTTGAGCCCCATGTCAGGCTCTGTGCTGACAGCTCAGAGCCTGGAGCCTGCTTTGAATTCTGTGTCTCCCTCTCTCTCTGCCCTTCCCCCACTCGTCCTCTGCCTCTCTGTCTCTCTCAAAAATAAACTAACATTAAATAAAAAGGAAAAAATAAAATGACCTTTTATTTTAGGCTAAGGAAAATCTAACTATGTCTCTAACTTCTCACAAGCAAAGTAAGACATCTCATTGGTCACCACCTCTGAATTTACATGGTCAAGTTAAAAAGGACTTAGCAGGAGGCTTTCATGATTCAAGATTCACTCCTTTTGGCAGGTCCCTACTTCCCTGGTTAAGGATAAATGTAAATGAGGCTAACTTTTTAATTCTTCTTTTTTAAATTTTTTAATGTGTATTCATTTTCAAGAAAGAGAGAGGGAGGGAGGGAGGGGCAGAGAGAAAGGGAGACAGACTCCAAAGCAGGCTCCAGGCTCCGAGCTGTCAGTACAGAGCCTGACGTGAAGCTCGAACCCACAAACCACTGATCATGACCTGAGCCAAAGTCAGATGCTCAACCAACTAAGCCACCCAGGTGCCCCCTAACTTCTTAACTCTTAAAATTACTGTAGAACCTGCTGCTAAAGCAATAGCTGCATAGCAAAAATCCTTAGATTCTATGCCCTAAGTTGTTCTTTTTTTTTTTTTTTTTTTTTTTTGAGAGAGAGAGCATGTGTGCAAGAGAGAAAGTAGGAGAGGGGTAGAGAAAGGGGAAGAGAGAGGAGAGAGAGATAAAATGGTAAGAAAGCTTCATGCTCAGAATGGAACATGGAGCTTGGAGCCCGACGTGGGGCTCAATCCCATGACCCAGGGATCCTGACCTGAGCCAAAATCAAGAGTTGGTTGCTCTACCAACTGAGCCACCCAGGTACCCCCAAATTATTCTTAATGATAGGATAGGCCCTTGGTTACCTTTTAGCTGAGCAGGGAGGTGTCTGTGTTGTAGCCAATACCACCTGCTGGGCCTGAATTAACATTTCTGAGGAAATTGAAACTCAATTACATAAGATCACAAAACAAGCGGCTTGGCTTAAAAAGATGACTCCTTCCTTAGGGTCTTTGCCTTATTTGATTTTGATTGCTTTTGGGTCTTGGGGACCATGGCTTCAACGTGCCCTCCAAACATGGGAATTATTCTGCTCATAGTAATCACAATAATCTCCCTGGTGTGTTGTGTCTTTGAGAAAACACTTTAAATCACGTTCACAGCCACTAACCACCATGCAAATGATCTCCCTAAGAACGGAATGGCAGGGAAGGAACAAAGCGATGGCTGACTTAATGGAAACCTAAAGTCACAGCCTGTAAATATCACAGAAATAAAACATCATACCCTGTGGGTACCACACAAAGGAACAATAAAAGCTGTGAGAACTTTAAAGCAGTAGCTGAGAGTGGTGTTAATGCCTTCGATTTTTATCACATCTCTCAATTAAGCTGAGAGTCTGATCAAAAGGGAGGAAGTGTTAAAAACAAACACAGAGGGCGCCTGGGTGGCTCAGTCAGTTGAAGGTCCGACTCTTGATTTCAGCTCAGGTCATGATCTCAAGGTCGTGGGATTGAGCTCCCATTAGGCTCTGCACTGAGTGTGGAGTTTACTTAGGATTCTCTCTCTCTCTTTCTCAAAATAAATAAATAAACATTAAAAAAAAAAAAAAAACAAAGAAAGAAAGAAAAAGAAAACGCCCAAAATGGCATCATTTAGGTTAAGGGCCCAAGTCAGTAAACCAAAACTTAATACCTAACCTAACTATAGTCTCAACCCCCCAGGAATAGAATCTTTAACCAGTTGACATGGAGTTTCCTGGTCAGTACTAGGACATTTACCGTTAGACCCAATCCACTCCCCTTAGGAGGACAACCCTGCCCAAATAATGTATTCCATGCTAATGAATCTTTTCTTCTTCTGTGTTTATGCCCTCTTTCTGCCTTTATTTTTTTTTATGTAAGTTAACTCTATGCACAATGTGGGGCTCAAACTTAGGACCCCGAGATCAAGAGTCACATACTCTACTGACCGAGCCAGTCAGGCACCCGTCCTTCAACCTTTAAAGCCCTTTCCTCTGTTTAGCTCAGCAGAGCTCCCCTCTACTTGCTAGATGGGATGCTGCCCGATTCATGAATTGTTTAATAAAGCCAATTAGATCTTCAAATTTACTCCATTGAGTTTTGTTTTCTAACCCAGTGGTTATGCTTTTTCATCTGATAGAGATTCAAACTAAAGTGTATATGGGGAAAATGGTATGATGCCCTAGAATCTTTAAATATGTTGGGGAGGAAAAAAGTGAGAAATTGTAAATGAAACAAGATTGAAAAAATGTTGATCAGGGGTGCCTGGTGGCTCAATGGGTTAAGCATCCAACTTCGGCTCAGGTCATGATCTCACAGTCCATGGGTTCAGGCCCCACATCAGACTCTCTGCTGACAGCTCAGAGCCTGGAGCCTGCTTCAGATTCTGTGTCTCCCTCTCTCTCTGCCCCTCCCCCACTCTTGCTCTGTCTCTCTCTGTCTCTCAAAAATAAATAAACATTAAAAAGAATTTTTCTAAAGAAAAATGTTAATCATTATTGAAACTGGGTGACAGATAACGTTGTTTTCCCAAATATTAGAGTTGAAACTTTCCACAAAAGTTCTTCAAGACAATAAAAAGATGGGCAAGGGCAGTATTCTCTTTGTAGCTAGAACATCTTTATGCTCTTGAGGGGAAAGACGGATAAGGAAGAATTTTAGAATTTTCAGAAAAAAGGTGTATAGCTAAATCAATAAGCTAAAAATTTGAAAGTAACCATTGAAAGGGCAGAAATATAATCTGTATCTTCTAAGTCATCACAGAAAAATAATAATGATATAAAAACTTCATCCAACACAAAACACAAATGAAGAAAAGTTGGAAAAGGATGGCAAATGGAAAACTGTACCTCTTTTGCTTTATTGAAGATACAAAGCAAAACAAAAGAAAAAAAGACAGGAAGAATGTATAATAATTAAAAACAAAAGATGATCACGTGACCCAGACCAGCCCACCCTTGGAAGTGAATCTGCAACAGACTACAGATGTTTGTCTAAGAACTCGTTGAAAATTATGAATTTTTCATGGAAATCTAGACTCTCATTTGCATAATTCTTTAAAATGTCTTTACATTCTTTATTAGTCAATATTTGACTATGTAGATCTTAATATTTATTTTTAATCTGAAGTCTATCAGCAAAACCAAAGGGACACAGAGACAAAGAGGCAAAGGAAAGCATGTGACAGTTCATCCCCATACAGGCATTGCTTAAAACAAACCAAAATGCAGAGTCAGCTTTACCTGTTAGGACATCCAACACCATCACCCACCAGCAAGAAAGGAGAATTCCACAAATGAACAAGGAAAACACAGGGTCCTAGGATGGACCTCCTGGAAGCAACAAGGCTTTGACAAGGATCTGAGAGTGGATGCGTGTTGAAATGGCTCACTCTTTACCAGGCTCTGTTTATGTCTGTCACATAGTTTAACTCATCTAATCCATGTAACAATGTTAGGAGGTTGTACCATCATCATTCCCATTTTATAGATGGAAACATTAAAATACTGAGAAGTTATGTGATTTGCCCAAGGTAACACAGCTAATAAATGGCAGAGCCAGCACTCAAACCCCATGGTCTCCTCCTCCAGAAGCCCGAGTTTAACTCCCCTGGAAAGGAGAGGAGGCAAGAAAGTGGGCACAGAAGATACCTATGGCTCCTCCGAGAGCTTGGTGGCTCCTGGAACTCTGTTGGCTCTGTGCTGACAGCTCTACAGCCATCTTTCCAGTTTCCAGGGCCTAGCCTGGTCCCCACCATGCTTTCTAATCAATCCTTCTAGTGCTTTCTGAATAGAAACATCAAGCTTAGGATAAGAGAAGGATAAAGCATGTTGCCTGCTTCAAGGGGCTTTTTGTCCAGGCAAAGATACGGCATTATAAACAGTTTCCAGACACAGTTAACAAACTAGGTCGTGAGCCCAAGCAGGGAGATGGGAAGCAGGGTGATTGGGGCAGGGTGTGGAGGGTGAGGACTTTGTGGGGACGGCTAGCTTCACAAGAGGTGCAGCCAGAGTCTGAGTTCAAGCCCTGGGAGGACTTGAACTCAAAGCCCCCAGCAGCTCTCAGTTCCACTTGGGCTCCTCCTCACCATTCAGTTTGCTTCTGGGTTATCGTGCCTGCTGCAGGGAGAAGCAGATGGCCTGGGGTACAGGAAAGGCCCTCCCAAAGTCACCAAGCCCCCTGGAGTCTGGGCACAGCTCTTTGCAATCTCCATCCCCCAGGAAAGAGTTAAAGCCCCAGGCTTTCTCAACACCATCCCCATCACTTCACTACCTGCCAGCCTGGACTGATGGCTGCTACAGCAAGCCAGGCTCTTACTGCTTAAGAAGCCCCAGACCCTCAAGGGGCTGGAATATTCCCAAGAGCTCCCTTGTCCCCTTCTCCTGGCAGCTTTCCATCAGGCCCTGGGTCAACTTGCCCCCACCCCCTAAAGGGCCCAGCTCACAGAACCCAAACGATGGCCCAGCCACTTGGGGAAAATAGCCCTGATTCCAGAGGGGACAGCTGGGAGACCTCTACCTTCATGATAGCTTTCATTGTGTAGCACTTGATACTTTCAAAAAGCTTTAACACAGCTCCCATTTCTTTGCTGGTCATCAGTGCTTCCCTTTTTAGGTAGGCGAAACAGAAAGAATTACTCCCTTGGGTCTTTTCTTCACAAAGAAAAAGATTCTGCAAAGGCACATGCCTTGCGTTACATCACACCTCCAGGTAATGATGGAGCCAGAACTCAGATGGCTTGTCTCCTGACCACACTGCGTCATGCTGGCCCATCCCTGTACACACGAGAAGCCAGTGCACAGCTGCCCCTGAGTGAAAATGAGGGTAGCTCCAAACACCTACCAACCCCAGTGACAACAGACATGCATCTCTGCCCGTGGAACAATAGAAGAGCCAGGCTGGGGACACATGTCTGTCTTGTGTACAGAAAGGAGAAATCCCCACGCACACATAAGAAGGAAGCACGCAGGTCCTAAGTAATTTATTAAATAGCCAGAAAAAAAAAAAAGACATTCTATTCCCAAACTCCTTTTTATCCCATTGCCCCAGCATAGTGGTTACGAGGGCATGTATTAGGGTCACACTATACTGGTGTGGCTACTTGTTAGCTGTGTGATCTTGAGCAAATGGCTTAACCATCTCACTCTATTTTGGTTTCTATATCTGCGAAATGGGGGATAATAATACTTTTGGTCTCAATGAGTAATCAACATTGAATAATGAGATAACCCACAAAATGCATCTAGCATAGGGTGTGGCACATAAAGACTGGTAGAGATGGGAGCGGGGACCACCCCACCCATCGTGTAGCTCTCTAACGTGCAGGTGAGGCATTCTGGGAGCTCCAGATCTGAAAGAGACAGAGCAAAGCCTTTTCTGACCTCCTCTAGCTATGGACCCAGGGTCCAAGACCACAAAATCACAGGTCTGGCTGCTGTCCCTAGGTCATGTCATCCAAAACAATTTCAAGACAAAAGTAGAAGGGGCCACTCCATCCCGTCTACCCAACCTCTCCTCTGTGATGGAGGGGAAGGATGTCATAATGTTAACTTAGTGACCATGGGTGCTGGCTGAGCACGGGCCCAAGCTGTCCACACAGAACCTGGCTCTGGGGGCCCTCAGCCTGCTCCCTGCTAGGCACTGGGAAAATTTACTCCACATACAGATCTTTCCTCAGAAAGGTGACCTCCAGTCACCTTGCAGGTCCTCTTAGCCTACCAGCACTACCAGCATGCCTCCTCTATGGCATCCCCATGGTTCTCTTCTCTTACCTGCTTATTGATTCATTCCCATAAGTACCCCCAGGGACTGGTTGGCCAACTAAACTGTATGCGACTGAGCAAATCAAGAATTACAGCTTAGCCATATATGCTTCAAGACTAGCTTGTGCAGCTCCATGCCTGTGGAGGGAGGATGCCGGCAGCTGCACAAGAACCATGCCCACTGGCCAGGGAAAGACCTTGGGACACTGGGGATGACTTTAGACTGGCCCCATACAAACTATGAGTCATGGCACCAGGTTCCTGGTTTGTTGTTGGTCCTTCACTCACAGGATGACCTCAGGAAAGTGACTCCCCTTCTGAGCCTCAACTTGGAACTGTGGACTGAAAGGTTGATTAACTTAAAGTTCTGACTATCAAGCCTACCTTCTGATGGTTTTACCCCTATGTCCACCCAATTATCCTTCCCCTTTCACCACCGCCATCATCATCACCACCACCACCATTACCACCACCACCACTACAACTAACATCATCACCATTATCACCGCTACAACTATCATTATCATCACCACCACCACCACCATCACCACCACCACCACCACTATCCTCACCACCACAACTACCAATGTAATCACCACCATCACCACCACCACCACCACTACAAGTACCACCATCATCACTACCACACCACCACTACCTCCACTATCATCAGCACTGCCATCATCATCACCACCATGACAACTACCATCACTACCACCATCATCACCACCCCACCACAACTACTACCATAATCCTCATTACTACCATCACCAGTCACCACCAACACCACTACAACTACCACTGATTACCACCAACACTGTCATCACTATCACTACCACCATCATCCCTACTACCATCACCCACTACCAACTCAATCACCACCACCATCATCACTACCACCCATCCCCAGTGGTAAACTCAAGTCTGCAGACTACAGCCCAGCAGCAATGAAGGAAAGAGACTGTTAGGCAGAACCAGCTCCTGGCCAAATTATAGTTTTTTATCAAGCCTCAATTCACTTGCTTCTCCACCCTGTCCACTTACACACAGAGACCCTTTCCTTCAAGTCATCCTGCACACTTTCTCTGTCTTTAGTCATTTACTCTATAGTGTAAATATAACACAGTGCATTGCCTCTCCAAAGACTATTTGCATATAAAGCTTATGCGTTAGCTGTGGCATAAAAGACTTTGACTCCCTTCAAGGATTTGAGGAAGTAGAAAAGATAGTTTTGATCAAGGGCTATATGCCTTGTCCAGCAAGACACTGGGGTGAGGACTGCCTTGGTACCAAGTAATGAAAACTGGCTGCAGCAACAACAGGGAAAACTCAGGGATAGTCTTGTGATTTAGAGTCCAGAAACAGGTTACCAAGATGCCCTGTAGATCCCACAGGGCATCCCTGACACTGCAGAGGTGACCATAACGTTAAGAGGTTACCTCCTCTCACCTCTTCAGCTTTTGGCCTCCCAGACTCCACATGCTAGTTCCATGGCTCACCTTCTAACATCCTGCTTCAGCCATTTGCTCAGAGCATATGGGAGTGCAGGAGGTGAACTTCTCCAGGGTCTTAACTGAGGACCCTCTTCCAGGCTCTCGGCCAACTCATCCTCTAGGACCAGCGTATCTGGTTATAGGGAGCAAGCCCTCTCCTTCATGTAGGGCATGTCCCTGCACTAGGACACCAGCTCATCACTGAAGATGACCATCTCCACCACAGTTGAGAGACCCTGGGGCAGCACCAACAACCCAGGAGCAAGACAAAAGCCTGGTGGAACTCCCTGTTAATTGCATACACCACAGGAGAGGGCTGAGTTAGCCCAGCCACACTACCCGAAGATGCTGACGGTGTCTCCCCAACAAGCAGGGCAGGACACCAGACAGTTGTGAATGAGCCAGTAGCACACAAAGCCCCCCAAGTCTTTAGCACCTTGTTCTTCTGGTGCTGGGGGAGGATGGACAGGACAGGTGCTGATAAGGGCCCCAAGCCCCCTCCCCTTACAGTCAGGTGTCCTCACCAGCTGCAGCACAGAACAACAGGTGAGGTGGAAAATGTGACTATAGGTAACCTGTATAACTAGCACAGAGATATAGAAGCTGGCCAGTGTGGAGGCCACCACATAGGTGTATCTGAGGCTGGGTTGCATCTTTGAATCTATGTAGGGGGCTCTGACTGGATAGGCGAGCTCCACCCTGTGCCGCCTGCCCCATCTGCCGATGCCAAAGCATAGCCGGATAGTGATGAAGGAGACAAGAACTGACAGCAGCCCGGCTAAAGCAATGGCCACTAGAGAAGCCCTGAGGGTCTTGTGCTGCTGGTGGGAGAAGGGGCCAGCCATGACCAGACAATGCTTTAGGCAGACTGAGGCGCAGGTGCAGGATGGAGGCAGTGAAACACATGATGTCAAAGACCACCCAGATGTCACAGAAACCACCAAAAGGCTAGTAGCCAGCTGCCTGAGCTGCCACTTTCAAGGCATCACCAGCAAATCCACCAGACGGTCCAAGATGACCAGGCAGAAAACAAGGACACTGGTGGCCTTAGAGTACAGGTAGCAAAAGTTCAGGGTGGCAGCACACATAAGGAATATTTCTCAGCAAAATGAAAGCAATGGGGAGCCAAAGGAGCCCTTCTCACCCGGCCCCCCTGCCTCACCCCTGCCCCGACCCTCTGCTGAACGGAAACCTCAGTCACCCCTGGCACCGCCCTGAAGATTTAATTGCTGGGAGTTCTGGAGACTCTGGAACAAAGCTGAATTGGAGCAAGGGTCTGGTGGTGAGGCCAGAATAGAGGCACCAGCCTTCCAAACCAGCCAGACACCGGCTGGCTTCCCGAAGGGGTCTTTCTCCCGGCTCTGAAGAGGTGCCAGGGGCAGGATCCAGCAATCGGAAGAGGGGACGGGTCCCCGCATAAGGCAAAGATTGGATATCCCAGACTTTTTCCTGTGAAGCTAGCTGGAAGGTTTCGGTCAGTGGCTCCCGGGCTCCTCCCAGCGTCGGAAAAGGGCGACGGACAGGCTACAAACAGTGACTAAGGAAGGGCCCAGTGTCTGTGGCTGTGGACGGACGTGAAGACACGAAGGATCTGGGCTCAAGAAACCGGCTGGAGAGAAAAACGTTATCTGGGACGCGTGGAGGCAGAGACCCAGCCAGGAGGCGCAGAAATCCCGTAAGCGAGCGGACCTGCGGCTTTACCGCCCGACGGCTCTCCGCGCCGGACACCCCGCGCTCCCGGTTCCAAAGCCCTGCGGCCCGGCGTCCACTCGCCGGCTTCCCCGGAGCGCAGTAGTCCCTCTCACCTCCTTCCCCCGGGGGCGCCGACCCTGTGCTCCCAGAGGCCGGACCTCCGCTCCCAGCCTGCGTAGACAGTCTCAGAAAAAGCGCTAGTAGGGGCCAGAACCTTCTCCCCACGAGGGCCAGCGGCGCTCACTGCAGCTCACAGCAAGCTCGAGCCCCGCCCCCACCAAGCCCGCCCCCTCCGGGCCCCGCCCCCTCCGGGCCCCGCCCCTCCGAGCCCCGCCCCTCCGAGCCCCGCCCCCTTCAAGACTCCTGTGAAAAGGAGGCAGCTGAGGCCTGCACCAGGCACCCTCAACAGCATCTCTCTGAAACCTTTCCTTCTCAAGGGTCACTTTTTCCCTCTGCAGCCCCTCGCTGGCTTCGGAAGGACCAGAAGAAATGTACTCTTGCCACAGTAGTGTTTCTAAGATGATGGAGGCATCTGCAGGGGCCTGACACCTGAGAGCCTTGTGTGCCAGAGAATTAGAACTATGCTGTAAGGACTCTCACCTCAGCCCCTGTCGTCCTCTTGTTAGTGGCCAGGATGGTGCCCGCCACTCGCTTCCAATCCTGGAAACTGGTAAGGACAGCTTGAATTTGGTTCCATCCTAAAAAGCACCCCCTCCAACCTTTAAGCTCTAGTAAGTGCTCAAGGTAAATAGAAAACAAAACCAAATTCAGTTCTGGTTTCTGGAAGTTTCTCTTCCAGTGCTCTCCTAATCAAAAGGACTTATTCATACGAAATCTGAAGAAAAGCTGCAGTCAACTTACAAGAGTAGAGACTGTATGTGTTTGAATTTCATAAACTGGTAAGATGATCAGGGTGAGAGCCAAACTTTACCCTAGCTGGGATGAGAACAGAAAGAGAGAAAAAGTAAAAGGAAAATGCAAAAATTAGATTAACCTAGCCAAAGCCTCTTTCCATCATTAAAAGGGGTTCTACCCTCAATTCCACTGTGTGAGGGTTTGGGGGAGGGTTCCTCACACCATTAAGCAATTCTTGGACACCAGCTGGGTGTTGTACAATTCAACTCAATTCTGACACTACCTAGCTGGAGGTAGCATCGGATTCCACAGATTAAAACCTCGGTCCAGCAAGAGTGACCTCACCCATCTGCCACCCCACTTCAGTTCCCTCTATTTCTTTTTTTTTTTTTAATTTTTAATGTGTATTTTTATTTTTGAGAGAGAGACAGAGCGTGAGCGGGGGAAGGGCAGAGAGAGAGGGAGACACAGAATTCAAAGCAGGCTCCAGGTTCTGAGCTGTCAGCACAGAGCCTGATGCGAGGCTCGAACTCACGAACTGTGAAATCATGACCTGAGCCAAAGTCAGATGCTTAACCGACTGAGCCACTCAGGTGCTCCCAGTTCCCTCTATTTCTGACCAGCAGACTATAAATCAGAAGTTTCCACGATACCCATCTTGGATTTGATTAATTTGCTAGGGCAGCTCACAGAACTCAGGAAACCCTTTTACTCACTACACTATCAGTTTATTACAAAGGATATCAAATGACACAAATCCACAGTCAGGGCGAGGTCCTGAGCAAAGTAGCTTCTAGCCTCGTGGAGTTTAGGGCCCAGCATGGTGACATGTGGAAGCATTCTGGTTCCCTAAACTTTTGGGGTTTTGTGGAGCCTTCATTCCATAGGCATGATTGATTAAACCACTGGCCATTGGTGATTGCATTCAGTCTTCAGGTCCACTCCCTTCTCTGGAGGTAGGAGGTTGGGGGAAGACTGAAAGTTTCAACCTTCTAATCACAAGGTTGGTCCTTCTGATACCTAGCCCCCATCCTTAGGTGCTTTCCAAAAGTCATCACATTAACATAAACTCAGGTGTGGCTGAAAGGGGTTTGTTAAGATCCCTTTAATGCTCTCAGCACTTATGAAATTCCAAGGGTTTTGGGATCTCTGTGCTAGGAACAGGGATGAAGACCAATTATTTATGTCTTCTTAAAAATTGCAATATCACAATCATCCACTGGTAACCTTGGACAAATTTTTTACCATTTCTAAGTCTCCATTAACTCATTTGTGAAATAACTGTGCCCGTCTCATTGGAAGATTAAATCCATTCAAAGAGCCTAGCACAGCGGTGCCTGGGTGTCTCAGCTGGTTAAGCATCAGACTTCAGCTCAGGTCATGATCTCGCAGTTCGTGGGTTCAAGCCCTGCATCAGACTCTGTGCTGACAGCTTGGAGTCTGGAACCTGCTTCGGATTCTGTGTCTCCCTCGCTCTCTTTGCCCCTCCCCCGCTCACACTCTGTCTCTGTCTCTCAAAAATAAATTAAAAAAAAATTTTTTTTAAAGAGCTTTAGAAAAACAAAAAACAAAGAGCCTAGCACAATGTGGTAGTCGTGGAGATGCACTGTCCAGGCCTCCCTTCAAGGTTTGATGCCCAGCTGCAGAGAGTGTGGTCAACCACCAGCCAGCCAGCTGTCAGCTCCTGACAGGGGACACTAATAGGCAATATGTATTCTAGAATTCCCTTCCAGAGTGGCCAAGGCTTTTGGGAGGCCTGCATTGTGGATTGACTTCTTCCTCTCCTTAATCTTCTTCCTCCCTTTTCCCTTCATGGGTGGTGATCCTTGATACCCCAAACTCTTTTTCCAGGTCTGCTTCTGGAGAACCCAATCCATAATACTTAGTATTCAGAAGACCATAGGTACCCAATAAATGGTAGCTATTGCTTTTCGTTATTGTTGTTGCATTAAAATAGGAGCTAGAGTCTAAGATTGGGCGTTCTGTTCCTTACCCATCCAACCCCTGCTCTGTAAATACTTAGGACTATACTAATCCTTCATTATACTAACATCTTGGAATTGCTCTTTGTTATGGACTGAATGTTTGTGTCCTCCTGAAAACTCCTATGTCAGAATCCTAACCCCCAATATACTGGTACTATGAGGTGTGGGGGTGGAGGCTTTGGCAGGTAATCAGGTCATAAGGGTGGAGCCCACATGGATGGGATTAGTGCCCTTATAAGAGAAACACCAGGCAACTCCTTTGCCCTCTTTCCACCAAGTGAGGCCACAGGAAGGTGGCCATCTGCAACCAGAAGAGGGCTCTCACCAGAACCAGACCATGCAGGCACTCTGATCTTGGTCTTCCAGCTTCCAGAACTGCAAGTGATAATTTCTGTTGTTTATAAGCCATCGAGCCTGTGGAGTGTTTTGTTGTCGTAGCATTATCTGAACTAAGATACTCTTCTTTAAGTATCTGCAGGATATGGAACTCATCTACAACTTCCTTCTTTCCTCCACTAATTTGTTAGCTCACACCTAATGGGCACACTCTTTGAATCTGTTGATTAACTTTTAACTTTCCTGGGTTAAGGACTTCAGCATGATATTTTTGAATAACTAAATTCTCTTTCAACATGTATAATTTAAAGAAGTTTCTGTTACCCTAGGGTACTTCACTATGTGCTAACCCAGTAAGCCAGCCTACATTCATTATACCATTCACAGGGATAAAAATCCACTAGCTGAGGTTAGATCCACACTGCGGCTCACACTGCGCTTTCGGGGGTACCCAGTCACCTAATTGCAGCATTGGTTATCTTGCAAGGATTCTAAGTCTGGATCCTTCAGAAAGTGCTGTGCAGCCCATGGCTGGGATTTGTTTTCTGTACAGTTTGATGTGCTTGCTACAAAATACAAGTCAAAAGAGTTACCTGCATGGTCAATATCGGTGGAGAAACAATGTGAAGACTGTCCTTGGTTTCCCTAAAAATTGGAAATTGGTGAGCTGGTATCTCTTGAGAGGCAACTTTCCATCCATAGTAGTCTGTGTAATTGTAGCCCTGAGAACTGGAGGAAGCTTGTCTGCTAACCCAAAGCGCTAACACACACCAACCCCCAAACACAGGAAATCAGTGAAGTCAGACTTCACTTCACTATCACTGTGATAGGAGTCTGACTTCACTGTGACTTCACTCTGACTTCAGAGCCCACCCAGGTCCCAGGGCACAGGCTAAGAGAGCTTTCAGGAAGGCCCAGGAGAGGCTGAGGCCAGGCCCGTCCCCCTTCCTTTCTCCTCCCCAAATGCATACTCTTTCCCCTCTCCCCACACCTACTCGCCCTCTGTACACTGCAACCCTGTCACCCAGCTGGCAGTGACTAAGAACTGTCCAGCCATGTCTCCAGGCTTGGCTTCGCTGTGGCTCTGCTCTGACCCCTGTCACAAGGCAGCAGGTGTGCAGGAGAAAGAAGAAGCAGGCCATACACAGGGACACTAAGACAATCAGAATTTCAGGAGCCATCTGGTCTGTCTGCTCTGCCCTACAGATGAGAAATGAGAGGCTCGTGTGTCCAAAGCCATACAACTAATTTGTGGCTGAGGCAAGAACTGGAACCAGGTTTCCTAATTCTGTCAGGACCAGTCACTACCTGGTTCGTATTTTCTCTCCCAACTTGATCTCAGTGGAATGATGGGTAGATAGTTCAACACTCATAGATTGCTTTACAAGATTTTGAACACCCAAGAAGATTCAAGGGAAATGAAAGCTTGAATGTCCCCTCTTCAGTCAAGCCCTTCCTGAATCCACCAACTTGAAGTATTTATTCTGAGAACTTCCTCAGCCCTTTACCTGTACCCTGAAGGATATTCCACTTTCAACAGGGCAGTATCCGAGCCTGGTTCATCTGGGCCAGACATAGCTCCACGTATAAGAAAACTCACTTTCAATAAACCAAGTCCCCTTAATAAACAAATCCATTCCTTCAAGAGGAGAGACGGATACTGCTTCAAGACCCGGGCCTCCGTGGGTACTTCGTGTGGAAACGCTGCCATTGCCAGCCATGGCTCCTTGTTTTCACACTGAACCAACCCAGACTCAACATCTTGTCATTTCTGTAGCACAGCAAGGGACCAGGCTAAAACAAGGACTCCTCAGCAGCTCAGGCCCGTCGGAGAAAAAGAGTCACAGGAGACCAGGTAGGAAGAGTTGTACAGAATCCAGGTCATTCAGTTTAGCCGAGGGCTCCCTACGACATGCCTCCCTCTGAGAACTTGGCCTTATCTTTCCCGTGTTCTCTGTCCAAGCTGTTTCTGCTCTGGACCCGTTGACTCACCCACAGCTGCAAACCCAGTGCTGTGATAGACCTTCTAGCCTGTTCGTAGCTCTGCACTCAGCCTCAAAGCCTGTGTCCCCCCAGCGCCGTGGCAAACCCCAGGCATGTAACAGGCACTGGGCTAAAATACAGTACAATGGCCCAGGCAGAGGAATTAGGTCAAAGAGAACGCGCAATGGAAAATAACGGCTAACATGATGGCACAGTCCCCGAACACAGGCCATTCAAACGCCTCCTTCCCCAGAGCGGCATCGGTGTGAGAGCCATGAGGCCACCTGCCCAGCTCCCCGCAGCTAGCTTGGTGGTCAGGGTGCTCAGGCCGCAGCTACTGCGCATCCTCCTGCAGCCCCGCAGCAGGTGCGTCTGCGGGAGGTGGGCGCGGGGAGGCGCCACAATGCAAGAAACTTCATACAGTCCAAGAAGAGACAGGGACAAGCACTCGGATTTTTTCTTTTAATTATTTACCAGATAAAAAAAGAAAAAAAATAGTGATTGTTTCTCTTCACCCCCAACATTTCAGTTTACCAAGGTCAAGTAGGAGAGAAAATGCTGAACAGGAATTCATGCTCCTGGCCCGGAGCAAATTCCCTTGGCTCTACAGCACCTCAGGGAGGAGGGACAGGGCAAAGGGCTCCAGGCAAAAATACTTGTACTGTGGCAGCAGAGTGGCAGCGTGGCTGTCCTCCTTTCTCCTCCCCGTCGCCAGAGCATTCAGACCTTCCTGTCTGCCCCCCTGCGCCATCCGCCCCAATCCATCAAAGGAAGTAGGAAGATAGGACTTCAGGAGGTGAGATGGGTGGAGCGCAGGACCGGGGAAGCACACAGTAGACACGGCGGAAGGCCACAATCTTCTGCCTCTATTGCACATCCTGGCTCAGATCCCCTGCCCTGAGCAGTGGGCTGCAAAGTGAAATGCTTCTGAAGTTCAAACCAAGAACCCGTGGTTGTGTGCAGGCTCAAGAAGGGGAGGTGTGTGGTTGTGTGGTTTGTTCTGATACACACATTTAAGTTATATGTAAGTTACTCCAGGATGGGGGCGACGCAAAGATCATGCCTCATTAAAAAAACATATGGAGTTTGGACACCTGGGGCCCTACAGTCGCCTGGGCTTCTCCCCCTCAAGTTCAAAAGACTAAGAATAACTCTCCAATCAGCAGATCTTCTGCATAAGAGGGAAGAGGCAGCAGCATCCACCAACTACACAAGCCCCCTCTCCAGTTGTCATGACTGACACTCAGGGGTGACCTCTTTTTCTGAACACCTGGAGAATTTGGCCAGTGACCCCACAGGACAACAACCTTTTACACGGTATATTTTTCCACAAAGTGGCAGCTGTTTGATTCTCATTCCTCTCAATACCAAAGAAACCAGAGTAGGACCGGAACATGTTGTTTACCCAACCTTACAGACAGAATAGAGTCCCCAAGAAAACAGTGGGGCGGGGAGAAGGGACTGATTTTGATTTGGCAAGGCTGCAACTCTTTCACCTTCATTGGCTGGAACAAAGCTGGTGGGTGAAGACAAACCTAACGGAGCCAATGGCAAGAACTGCAGGCTATGAGACGACAGGTCAAACACAGAACTGTATAAATTGTGGCACTATAAAGATGAGACGGCAGATCCATGACACCAGCTGGGAGCACGCCTTGGGAGCACGCTTCCAGAAATTACATCTGTCCGTAGTAAGTGGTAGCATCCAGATAAATCAGAGTAGTTCTCCTTCCTCCTCTTCCCAACAAATTCTGAGAGTTTCTCATTTAAATAACTATGTACACACACACAAGCCTGGTCTCTCTTTTACATGAGGGTCCTTCACTTGAGGGTCCTAGAATGGCTTTAGAGAGTCGGTTCCAATTGCCTTTTTGGAGATTTACTGCTTGGGACCAAACCTGTAAGGAAAAGAAATGCCTAAATACTCCACCAGGTGGATCTTTAAGGTGAAAGCATCCCAGTGTTTAAGAGATTGAGTCTTAATATAAATAATGAGCCCACAACTCCCTTATGGGGTTTGGTACCCTGGAAAATTGAGTAACTGGACTGGGACTCACCAACCCTGTGCCTGGTTACCATCAGCCAGAGGGTCCCATGCCCACCAACAATCCTGGGAATAGAGCTCCCTACCTCCCTCTGATAAGGACAGTTTCTCAAGTTCGGCTTCAAGTTCAGCATCCGAGATCCTAGGGTTAGGCACACTGTTGGTATAAAATGTCTCACGGGCGTTGTCAGGCAGATCCAAAGGTTCTTTGGTGGTATCCTGAAGAAGGATGTCCAATTCCTTCTCCAGTTCCTCATTGTCAAAATCTGGAATGAAAAGATGACATGAGGACACATAAAGTCAAGGGAGGAAATGCATCAATGAGTCAAGGATTGAGTCAAGGCAAAACTAAGCTCAGCTTTATAAAAATGTCTGGGTCTCCTTGTAGGTCAAAAAAAATCATGTGAGTTGGGAGGAAGAGGGTGCTTTCAAGCAAATACTCTTTTCCCACACACAAAGCTAAATCACATAGGGCATATATTTTGCTAACACCATGGAACTGACCCTGCTTCCCCTTGCCCTTAAAGAAGGATCTTCCAGTCACAAGTCTAATGAGTCAAGATCATTGCAGCCCAGAGGGGTCAACAGCCTCCCAAGGGGGATGACAATTCCTCCTAACTACCGCCATGAAGGATCTCCAGAGAGAGGAGTGTGCTGCCTGCACCAGAAAAGTGGATCTGTGATCAAAACTATCACAGCACAAAGAAGTGAAGGCCTCTTAGGAAGGAAGGAAGAAAAAAAAAACTGCCATGTCAACTCACCTAAGCCATTGGTCACCCCACCCGCCAGAGTCTGAGAAACTTCATCCTGGGTGTCACACAGCTGTAAGAGAAAAGTGTAAGGCCTTGAACACTGAGGGGCGTCTCGGCGTCTTTCATGTCTCAATGTTCAGGGTTACCAAGTAATGCTTCCTCATCTGAGAATCAAGAAATTATTCCTCAAGTACACAAGGTACAGAGTCATGTTTGGGAAAAGATGAAGTACAGCAAAGTCACATCCGCCCTCAGTAACTTCCTCCTGTGATTTTCCTCCCTGGCCCCTTCCTGTACCTCTTGGATCTGATCCACAAGGCTCTCTGCCTTCTCCACCGTGACATCCTTCATGGAGAGTTTTAGTGCTCCTACCCCGGCCTGATAGGCATTGAAAACCTAAACAGAAGGCAAAGTTATCAGTGCAAGTGAGGAACGCTGGGCAAAATACATACAATATTGTTTCATCTCCAAAAGAAAATTTGGGATTTGTTTTAACCACCCACACTTGATGAATCCCATGTTCACCGAGGCCAAACCTTCGCAAGAGGAAAAGCAAAATCCCAACCATATCCTGATAAACACCAGGCCTCCTCCAAACAGCAAAGCCAGCGGAGGGAACGAGGAACGTATGCCGAAGGGACCACCCGGGTACTGGAGCAGAGGGGCAGTGGCTACCATCTGATCTGTCTGGGAGGCATAGATCCGGTCCAGGATGCCTTGAACAGTGTCCAGCTTGGCATGAAGGGCTTCGATGCGCTTCTCTGTCCGTTGCTTGGCCTTGAGAGATCTCAGTGCCTGGGTGAGGGAGTGGGGGGTGGGGGGATGGAGTGGTCAGGGTCAGCTAGGCAGGCCAGAGGGCCAGACGAAGTAAGGCTTTCCCACATGATAAGAGCATCTCAGGCCTCCTACTCTCTCATTTGTAAAACAAGCTGTGTTACCCAGACAGCAGACCCTTCCCCCTCAGGCCCCAAGCTCCTCTCTCAACTTCGGGGGCACCACCTCCCACTGCCAGCCCCGGGCACAGGTACACAGCTGGAGGTGAAAAGAGAAAACTCACGAGTTGCTTCTTTCCTGCTCGGCATGCCCGGCGGGCCTCTTCTTTACACCTGTGAAACACAGGGGACAGATCAAGATGACCATGGCATAGGATGAGGGTGGCAGTGTCCTGAAAAGTCCCCAAGAGCCCCACTTAGGTAAGGTACTTTCAAATCTGAAAATCAAATCCATTCCACCCAAAGTCCAAAAAAATAATGCCCAACAGCCCACTGGCACACTTCTGCAGCAAGTTAAGACATAAACTTGAACATATGCATGCGAGAAAGGCAAACTGCCTAAGGAGAGGCTCTTTCAGCCCATCGGGAGAGAGAAATGTGCCAACAAGGCACCTTAACACCAGATTCCCATTTCGGGAGCCAGGAGATAAGGACTCAATTCCTAACGTCAACAATGACCTTGGACATAGTCCCTGGTTTTTACACAATGTTGGGTTTCCCCAGCTGTAAGAAGGAGAGACCATTTTAATTCAATGTCTATGTATCCTACTTTTTGGAGAACTGTTCATGTGCCTTTAGCAGGGATGCCTTGTAAGGCCATCCGGGGAAGAGCAGGAATCCCTTAGAAGGACCCTGGATGGCAGAGACCTGTCTTGTTCACTACTGCATTTCCAAGTCCCTAAGATAAGGCCAGGCTCAGTGAACACTGGGTTAAATGGATACTGGCATGGAGGTGCATAAACATAACGCTAACAGTTATCATCTCTGGGGTAAGAATAAAAACTCATTTTTTTTCCTTTATGATATTCTGTGTTTTGCATGATTGCTGCATTGAGCACTTAATACTTTGTAATTAGTAAAAACAAAACAAAACAAACAAAAAAAACCCCTGTTTAAAAAAAAAGGGACCCACAGCAACAATGCTTTGCTGGCTCTGAGGGCCAGTCAGGGGTGGGGGTCAGAGGGTGCTCAGCTCAGGGGTAGTTACCTCTCTGCTTCCTGGGATAAGGACTCCACTTTGCGGGAGAGCAGCTGTTCACTCTGCATCAGCTGGTATACCCCAACATCTACGTCGTTGACAGGAGAGACCTTGGCATGTGGCCCTCGGGCAAACTTCACAATCTGAGGGACAGGGACAAATTACTGGGGCCTCTCCCAGGAATGCGCAGAAATCCCCAGGCAGGAAGGAATGCTGGTGGGCACGTCAGTATACACTTAGTAAATCATCGGTGAGTCAGTGAATGGACAGCAGGACTTGCATACCTTTTCCCCATTCTGCTCGAGAACCGTGACTCTCTTCTCTTTCTGCAGCTGCAGCAACACCAAGTAGAAGGTCCTCTCATCCGGGCAGGAGCCTGCACACAGGGTGCTCAGCTCTGACAGGGCCACCACAGGGTGGGAGGAGAGAGGGGAGTTCTGATACAGACGATATACCTCCTCGGCCTTCTCCTGCAGGGAAGGCGAATGTGCTTACGGGCCTGGCCACTCCCCGCAGAGACCAGAGCCCCGACCCCGTGTTTCCAAACTGTGACTGTGCAGGATGAGAGCAGGGAGCACTGGCCTTGCCCTCCCTAAAGTAGCAGCTTTGGAAAAGGAAAAAGGATTTGTGTTTTTTCAAACTCTGGAGGAAGTCTGGTATATGCGGATGAAATGAGGTACATGGTATCTCTGGAGCCAGCTCTGGGCTTCCATGTCCACTTGGGACTATTGTTTCGTGTCTCCCGGCCCAAGAAGGAGGAGGCAGTGTGATGCGGTGGCATGGCCATGACTGAGAGCTGAGGCGTGGTTTTCGGCACCGCCTATGAGGCCCTGCACCAGTCAGTCTCACTGGTCCTCAGCATCCCTCTCACAAACTGAAGGTAGATGAGATGACATCTACATTCCCTTCCAATGCTAGTCTTCATTTTTATGCCAACTGCCGACACTGCCAACAAGAGCATTACTGAGTCTATAATGAGTCTCAAGAGAGAAGTATGTGACGAGGTAGGATAGGGTTTTTGTGAGAAGCCTTAGAAATAAAAGTTTCAAGAAACAATGCCACTGTGCTGCTCCTACATGGAAATTACTCTCTCAGTCTTCCGCAAACAAGAAATATTTACTGTATTAGGCACAAAGAGCTATGAAAATCTAGGGAAGGAATACCCAGGAGTTCAGAGATTGCTTGGGGGAGAAAATGGTTGTTGAGCACAATTCTGAAGGATGAGTAAGTCCCTAGGTGAAACAGGTGGGAAGGGCATCTCAGGAAGAGGGACAGTCATAAGCAATGGCAGAGAGTATGAGTCAATAAGGTGTTTATGGGAGGGGACGGAAGGGGAGAGAGAGCAGAAGGACTTCTCTCATACAGAAGGTGTAGCAGCTTCTTTGCTGTCCTTTATCTGCAGATGGTGGTAGTCACGGAAGGGAAACAGCAAGGCTGGATTAACAGATCTAGCTGACAAACAGGAAAGGGTGGATGACAGGAGCAAGGCTTAGAGGCAGGGAGACCATTTATGCAAGGGACTAGGAGAGACTGAACAGGGCAATGCCAGTAGGGAAGAGAAGGGATGGGTTCAAGAAAAATTCAGAAGATAAAACAAGCAGTCCATGGTAACTGGGCATGGAGTGGAAGGAGAAAGAGGAGTCCGGGATGACTCCTGGGATCTGGCTTGAGTAACGAGGTGGATGTGATGCTATTAATTAACAGCAAGAACACAGAAGGAAAATCGTATTTTACAGGTAAGATAAAACATTCTATTTGGACATGTTTTTTGGGATGTGTGAGGTGCATTCAAGAAGACACATCCAACAGATAATTGCGTATACAAATCTGAAGCTCAAGGGAGACACCGGAACAGGACATATAACCCATATAAATGCGTTACCCAAGGAAATTCAGAGAGCAAAGTAATAAGCTGAAGGAAGACCAATGTTTAAGAGATGAAGAACTCATAAGAGAGACCCAGAGTACCACTAAGGAGAACCAAGAAGAACCCATAGTGTAATGACAACAAAATCAAAGAAATGGAAAATTTTATGACGTGAGTAGTCACAGTGTCAAAGGCAGAAGAGTCTAGTAAGATAGAAACTAAAGTTTTCATTTGATTTACCTGCCCTGTCAAATAATAATGCTTACTATAAAGCTACATAATAAGAACAGTGTGGTATCCATGCCAACATATTAATGGTAAACATTAATAAATGTTAAAACAACTGGTAGGGGTGCCTGGGTGGCTCAGTCAGTTGAGCGTCTGACTCTGGCTCAGGTCGTGATCTCAAAGTTCATGAGTTCAGGCCCCACATCGGGCTGACAGCTCAGAGCCTGGAGCCTGCTTCGGATTCTGTGTCTCCCTCACCCTCTGCCCCTTCCCCGCTGGGACTGTGTCTCTATCAAAAATAAATAAAATATTTAAAAAAAAATTTTTTAATAACTGGTTATCCATTTGGAAGAAAATAGTTTTTCCTCACCAGATGTACAAAAACAAATGCCAAATTACTGAAATTTAAATTTAGGAAGTATCTTAAAAATCTAATTAACCTTGAAGTAGAGGATGCCTTTGTAAACAAGACCAGAAATTCAGCAGCCATAAAGGAAAATTTTAGAGATCTGACTGTAGAAATATGTAAACTTCTATATGGTAAAAGACACCATAAATAAAAATGAAAAGCAAACAAGAGACTGGCAAACAATATTTACATTCCTAACGCTAAATATATTATATTTACTCCTAATACATAAAAACACTCCTATAAATATAAAAGACAAACAGTCCAATATAAAAACAAGCAAAGGATATAAATAGGCAATGTACATAAGGAGATACATAAATGGCCAGCAGATAGAGGAAAAGACGCTCAAATCCGAAATAGGAAATACCATTTTTGTTTGTTATACTGGCAAAATGTAAAAGACTCATGTTATCCAGTACTGGCAAGGATGTGGGGACACTGAACACTTGAATGAAAGTATGAATTAGTAGAAACTTTTGAAAAGTAATTTGGCAATTTCTGTACCTAAGCATTTCTAGAAATTAATCCATAAAAATAAAAATACTATACCATAGATGTATACACAAGGCTGTCAAAGAAGTTTTGTTTTTTTTGTAACAGAGAAATGGGAATGACTTAAATGTCCATCTGTGTGGTAACTATTGCACAAACAGTGGCATTTCTATACGTTTTTATGCAGCCATCCAAAGGAATGAAGTACATCTATATTGTGTAGGGGCCTGGAAAGATACTCATAATATACTAAAGTGTAAAGAAAAAAAAAAGGCAGGTTGCAGACCAATAAATAAAGTAAGATGCTCTTTCTGGAAAAAAATGGAGCGGACGTACATACATA
This sequence comes from Cryptoprocta ferox, assembly GCA_028646485.1. NCBI lineage: Eukaryota > Metazoa > Chordata > Mammalia > Carnivora > Eupleridae > Cryptoprocta > Cryptoprocta ferox. The sequence goes on along the minus strand of CM053567.1, from coordinate 41,595,204 downwards.
TTTTTGTATGTGTGTGCATATTCATTTATTTATTCAACATATGTTTACTGACTCTCTACGATGTAGCAGGCACTGTTTCCAGAGTTCCGGGGCCAATGAAACATCTCCCTTCTGGTAGGAGAGACAGATTATAAACAAGTAAACAAGTAAATAATATTTTTAGAAAGCATTAAATGCTAACAACAAAATTAAACAGAAAGTAATGGTGTTGGGGGGGCCTGGGTGGCTCAATAGGTTAAGCATCTGACTTCTGCTCAGGTTATGATCTCACGGTTTGTAAGTTCGAGCCCTGCATCCAGCTCTGTGCTGACAGCTCGGAGCCTGGAGCCGGCTTTGGATTTTGTATCTCCCTCTCTCTTCCCCTCCCCTACTTGTGCTCTGTCTCTCTCTCTCCCTCTCTCTCTGCTCCTCCCCTGCTTGTGCTCTGTCTCTCTCTCTCCCTCTCTCTCTCTCTCTTGCTCTCAAAAATAAATAAGCATTAAAAATTTTTTTTAAAAAAGAAAGAAAGTGACAGTGCGGGACAGGACCAGTAAGAAAATATGTGAACACACAAACACACGCATGTGTGCACACACAGGAACAGAAAGGAATGTACTCAAAGAGACAGAAATGGGATGAACAAAAAGCAGACATTCATTTCTTTGCATAATTATTTTAAATGGCACAACTTACTGGCAATTTTTACTTTTTTGTATTTTTTCAAATAAAATAAAAAGTTACTGGCTTTCTGTGTCTAGACTTGGGAAAAATCAATTTACCTCAGAAGTAGGCTTTGTTTAGAAAAAGTATTCAGATAAGACCCTTCAGTTTCACACATGGAAACAAGATTTCATCCCAGGAGAAGACAGTGAAGTCACACTATATGTCATGGAATGAGCTTAAGTGTTGACTGCTCTGTTTAGTGATGTAAACTGGGCATAGATTTAACAGAACCATGCCGCTGCACAACTAGATTTATTTTTCCACTTAAATAAGATTAAACTACACTGCAGTTAAAAATAATTGTTGGTTCTTGGAAGATCTAGGTTATTAATTCCACTACCGCCCCCTTTTCTGCCGTTGCTCTCAAAACACTATGAATCTCAAACCACATCTGTGGGGATAAACGGGTCTACCTCCCTTCACTCCAGTTGGAAAACACCTGAGGTAAGAGACTGCAAAGAGGAATGGAGCTTGGCCCAGAACCATGCAAACCATCCTGTAGTTTCTGCGTGGCCTTGGCGAAGTCCTGGAGGTCAGGGTGCTGGTGGGAGGATAACCACGTGGGTGGGGAAGGAGAAAGAGCCCTTCCTTTGAAGCATGCTGCTCAAATTGTGAGGGACAGGAGAGGTGGTAGATTTTGGAGACCTCCACCTCAGTCTGAGGCAGAGGGGGTCTGTCAAGGTAAAGAGAAACTGGAGCTTCTCCTGGGGTAAGGGATGAAGAGCCTGAGCTGGCTCCTCTGGGGCTATGCAAGGGTCCTGAGGTTGGGCTTGGTCTGTGAGTTTCAAAAGTAAGTACTGTCTACAGTATACTTCTGCTACCGGGTGTTCAGTCAGTTTCAGTGGAGTGGCGGGGCTGAAACAGATGTGCGCTGGGTTAAAGAGCGTGTGGAAGGTGAGGAAGTGGTGACAACAAAGCTGGGTCAAGGAGAGAAAGAGCACTAACTAGGGAGTGTCTGGATCCAACAAAGGAGTCATTCTGTGATCGGAAAAACCTGAGCGGGTTTTGAGGCTGAGGAAGGAGAGGAAGATGGGAGATGGAATATTACAGATCAAGAGGCTAGCTGATGGGACAAGGGGACAGCAGGGTGGGGTCAAATTCAAGAGCACATATGGAAGAGAGGATGGATACTTCATCCTCCAAGCCTGGGTAGAAAGAAAGGCTCAGAAGACCGTAAACTGGATATAGAAGGACAGAAAGCTAAAGGCCTGACAGGAGATCCTACCTTCTCAATGAATTGTGAGCAGAGTCGAGGAAGGGGAGAATGGAAGGCAAGTGAGAGGGGGACTGGAAAGAAGAAGAAAACTGGGCTGAAGAGTGGCTGTGAGGGCCCTTTGAGAACTGGGGATCATGAAGGGGACCCCAGTCTTGGAGACAAGGTGATCTTCTCTAGCAGGGATGGCAGACCGTGGGGTTGGTCTCAGACAGTAGATGTGCTGGGGTCTCTGGGGTAGACCGAGGAAGCTGCAAAGAATCTGGGTGCATGACTGTAGGCTGGGTAGGGAAGACAGGCCAGGAGGAAGCTGACTGACCAGGAGGGCATGAAGGGACCACGGGCCCGGTGGCCTCTTGAGTGACAGTAAGGCCATCAGTAAGCTGGAAGGGGAAAGGGTTACAGTCACAGAGGAGGAAATCTGAACCTGGTTTGCCGATTTAAGGGAAGGCAGAGCTGAAGTCACAAGCTCCTCAGGAATCCTGAGAAACTTGCCAGGAAACTACAGAAGGCAAAAAATTTTCTAAACTTCAGCTTATCACTAATTTCTACACATATAGAATATAATCAACTGTATGTTTTGGACAATTCCTAGACAGAAGATCACCCTTGAAATGCACAAGTCCAACTAACAACTAAATAATGCTATGGAAGGTCGATTATATGCTCTTTTTCTAAGGATGCACACAGGACGACATCTGTCGTCACCTCAGATGGTACCCAGACCCCTCCCTTCCGAGCACCCACCTTCAGCAGCTCCACAGCCACGAGCACCTCCTCAGCAGGAACCTTATTGTCCCCTAGCATGTTGGAAAGAGTCCACTTGAGGGGCTTCAGCAGGAAGACTCCAACCCCCCAGGAGATCCAGCTGCTGTCTACACTGGCCATGAAGTCTGACTCCCGCTGCAGCTCCCCTCGACTGCCGGCAAAGAAAGAAAAAGGGCATGTAGTCGGCTTGATGCAATGGCCCGTTCCAGTCCCCACTACCCTCTTCCCCGGAGAGAGAAATGTGACCATCACCGCCATAAATACCACTATCAGGTACCTACTCTGTGCCTGCTATTATGAGCAGCACGGCTTCTGCTCCAGCTGTCAGCCCCATGACAACTCTGTGAGACGGACATTGTCGCTGGCATTTTAGTTCATGATAAAATCGAGGGACCGAGGTGAGAGAGGCCAACTTTAAATTATAATTTAACTCCAAAGTGCAAGTTCTCCACTAAGGCTGCAGAGGCACAGGAAGCTATCGGACCTACGCAGAGACCTTCATTTACAAATGAAGCTCGATACGATAAAGTGGAAATAACAGTAATGGATTACTGCCAGTACAAGACATGAGGAAATACACAAAGATGTTCAGAGAAAAGGTTTTCTGCTATTCCTAAGCTAGGGTGGAGATACGGCATAAGCATTCTATGGTACTGGTAACAAGCAGCTACATTTATACTGAGCGCTTACCGTGGGCCAATCACTACGCTAAGGGCTCCGTAAGGAATATGTTTTCAAATCCTCACAAGAAACCTAACTACCAATATCATCACCATCTTATACTTGGTCAAACTGAAGCGTAAATAGAGGGGCACATAATTTAGCAAGTGGTAGAGCCAGGATTTGGCCCAGAATGCTCGGCCCTCAAGCAAAGCTGTTAGTTACTATGTTACGCTGTTTCTACAGAGAGTTATCTTCCTCAAAAATTCTCCGGATGCCAGACCCCATCAAGCACCAGCAAGCGTCAGCAGAGTGTCAGGAGTCAGGAGAGGGGAAATCAAGGTCTTAAAGGTCTCTGGATGGGAAGAGGTAGAGGCTGGTCCTACTGCACTAAAGAAGCCCAGACTGTTCTTGTCCCTTACCAACTTAAGCTACGGTCTCCTCCGTACCCCATTTCAGGAAGGAACTAAAACTTTGCACAGTACACTTTCTCAGAACAAAGAAGTTTCAGAAACAGCTTGTCCCATCAGTGTCAGACAATGGAAAGGTACCGGGGAGACAGAGAAGACCTCTGAAACAGAAGTGCAGCAAACTCAAAGCAACGTACTGAAATCGACTTTCTTCTTCATTCACTGAAGGAGGTACTACACTAGCTAGGTTGCTCTCAGTATACGGACAATGTGATGTGCAAATGATTTCGAATCAGGAGAGTTGGGGTCCTGGCATTACATCTAACTAGCTGTGTAAACACAAGTAAGTTGCTCGACCTCAGTCTCAGTCTCCTCTTCTGTCTGCTGAGGATAATTCTATCACCTCACCTGCAGGACTGCTGAGGAGGTCAGATGAAATGGGGGTGGTATGCAAAGTGAGGTACTATTAAGTGAGGTACATTAGATATCCATGCTACCGCCTCAGGTATCTCCAAAACCCTGCACCTGTCACACAGGTCGCACCTACAGGACCTTCTCAGGGCACTAAGGTACTCAGTAAAGCCCTCAACCTCCTTCACGTCCTCTGCTACAAACAGCCCGTGCCAAGGACAAGCCAAGACAGGCCAGACACATGACCTGTGCTGGGGGCGGCTGGCAAGATCCCCACAGGCCTCTTCCCCACGACTGCCTGTTTAGTCCTGTCCTTTCTTACTTCAATAAATCCTATCTCACAGATCTGTTCCGGGATAATTCAAATTTGGGAGCCGTTACGAAATAACTACACAACGGGGTTCTACTCCAGACAAGTCATTGTCACCTCTGCCAGGCAGGTTTCTCCTCCTACCGTCTGGATCTAATCTAATCACACTATCCTGGACCCCCAATTTGCCAGATGCCCGTCTCCCTCTCCCTCCACACCCCTAACACAGCCTCCTTCTCATCCTCCTTCGCCTGCTGAACACACACAGACCCGCTTCTGCGGGCCAGACCCTGGGCTGGGCGCGGTACCCTCAAGGAGCCACCCCCGCCCCCTGGCCCGGGCCCGCCCTCACCGTAGTAGGTCCTGCAGCACGGTGGCCAGCCCCAGCGGGACACTGCCCTTGCGCTGAAAGGCCTCCTGCAAGTCCCGCAGACGCAGGCGCACCACCCCCTGGCGGCGGCTGTGGCTCAGCACCAACGGAGCCCAGAAGCCCATCTTGCTGTCCCAGTCGGTGCTGTTCACCTCGCGACTCCTTTTGAAGGCGGAGAACAGAAAGGACATGCGCTCCTCATCCTCCTCCCACTCGGGGGGCAGTAGGCCCGCCGGGTCTCCCCCGGCTGGGGCCTCGGCCTCCCGCTCCGGGGACCACATCGGAACCCCAGCCCCGCCAAGATTCCGAACACAACCCCGGCCCTGGTCCCCTTCCGCCCTAGTTCCCTCTCGGCTTCCGTTCCTTGACTACCTCCTGCTCTGTCATTACGTCATCGCCACCCCTAGCGTGAAATAAGTCCCGCGCCTTCTCAAGCGCCTGCGTCTCTCTGCCCTGTCTGCGCCAGGAGGCGAGATAATGACCCTTATTCTCTGAGAGGCTCAAGGCGCTTGCGCCGACCACTTCTCCCACCGTCTTTGTGCGGAAAGAAGGGCTCCGCGCGTGCGCGACGGGTGTGTGAGCGTCCCGCCCCCTACTGATCATAGAGTTTGGCGAAACATTATAGAGCGGCCAACGCTTCGGCGCCTAAATTGTGGTTTCAGGTAGTGGGACTGTAGAGTCCTGCTAAGGGGCGCCAGAGGCGCCAGGATCGCTGGTGAATCACAGTACGCCGCTCCTCGCAGCTTCTACTTCAGACACTTAAACTTCCAAGATAGCTTCCTTCTACGGTAATATCAGCGGATACACACTGTCGGTTACTCAAAGCTCTGTGGCCATGTATAAACTGATTTTGAAAGTTATATGAGCTTCTACTATTCTTGCTTCCCACCGTCTGCCCTGGAGTGCCCCTCATTTCTTTCTCTGGGCCAATATCCTGCGGATCCTCAAGATGGAGCTCAATTCTAATCTTTCTTGAAACGTTCCCCAACTGTCCTGACTCATTGTTGATCTCTTTCCTGAACTGCACAGTTAGCATTTACTGCTCTGTAGCCTGTACCCTAGTTCTCTCAGGACAGGTGCAGTGGCTTAAATATGGTGCTACAATACATAGCCGTGCTCAAGAAATACTTCATAAACTGGAAGGTGCACAGCTTGACCCTTGTCCTAATATCTTGGAATCTTGTTAGAATGAATGAGATGAGAGCTCACATGCATGATAAGATTCTTACAAAAAAATCTTTTGAGCAATGAACATGTCCAATGTGTTAAGAATAAACAGACTTTCTTTTTAATTGAACGGTTTAAAAGAACTGGTTTAATGGAACTGGTAACAGTCACCAGAGTTGAGTATGAATCTGGTCTCTGCCGCTCACTGTGTGGCCTTGGTCAATTACCCAACATTTCTGTTTGAAGAAAATGTTAGGATGTAGCTTAAAGTACCTAGCACATAGTCCGCATAGTAGGTGTTATCACCAAATGGCAAGAGGTTTAGTAGTTGGAACTCAGTTGTAAGGAAGAATTTTAGTAAGTATTTTGAAGTGGGGGAAGGGATATGATTGGTTATATGAATTAATGTGTCAACTGATATTGATGTTTTGTGTTACATTTCTTCAAGCATATCAGGTCAGTATCTCATTTGATATTTATAACAACTGACAAGAAGTCTCTCCCTGACCTGGGTTCTTCTGAACCCTCTTCTTGACTAGGCCTGTCACCCTTGGCCTACAAAGGCCTCGACAAACATATTTTCTAAAGGCTCAAGGCCACATCCCTGGGATAACCCTAGCCCCCCTCAAAGTGCTGCCTCAGAAAACTCAAGGTTGTCAAAAATTTTGACTGTCTGACCCTGTCTCCAGCCTCTGCAGAAGAGGAAGACTCTAATTTCTATAAGTTAGTTGGCAAACCCAGATGGGTTTCACAGGGATCACCTCCCCTTCTAGCTTTTTGTAATTTATCACTGCCCTGACTGTACTGAGACCCCCTCACTCTCTTGCCTGTTCCCTTATTTTCCCTGTGAAAAGCCTAGTCACCTCTATATAAGGACATTGAGTAAAATTTGCACTGGACGCTTTCCCTATTGCAATAGTATATTACTGATCAAAATCTGTCCTTACCTCTTTAACTAGTGCCCAGTTGTACCCTAAGAAGCACGTTTGTGCCTTGCCATCACTCAGGAAGATGGCTGGTTGGTTTGTGTCATGAGAGAAACCAGGTTGTTTTCTCAGCTACGTCTCTGGGTCTAAGTCAAAATAGTCCTGCTCCTAAGCATTTCCAGGAGAGCAGCATTACATACCTGCGGCCACCTGCACGTGAAAGTGCCACTGGGTTCCTGACACCTGTAAGCAGAGGGTTCTCTGCTTCCACCTTTTGGAGATCGGAGGAGCTACTGGGAGTAGTGGAGAACGGAAAGAAAAGCTGTGCGGACCCTGAGAGTGGTGACTGGGTATATGGCAAGCTCTTTCTCATCTGAGGGCCTCCAGCTGCTGCACTCTCCTTTACTCTGCACGCCTGGCTCCTTTTCATCTTTTAGGTCACGGTTTAAAAGTCACTTCCTCAGAAAGGCCTCGTCGGAACAACCTATCTAACACAGCACCCTTGGAATTTTAGGAAGGATGGGTCAGTTTGACAACCCCCCTGCTGATTAATGTTAACATCACAGAAGGACAACCAGACATTACATGCCTCCTGAAGTAATGTGATAGGAAGTACATGGAGCCACCTGTGAAGTGTTTTTGTCAAAAAATGGAACCTGAATGTGATGGAGCTACTAGATGTAAGTACGAGTTTATGGAGGTTAAAAAAAAAATGAGAAGGTGGAGGTACACGTTAAATGAAAACTAAGGTTGCAATCAGCAAAATCTCGACTGGGGAATTCTACTAGCTAAAGACCTTATTTCCTCAGCACACAATGATAACAAAGAGATTTTTATCATACAATGTTATCAATCTAATTTGGATCCAATTTGCATAAGTAATCATAAAAACTCATCTGTGATAAGTCGACACTTCCCATATTAACTGGATAGTTGGTGGTATTTAGCAAATTGAGGAATAATATGTGGGTTTTATTAAAAGTATTTATATTTTGAAGATATATCTAAAGTATTTATGAGTGAAACTGTATGATATTTGTGGCAGGAGGCTGGGCGGGAGGCAGTGGGGATGTATCAGTGAGTATAAATTTCATGCCCTGTATCTGGCACATAGCCTGGCACGTAGATATCATTTAATTTTTTTTTAATGACTAAATAAATTACCTAGACCTGCATCCCGGTTTCATCTCAGTAAATAGTTGAATGACCTCAGACAGGCAGGTTTCCTTCCAGATTCCTCCTCTGTGAATTAAAGGTTCTACACTCTGATCTTGAGGATTTTTTTTTCTAGCGCCCACTTTCCGATTCTAAATGTAATATCTGCTGTAGATATGTGAATGATTGCAGAAGCTCTTTAGTTCGGGAAAGTCTGAAGAACAAAATGCCACCGAAACATCACCATATCATTTCATGGCAGTGATATTTATTTACTGATGCCCCAATACGGTTTTCCTCAGACGCCTAAGCAGCCTCACTCCTGCTATAATGCACAAACATCGCAGAGGCTTCAAACACTGCAACACCTCTATAAAGCTGCAAGATGTCAGCCTCCATGTCACCTCTCCTGCTTGTTTGGGGAACGCCTCGTTATTTCTGTAGAAATATGCATGCCTGCTTACATTATCCAGTTATTTCTAGTTCTCATCTCTTGAATTTACAGCCTTTAGAACTTGGCTAAAAGAGGAATAAAAAAATACATTATTCATAATCTATGAGATTTATAGGAGGAGAAGCTAGGCTTGTTAATATTCTGTTCAGGCACCACTATGTTCTAGAAGCCTTTCTTGATCTCTGTCTTTCCTCTTCCTTCCTTCCTGCTCCATGCTGTATTGGGTATCTTTTCTTATCTTTCTATATCCTGTGTCTGTCATTTCAGGTCCCACATTGTTTTCTAAGTTTCCATTTATGTGCCTGTCTCTCTAACTAGGTTAAGTGCCTTGCCGGCAGGGACTGTTTTTAATTATGTTTGTTTCTACCAGTGTGTACACAGCTTAAAGACTTTGTTGAATGAATAAATGACTGTAATCAAATCATGAGTTTGAAGAAACAATATCATCAAGGCCTATCCTTTTTTTTAAAAATATTTTTTTTACATTTATTTTTGTTTTTGAGAGATAGAGTGAGACAGAGCATGAGCAGGGAGGGTCAGAGAGAGAAGGAGGCACAGAATCAGAAGCAGGCTCCAGGCTCTGAGCAAGTTGTCAGCACAGGGCCTGATGCGGGGCTTGAACCCACCAACTGTGAGATCACGACCTGAGTCGAAGTTGGACACTTAACCAACTGAGCCACTCAGGTGCCCCGGCCTATCCTTTTTATCAAAAGAACATTTATCCAAATATAACATACTAATATAATAGTTGAACCTTTTATGTATTTGAACGACTTAGTTTTTTAGCTAGTTTGACCTGAAATGCCTCTAATCTAAATTTCCAACATGCTCAGACAGAGTGGTTAGAGAAATTAATAGCTGTGGGAACTCCCCTTGCAAATCACAGGAGACTGTTGCTGTCTACCCACTCATGACTGTGATCGTCTACAATGCCATAGTGACCATTTGTGAAATTGTTCCATTTCACTCCAAATAATTTATCCCTTTTTAATTTTTAATTTATCCCTTTTTAAGCTCACTGTCTTCTCTCCCACTCTTCCATTTTATCATTTATTTATTTAAAAAAATTTTTAGTTTATTTTTGAAAGAGAGAGAGAGAGGGAGAAAAGTGGGGGAGGGGCAAAGAGAGAGGCAGAGAGAGAAAATCCCAAGCAGGCTTTGCACCAGTAGTCACAGTGGAGGGCAACACAGAGCTCAATAGCACAAACTGAACCATGAGATCATGACCTGAGCCAAAATTAAGAGTTGGATGTTCTATCAACTGAGCCATCCACGTGCCCTAAGTTTTGCTTTTCTTTTTCAAGATTGCTTTGGCTTCTCAGGGTCCTTTGTGGTTCCATACAAATTTTAGGATATTTGTTCTATTTTGGTGAAAGATGCTGTTGGTATTTTGATAGGGATTGCACTAAATGTGTAGCTTGCTTTGGGCAATAAAGACATTTTAACAGTATTTGTTCTTCCAATCCATGAGCATGGGATGTCCTTCCATTTCTTTGTCATCTTCAATTTCTTTCCTCAGTGTTTTATAGTTTTCAGAGTATAGGTCTTTCACCTCTTTGATTAGGTTTATTCCTAGGTATCTTATTTTTGGTGCAATTGTAAATGGGATTGTTTTCTTAGTTTCTCTTTCCACTGCTTCATTATTCAATGTATTGAAATACAACGCAAGATTTCTGTACATTGATTTTGTGTCTTGTGACTTTACTGAATTTGTTTATTGATCTGGTAGTTTTTTGGTAGAGTCTTTAGGGATTTCTATACATAGTATCATGTCATCTGCAAATAGTGAAAGTTTTACTTTGTTACTGACTTGGGTGCCTTTTGTTTCTTTTTGTTTTCTGATTGCTGTGGCAAGGACTTCCAGTACTATGTTGAGTAGAAGTGGTGAGAGAGGAATCCTTGGCTTGTTCCTGACCTTAGGGAAAAAGCTCGCAGTTTTTCCCCATTGAGAGTGATGTTAGCTGTGGGTTTTTCATATATGGTCTTTATTATGTTGAGGTATATTCTCTCTAAACCTACGTCGTTGAGGTTTTTACCACGAATGGATGTGGTACTTTGTCAAATGCTTTTTTTTTTTAAATTTTTTAAATGTTTAGTTACTTTTGGGCGGGGGGAGGGGCAGAGAGAAAAGGAGATGCAGAATCTGAAGGAGGCTCCAGGCTCCGAGCTGTCAGCGCAGAGCCCCATGCAGGGCTCAAACCCACAGACCGGGAGATCATGACCTGAGCTGAAGTCAGACGCTTAACCGATTGAGCCACCCAGGTGCCCCGTCAAATGCTTTTCTATGTCTGTTGTAATGATCATATGGTTCGTATCCTTTCTCTTATTGATGTGATATATCATGTTGATGATTTTTGAATATTGAACTACCCTTGCAGCCCAAGAATAAATCCCACTTGATTGTGGTGAATGATTTTTTTTAATGTATTGTTGGATTTGCCTTGCTAGTATTTTGTTCAGGATTTTTGCATCTATGTTCCTCAGAGTATTTTGTTGGGGATTTTTGCATCTGTGTTCATCAGAGATACCATAGAGCTGAATTCAGACGCTTAACCAACTGAGCCACTCAGGTGCCCTGGGAGTTTTTTGATTACCGATTCAATTGCTTTGCTGGTTATTGGTCTGTTCAAATTTTTTGTTTCTTCCTGGTTCAGTTTTGATAGGTTATACACTTAGGAACTTATACATTTTTTCCAGGTTTTTCAATTTGTTGGCATATAGTTTTTCTCTTATATTCTCTTATACTTATTTGTATTTCTATATTTTTGTATTTTTCTTCTGTCATTTGTGACTTTGAGTCATTTCTCTTTTTTTCTTGACTAGTCTGGCTAGAAGTTTATCACATTTATTGATTTTTTTTTTGAAGACCAGCTCCTGGTTTCATTGATCTATTCTATTGTGGTTTTTGTTTTCTTTTGCTTTGTTTTTAGTTTCTATACCATTTATTTGTGATTTAGTCTTTATTATTTTCTTCTTTCTACTGGTTTTAGGTTTTGTTGGCTGTCATTTTTGTAGCTCCAAAGGGTGTAAGTGTAAGTTGTTTATTTGAGATTTTTCTTGCTTCTTGAGACAGGCCTATATTGCTGTAAACTTCCCTATTATAACCACCTTTGCTGCATTCCAAATGTTTTGGACTATTGTATTTTCATTTTCATTTGTTTCCATGTACTGTTTAATTTCTTCTTATATTTCTCTGTTGACCCATTCATTGTTTAGCAGCATGTTATTTAACGGTCATGTATTTGTGGTCTTTCCATATTTTTTTCTTATAGTTGACTTCTAGTTTCATAGCATTGTGGTATGACCTTTATCTTCTTGAATTTGTTGAGGCTTATTTTGTGGCCTAATATGGATCTATTCTGGAGAATGTTCTATGTGCACTTGAAAAGAATGTATTCTGCTGTTTGGGGATGGAATGTTCTCAATATATCTGTTAAGTCCATGTAGTCCAGTGTGTCATTCAAAGCCATTCTTTCCTTGTTGATTCCCTGTTTAGATGATCTGTCCATTGATGTAAGTGGAGTGTTAAAGTCCCCTAATATTATTGTGTTATTATTGATTACTTCCTTTATGTTTGTTGTTGACTGTTTTATGTATTTGGGTGTTCCATGTTGGGTGCATAAATATTTATGATTGTTATATTTTCTTGTTGGATTGTCCTCCCCCCTTTTAAACAGCTATTTTGCTTTTAATAGAGTAAATGTAATGACACTGAAGAATAGGAAGGTGACAAACCCTCAATATATATATATATTTGACCAGCCTCTTCATTTGTTGCATCCAGGTCAACAATCATACCAGCTCTGTTCTACTCTTGCAGAAACATGTTTTTCATATCCCTGCTTGTCCTTCTGGTACAGCTGAGCAGCCTGGCTGTTTGGTGGACTATTGGGATTGGGTTCATCCAATAGAGACTGTATGGATGTTAAAATGGAAGACACATCATAGGTTGGACTCCAACGGTTCTGAAGTATGTCCAGATATATACTATCATCTGCATAGACATTTAGATGGACCATCTTAGAGACAAATCTAACCATTGGTGGCTTGTTTGGATATTATTATATTGTCCTTTTTGTCTCTTTGTTTTAAAGTCTGTTTTGTCCAATATAAGTATTATTTCTCCAGCTTTCTTTTGATACCTGTTTGCATGATTGATGTTTCTCCATCCCCTCACTCTCAATCTGCAGGTGTCCTTAGGTCTAAAATGAGTCTCTTGTAGGCAGCACATAGATGGATCTTTTTTTTTTTTAATCCATTCTGTCACCCTGTGCCTTTTGATTGGAGTGTTTAGTTCATTTACATTCAAAGTAATTATTGATAGATATGTATTTATTGCTGTTTTATTACTTGTTTTGTGATTGTTTCTTAAGATTTTTCTCTGGTCCTTTCTTGTCTTTCTCTCTTTCATGGTTTACTGGTTTTCTGTAGTGACATATTTGGATTTCTTTCTCTTATTCTTTACACATTTATTAGTGATCTCTGATTTGTGGTTACTATTAGGTTTATGTACAGCATCTTCTGCAAATAGCAGTCTATATTAAGTTATAGTCATTTTAGTTTGAACTCATTCTTTACTCCTCTCCTCCCCATGTTTTAGATATATGTTGTCATAAATTTTATTTTGTGAGTTCCTTGACTGTTTTTTACAGAAATACTCATTTTTACTACTTTTATGTTCCGTACCTTGATACTGTTACTTGGGTCTTTCCACCCAAAGCTTCCCCTTTCATATTTCTACAGGGCTGGTTTAGTGGTCATGAATTCCTTTAGTTTTTGTTCATCTAGGAAACCGTATTTTTCCTTCCATTCTGAATGATAGCCTTGCTGGATAGAATATTCTTGGGTGCAGATTTTTCCCATTTAGTACTTTGAATATATCATGTCACTCCCTTCTGGCTTGGAATGTTTTTGCTGAAAAATCCACTGATAATTTTATTGGTTTTCCCTTATGTTACTGTCCTCTTTTTTCTTTTTTCCTTTATCAGTATATTTTGCCAACTTAATTACAATATGTCTTGGTGAGGATCTTCTTCTGTTGATTTGGTTGGGGGGTTCTCTGTGCCTATTGAATCTGGATATCTGTTTCCTTCCCCAGATTAGCGAAGTTTTCAGCTATTATTTTTTCAAGTATATTTTCTACCCCCTTTCCTCTCTCTTCTTCTGGGACTCCTAAAATACCAGTGTTATTACATTTGATAGAGTTACTGAATTTCTTATGTCTCTTCTCATCTTGGCTATTTTTTCTCTCCTTTGTTCAGTTTGATTACTTTCCATTACTCTGTCTTCTAGATCATTATTCATTCCTCTGTTTCTTCCAACCTACTGTTCATTACATCAAGTGTGTTTCTAAACTTGTTCATTGTACTCTTCATCTCTGATTGGTTCTTTTTTTTATTTCTGTGTTAAGGGTCTCACTGTTGCCTTCCACTCTTTTCTCAAGTCCAGTGAGTATCCTTATGATCATTGCTTTAAGTACTCCATCAGGCATTTTACTTATATCTGTTTCACTTAGATCTCTGGCTGTGGCTTTGTCTTGTTCTTTCATTTGGGACTGATTTCTCTGTCTTCTCATTTTGTTTAAGTCTCTGTGTCTGTTTTTCTATGTTAGGAAAATCAGCTACACTTCCTGTTCTTGAGGATAATGGTCTTATGAAGAAGAGGACCTGTAGTGCCCTGCTGGGTAGTGACCCTGTTTCTCAGGGCCTGGTGCTTCAGGGAGAGTCTCTGTGCTGTGCTGTTGTGTCTTGTCTACTTTATCCTTCAGGCCAATCATCTGCAGAGGCTCTCTTTTTAAAAAAATTTTTTTTCTTAATGTTTATTCATTTTTGAGAGGGTGGGGGAGTGGGACAGAGAGAGAGGGAGACACAAAACTTGAAGCAGGCTCCGGGCTCTAATCTATCAGCACAGAGCCAATGCGTGGCTCAAACTCATGAACCATGAGATCATGACCTGAGCCAAAATCAGACACTCAACTGACTTAGCCACCTAGGTGCCCCTGCAGAGGCTCTCTTTGCTGTTGTGGGCAATGTTTGGTCCCTGACCTGAATTTGGCAGGTTTTAACTAGGTGAGCTCTAGTCTGCTTGTGAGATGAGACCTGTCACCACTGCCACCAAACTGAGGCCCTGCAAAACCTCTGGGTCAGGAAATGTGTTGTGGAAGGGATTTGGGCCAGTCTTTGGGGGGAAGGAACCTGCTGCACTGGGACAAGGCAAGCAACTGGGAAAGGCAGTTCCACCAGTGTGCAGGGAAGCGGGGCTTGGTGTAGGCAAGGTTGGTAGTGAGTGTCTTCTCTGCACTAGTTCCTGCAAGTGGCCCTGTGCTTATGCTGAGGGGGAGGGGAGGGAAATGGTACCTTCCAGTTCCTTTGTTCTTGGAGGGACCTCTCTGTTAATGCTACCTCTCTGGGATTTGCTCTGAGATGAGCAAATAACCTACCCACTGTATTCCCCAGGTGCTCTTCAGATTGCTGTTTCCATGCTATATGTCCACAGGCTCTTTGTTCTGCTTTCTTCTCCAAGAGCAGTCTCAATGCCTTATGGGCTCTATCTGAGCCAAGCCTTCTGACCTTTAAAGCTCCAGGCTTTAAGCCTTGCTGGTTGTAAGAACTCATGAAATTTGGCCCTTCTCACTTTCCAAGCCAATTGCTATGAGGATTTGTTTTTCCTGTGCACTCCTCTATGTGCTAGTACTTCTCTTGCCCTTCTCCACAACCATGTTTCCCTCTCCATTGTGGTGGCCGTGATGTGTTTCTCCCTCAAACTGTGTCTCCACACTTCCTACCTTCTTTGATGTGACCTTTTCTCTACCTTTAGTTGTGGAGCTTCTTCTGCCAGTCTTCAGGTCAATTTCTGGGGTATTTAAGATGATATGATAATTACCTAGTTGTATTTGTAGAATGAGGTGAACCTAGGGTCCTCTTACTCCACTGCTCTATATTTTCAGTCAGCATGTAAGTAGCTTGGAAGTCATCACTGTATCCTAACAAGAAGTTAAAAAGCTGAACAAACTAAAAATCAACAACTCTTCTTAGATCCATCAGAGAATTGAGAGCAAAGGGCAAACTACTACAACAAAGTTTGGAGAGATGGATGGACAGAAAAAGAGAATAACAACATAGTGGAGCAGAGACCTACGAGCAAAAATTTCCTTGGGAACCAGTACCAGAGTAGGACATTTGACTGAGTTGTTCTCTTCTGTGGCTTTCGGAAGCACTTCTTTCTTGTGTTTTACCCTCTCAGCAAGCTGCTTCAAGACTTGAGCTTCATGGGACTTGCATCTTTCTTCTGTACCTTCTAATTTCTTCTGAATTCCCTCCAGAAAAAGATTATTCTTTGGAAGGAAAAGAAGATATTTTGAGATGAATTCTTTTGATCAATTCCTGGCCTGAGGCACACTTCTCCAGTGCTTACACTTGGGTATCAGAAGAAGTCATGGTGAACAGAAGATAAGAGAATGGTAGTATATTCTACACATTCCTGACAAAGAGAATCTCTTGCTTTGTCTATGTCCATCATGGTGGAAAACAAAATGGTCAAGCTAATATTCATCAATAATGTTGAACTCCTGTTGTTCCTGGGATTTAATATCCTGTCCAACAGTGGGCAAAATTAATTAATTTTACAAACCTCTAGACTTTAGATTATAATATTTGTTGCATTATATCATGAAAAATTATATATCCTTTCCTGAATTTTTTAGGGTCATGATTCTTGTAGACCCCAAGATAGTACCAAAAACATAGGACTACATGTTCACAATGGCTGTAAATTAAAATTAGAGGCAGTGGAATGGTCTAATCCCAGTAAAGCATTAGATGCAGTACCAAACCCAGGCTAGGCATGGCCCTGCTCTAGGCTGGGAAAGTTGGGTAGAGTCTCTACCCCCAGTCCGAGTATGTCTTGTACTCTGGCCCCACCCCTTCCTTCCTGATTTTATTGGATCTCCCAAACTGTCAATACCCTAGAACCAGCCACAGTTTAGAGAAAGCATTTTCCTAGAACCTAATCTATTGGGGTTTTATTAGCATCGAACTGACATGGGGAAAGAAAATACCCAACTTCCACTTCCTCTAGCCATCCTGTCCCACCTAAGGTTGGGAATGGGGCTACTGAGAAGCACTTGTGAAGTTTATAATCCAGAGACACAGGTTCACTATAAAACTGAGACCTAATCATAGGAGTATAGAATAGTTTCTTCTCCCCCCACACCTTACAACTACATTACTAAGGCCTATTTAGCATACTTTCTTTTACGCAGTACATCATGTCTTGCTTTCAACAAAAAATTATAAGGCATGCTGAAAGGCAACCTGACAAAACCCAAAACAAAAATGCAGTTTAAAGAGACAGAGCAAGTATCAGAATCAGAGTCAGATCATCAACTTAAAATAACTAAGAATTCTAGTAGAATTATCAGACCATCAATTTAAAATAACCAAGAATTCTAGTAGAAAAAAACAGACGACATCCAAAAACAGGTAGGTAATATAAGCAGACAGATGGAAGTTATAAGAAAGAATAAAAAAGAAACGTTAGAGACCAAAAACACTGTTAACATAAATGAAGAATGGCTTTGATGAGCTCAGTAGTACACTAGATATGGCTGAGGGAAGAATACTTGAGTTTGAGGATATGTCAATAGAAACTTCAAAAACTGAAAAGCAGAGAGAAAAGAAAGACAAAAAGGAAAAAGGAACAGAATATCCAAAAACTATGGGACAACTACAATAGGTGTAATATACATACAATGGGGTGTGAGAAGGGGAAGAAAGGGAGAAAGTAATAGAAGAAATATTTGGAATAATAATGACTGAGTTTCCCAAAATCAATATCAGATACCAAACTACAGATCCAAGACTCTGAGAGAACACTGTGAATGCCAAAGTAACACTACAGCTAGGCATATCATATTCAAACTGTAGAAGGACAAAGATGAAGAAAAAATCTTGCCTATAGAGGAGCAAAGATAAGAATTACATCTGATTTCTCCTCAGAAAGCATTCAAGGAAAAAGAGTGGAATAAAATATTGAACAATTTGAAAAAAGAACTATACAAAAATAGAATTTTATGATGTTTATTCTTGAGAGAGAGGGAGACACAGAGAGTGAGTTGGGGAGGTGCAGAGAGAGAGGGAGACACAGAATCCGAAGCAGGCCCCAGCTCCAAGCTGTCAGCACAGAGCCCGATGCAGGGCTCGAACCCACAAACCACGAGATCATGACCTGAGCCGAAGTTGGACGCTTAACTAGCTACCCAGGTAGCTTGAACTACCCAGGTGCCCCCCAACCTAGAATTTTATACCCATGAAAATTATCCTTCAGAAGTGAAGGAGAATAAATCTTTCTCAGGCAAACAGAAACCTGAGGGTATTTGTTGCCAGTAGACCTGCCTTGCAAGAAATGTTAAGTTATTCAGAAAGGAGGAAAATGATATAGATCAGAAACTCAGAGTTGCATTAAAAAAAAAAAGGAAGAGCATTAGAGAAGGAAGAAGAGAAGGTAAAATTAAAAATAATATTTTTCTTATTCACTTTAAAAAATTTTTAAAGACTTAATTTTTAAGTAATCTCTAAACTCAACTTGGGACTTGAACTCACAACCCTGATATCAAGAGTCAGATGCTCCACTGACTGAGCCAGTCAGGTGCCCCTATTTTTCTTATTCTTAACTATTTAACAGGTAACAATTTGTTCAAAACAGTAAATTCAGTGACTGCAGCTTATGTATAAGTGAAATGAATGACAGTGATGATACAAGGGACAGGATTAAGAAATTAGAAATACTTTTATTATAAGGTACTTTCACTACCTGTGAAGTGGTATAGTGTTATTTGAGAGTGGATTTGAATTAGTTGTAAATGTATCTTGCAAATTTTAGGGTGACCATGAAAAAAGAAAAAAAGAAGTATAATTGATATACTAAGAAAAGAGAGTAAGTGAAATAATATAAAAATAATTAAAACCACAAATAGAAAAAAGTGGAAGACAAAAATAGAAACAACAATGACAATGAGTAGAAAACAGTAACAAATATGGTATGTATTAATCTAACTATATCAATAAACATTGATAGTGTAAATACACTAATTAAAAGCGAGAGACTGTCACAGTGGATTCAAATACAAGACCCAACTATTTGTTGTCTACAAAAAACCAACGTTAAATATAAGGACACATATAGACTAAAGAGAACGAAATAAAGATATAATATGTTAACATTAATAAGAAAGTGAAAGTAGCAATATTTCAGACAGACCAGACTTCAGAGCAAGAAAAATTATCAGGGATAAGAAGGAGCATTACATGATGACCAAGGGATCAATTCTTGAAAATGACATAACAATCTATAATGTGTTTGCACCTAACAACAGTGTCAACATATGTGAGGCAAAGACCAATAGAAATGCAAGAAGGAATAGATAAAATCCACTATTATAGCTGAATACTTCAACAACCCTCTATCAGTAATGGATAGATCCACTAGGCAGAAAATCAGTAAGGACATAGTTGAAGACAACAACACCATCAATCGACTGATATCTATTATGAATATGAATAGATATTGACTATTTGATTTACCAACAGCAGAATATACATTCTTCTCAAGCTCAGATGGAACATTCATCAAGATAGACATGGTCTGGCTATAAAACACACCTTAACAACGACAAAAACACTCCTCGAAAAGTTTAAAAGAATAGAAATAATACAGTATCTGCTCTCAGACTCAATAGAATTAAAATAGGAATCTATAATGGAAAGATATCTGGAAAATCCCCAGATACTTTTGAGATCAACAACACACTTCTAATTAACATATGAGTCAAAGAAAGGATCTCAAGAGAAATTTTAAAATATTTTTTAACTAAATGAAAATGAAAAAAAACAACTTACCAAAGTTTGTGGGATGAAGCAAAAGCCATGCATGGAGAGAAATTTATAGCATGAATGCATATATTAGAAAAGAAGAAAAATTAAAATTAATTCTCTAAGATTTCATCTTAGGAAACTAGAAAAAGAAGAGCAAATTCAAAGTAAGCACAATAAAAATAATAGAGCAGAAATCAGTGAATTTGAAAACAAGATATCAATCTCAAACATCTACAAAACCAAAAGCCGGTTCTTTGAAAAGATAAATGAAATCAATAAATCTCAAACCAAACTAACTAAGAAAAAGAGAAGACACAAACTACTAATATCAGAAATGAGAAGGAATATCATTACAAATCCCATGGATATTAAAAGGATAATGAATGGCTGCTATAAAAAACTGTATGTTCATAAATTGGGTAATTTAGATTAAGTGGATCAATTCCTTCAAAGAAACAATCTACCAAAACACACACAAGAAGAAATAGACAATCTGAGTAGGCCTAGATCTGTTTTATTTAAAAAAAAAATTTTTAAGCTTATTTATTATTTTGAGGGGGGAAGGGGAGAGAGAGAGAAAGAGAGAGAGAGAGAGAGAGAGTAAGTTCCCCACTCTCGGCACAAAGCCCAACACAGAGCTCCATCTCACGAACCATAAGAGATGAACTGAGCTGAAATCAAAAGTCGCTTAACCAACTGAGCCACCCAGGGCACCCCAGGCCTAGATCTGTTTTAAAAATTGAATCAAAATTAACAACTTTCAAAAACATAAAGCACCAGATCCAGATGTGTTCACCGGTGAATTCTACCAAAATATAAGGAAAAATGTATACCAACTCTCTACAATCTCTTGTTGGAGATAGAAGCAGAGAGGATACTTCCTAACTCATTCTATGTAGCCAACATTAATATCAAAACCAGACAAAGAAATTACAAGAAAGACAACTACAGACAATTATCTCACAAAAGGTGCAGAATCCTCCAATAAAATATTAGCAATTCTAATCAAGCAATACATAAAAAGAATCATACGCCACAGTCAAGTGGGATTTATCCCAAATATGCAAGGCTGATTCAATATTTGAAAATTATTCAACATAATCCACCATACCAACATGGTAAAGAAAAATAAGATCACATGATTATATCAGATGATCCAGAAAATGATTTTATGAGATTCAGCACCTAGATAACCTTAGGGATGTGATAACTTTTTATATACAACAGCAATTCATGATACAGAATAATAAGCTGGATATCATTAAAAACTATTGATCTGTGAAAGAGTCAAGAAAATGAGACGATAGGCCACAGACTAGGAGAAAATATTTTTAAAAGACACCTCTGAAAAAGAACTGTTAGCAAAACATACAAAGAAATCTTTTTTTTATTTAAAAAAATTTTTATGTTTATTATTGATACAGAGAGAAACAGAGTATGAGTGGGGGAGGCGCAGAGAGAGAGGGAGACACAGAATCTGAAGCAGGCTCCAGGCTCTGAGCTGTCAGCACAGAGCCCGACACAGGGCTCGAACCCACAAATTGTGAGATCATGACCTGAGCCGAAGTCAGATGCTCAACCGACTGAGCCACCCAGCCGCCCCTACAAAGAATTCTTAAAACTCAGCCATAGGAAAATAAATAATACAGTTAAATCATTGGTAATATATCTGGACAGACACCTCACCAAAGGAGGTATATAGATGATTAAATAAGTATATGGAAAAGATGTTCAATATAGTATGCCATTAGTGAATTTCACATAAAAATAACAATGATATTCGCTACACATCTGTTAGAATGGTAAACATCCAAAATACTAGTGACACAAAATGCTGAGGAGGATGTGGAGCCACAGGAACTGTTACTCATTGGTGATGGGAATACAAAAATAGTACAGCCATTTTGGAAGACAGTTTGACAGTTTCACACAATACTCAACATTCTCTTACACAATCCTGCAATTACACTTCTTGGCATTTACCCAAATGAGTTGAAAATGTATGTCCCTACAAACACCTGCACATAGTTGTTTATTGCAACTTTATTCATAATTGCCAAAGTTTAGAAGCAATCAAAATGTCCTTCAGTAGGCAAATAGATAAATAAACTGTGGTACATCCAGACAATGGAATATTATTCAGCAATATAAAAATGAGCTTTCAAGCCATGGAAAGACATGGAGGAAAAAATTTTTTAAAATAAGCTCTACATGGGCAACTGGATGACTTGGTTGGTTAAATGTCTGACTTTGGCTTAGGTCATGATCTCACCATTCGTGAGTTCAAGCCCCATATCAGTTTCTCTGCTGTCAGTGGCGGAACCCACTTTGGATCCTCTGTCTCCCCCACCCCCACTCCTCTCCCACAGGCTCTCTTTCTCTCTCTCTCTCTCTCAAAAATAAACAAAATATTAAAAAATAAATAAAAATAATCTCTACACCCAATATGGGGTTTGAACTCAAACGCCGAGATCAAGAGTTGCATGATCTACTGACTGAGCCAGCCAGGTGCCCCAACATGGAGGAAATTTAAATGGCATATTACTAAGTGAAAGAAGCCAATCTGAAAAGGCTACATAATGTATGAGTCCAACTATAGGACATTTTGGAAAAGACAACACTATGGAGACAGTAAAAAGATCAGTGGTTGCCAAGAGTTGGGAGGGAAGAAGGAATGAATAGAAGCACAGGAATTTAGGGCAGTGAAATTATTCTGTATGAAAATATTATGGTGGATACATGTCATTATATATGTGCTCAAATACATAGAATGTACAACACCAAGAACAAACCTTAATGTAAACCATGGACTTTGGTTGATAATTATGTGTTGATGTAGGATCTTTGTAACAAATACTACCACTCTGGGGGGGAGGTTTATGGGAACTCTGTACCTTCACTCAGTTTTGTTGTGAAGCTAAAACTGCTCTGTTCTAGGAGAAATCATTTATTTTCTATAATTCAGTGCTCAGGAAGATGAGCAGGGAGTTTCCTGCAATCATTTTCTTGCCTAAAAACATTCAGCATGATTCACTGCTATATGGAGTTACAAAGAGTCAGAACCATAAAATCAGCTCCTCAAGCAAGGTACAGACTAGTAGAATATAAACAGGAAAAGTAAATATTTCTGAAAAAGTTTTGAACCACGCTTATGCCACCTTACCAAAAACAGTCACCCAACAACAGATAACCATCCAACACATGAACCCTGATGGGATTTTATGCCTCAAACCTGAAATTGCCAATGAGTTCTCTCCATTCGGGCTACATTCAGCCTTTGAGAAGTGAGAAATTAACCTTTAAAAAGTGAGGAATGGAATGGCGTGGGAGAAGAGAAAAGTATTCACCAGCATAAAAGCTGGTCCTAGTTATCACCACATGTTCCATGACTGTCTGGGAATGTCTCTCCATATTTCAAAAAGTTGGATCCTTGTGTCTCGGTCTAAATCACTAATGGTTTGTACACCAGACCTCTAAGGAACAGGTCCAGGTCCGGGTGTGACGCCTTACAATCTTCAGCTTTTTTGCATACTTTATTTTGGGTTTACGTTTATATATATATAATAATAATATATTTTATATATATAAATAATAATATATACTGTTTTCTTTGTATTCTACTTTTTAGTTTTGGTAGTCTCAGAGAAAGTGTAAGCAACTGCACATGGTGCAATGCCAGCAATCAGCTTGATTCATGATGTGGCTTTTTCTAAAGTGGACACTGTCTTAGTCTACTCTGGCTGCTATAACAAAGTATTACTGGGTGGCTGTGTGGCTTAAGCAACAAACATTGATTTCTTTTTTTTTTTCTTTTATAGTTTATTGTCAAGTTGGTTTCCATATAACACCCAGTGCTTATCCCCATAAGTGTCCTCAACATTGATTTCTTAACTCTGCTGGAGGCTAGGAATTCCAAGATCAAAGTGCTGACGGATTTGGGTCTTCGGGAGGGCCCTCTTCCTGATTTATAGACAGCTACTTTCTCACTCTGTGCTCACATGGTCTTTCTTTGGTGTGTGCAAATGGAGAAAGGGAGCTCCGGTGTCTCATCATTAATCACATTACAGGTGCTCCACCCTCATGACTATCTAAACCTGATCACTTCCCAAATGCCCCATCTTCTAATACCATCACATTGTGGGTAGGGCTTCAACATATGAATTTGGAGAAGGGACACAAACATCCGGTCCATAACTTTGCTGGCAAGATAAGAAGCTTTACATATTTATATACAGTATTTATTGACTCATGGAAATGGTTTTTCTTTTCCTTAAGACAAAAGAATTTTATTCTTTCACAGTTTGGGGGGCTAGAAGGCTGAAATTGAGGTAGTGGTAGGGCCAGGCTCCCTCTGAAGCCTATTAGGGATGATCCATCCTTGCCTCTTCCAGCTTCTGGTGGCCCCAGGTGTTCCTAGACTTGTAGTATAACTCCGATCTCTGCCTCCATTTTCACGTGGCATTCTCCCTATATTCTCTGTCTTCATATGGATGGCTTCTTATAAGGACAGTGGTCATATTGGATTAGAAGCCCAGCCTACTCCTGTATGAGCTCATCTTTTTTTTTTTTTAATTGTGGTAAAATGCACACAAATGAAATTTAACATTTTAACCATTTTAAAATATACATTTCAGTGGCATTAAGTACATTTACATTGTTGTGCAACCAGCGCCTTCATTGATCTTCATAACTATGTTCATCCTCCATATTGAAGCTTTATATTCATTAAACAGTAACTACCCATTTTTCCCTCCCACATCCTTGGTAACCAATGTCCTACTTTCCATCTGCATGAATTTGACTACTTTAGGTATCTCATATAAGTGGAATCCTACAGTATTTGTCTTTCTGCCAGTGGTTTATTAATTTAGCATAATGTCTCCCAAGTTTCTTCCACATTGTAGCATGTGTCAGAATTCATTCCTTTTTAAGGCTAAATAACATCCCAGTGTGTGTTTTTGTTTATACATTCATTTTTCATGGATATTTGAAACCCTTCTACCTTTTTGCTTACGTGAGTAATACTGCTATGAACATGGATGTACTAATATCAGTTCAGTTCCTGCTTTTAATTCTTTTGCGTGTACACCTAGAAGTGGAATTACTGTAGCATATGATAATTCTATTTAAAATTTTTTTCAGGAACTGCCACATTATTTTTTATAGTGGCTACAACCATTTTACATTCTCACCAGCAGTACACAAGTGTTCCTGTTCCTCCACATTTGCCAACATTTTTATTTTCTTTTGTTTGTTTGTTTTAAATACTAGCAGTCCTAATAGATATGAAGTGGTATATTGTTATGGTTTTGATTTGCATTTTATTAATAATTAATGATATTCGGGTTTTTCATGTGCTTATTGGAATTTGTGTATCTATTTTGGAGAAATGTCTATTTAAGTTCTTTATCTATTTTGGGGGTCACCCGATTGGCTCAGTTGGTAGAGTGTGTGATTCTTGATCTCAGGTTGTAAGTTTGAACCCCATGTTGGTCATGGAGTCTACTTAAAAAGAATAAATAAATTTAAAAATTGTTTTTAATGTTTTTTATCCACTTTTAAAATTGGATTTTTTGTTTTTTATTGTTGAGATATAGGAATTTTTTATTTTTAAAATATATTCTGGATATTAGCCCCTTATTTGATATATGATTTGCAAATCTGTATTTTCCTATTCAGTGAGTTGCATTTCATTCTGTTGATGATGTCCTTTGCTGCAAACCATTTTAAATTATGATAAAGTCTAATTTATTTATTTTTTCCTTTGCTGTGTTTTTGATATCATACCCAAGAAATCATTGTCAAATCCAATGTTATGAAGTTTTTCCCGTTTTCTTCTAAAGTTTTAGTTTTTATGTTTAGGCTTTTGATCAATTTTGAGTTAATATTTATATATAGTATAAGGTAAGGGTCCAGCTTCATTCTTTTGCACACAGATATCCAGTTTTCTCAGCACTATTTATTGAAAAGTCTGTCCTTTACCCATTGAATGATCATAGGACTTATGTTGAAATTATTTTACCATATAAGTGACTGTTTATTTGGGGGGCTTGATACACTATTCCATTGGTCTGTATGTCTTTTTTTGCCAGTACCACCCTGTTCTGGTTACTGTAGTTTTGTGGTAATTTTTGAAATCAGTAACTGTGAGTCTTCCAACTTTGTTCTTTTTCAAGATTATTTTGGTTATTTGGGGCCCCTTGAAATTTCATCCATTTTAGGATGGGTTTTCTATTTCTGTGAAAAACATTATTGGGATTTTGATAACAATCACATTGAATCTGTAGATTACCTTGAGTGGTAGAATTAAGTAGTAAAACCATGTGGTCCAGGTCCTTTCTTTGTTGGAGATTTTGGTTACTGATTCAATCTCCTTGTCAGTTATGTTTATTCAATTTTTCTATTTTTTAAAATAAATTAATGTTTGCAGGTTTTGTGTTGCTAGTAATTTATCCATTTCGCCTGTGTATCCAGTTTGTTCTTCCTTTTGTAATTCCTTAAGGTGTAAAGTTAGAAAACTGATTTTCAATCTTGTAAATGTTTATAGTAATAGTAACTTTACTATAAAATTACTATAGTAACTTTACTCTAAATTTACTATAAATTTTTACTATATAAAATATGGTAAAAATATTTTACTATAAACATTTACCACCGTAAATTTTCCTCTTAGCACTTTAACTGCATCCCATGAGTTTTGATACATTGTGCTTTTTATTTAATTTGTCTCAAGATATTTTCTAATTTTCCTTGTGATTTCTTCTTTGTTTAAAATGGTGTTGTTTAATTTTCATTCATTTGTGGATTTTACAAATTTCCTTCTGCTATTGATTTCTAGTGTCTTTCCAAGTGATCAGAAAAGATATTTTGTATAATTTCAACCTTTAAAATTTATTAAGACTTGTTTTGTGGCCTAACATACAGTCTATAATGGAGAATGTGTCTTTTAGTATTCTGAAAGACCTTGTGTCTTTCAGTATTCTTCTATATGGGGGGTGGAGTGTTTTGTGTATGTCTGTTAGGTCCAATGGGCTTATAGTGTTGCTCAAGTGCTCCATTTTTTTTACTGATCTTTTTATAATTTCTGTTTATTTGTAAATATTTTTATTTTGTTCATGTATTGATTTCCTTATTTCTTTTAGATCTTTGTGTTTTCTGAATTGGAAACAACTGATATCTTGGCAATATGGAGTCTACCTATCCATGCACATAGAATACCTCTCCATTCTTTGGCTTTTATATTTTTTTCATCAGACTTTTATAGGTTCACTCATGTAGATCATACTGTTTTTTAAAGATGTATACCTAAGTATTTCATTTTGGGGGGGTTGCTAGTATAAATGGTACTGTATTTTTTTATTAAAAATTTTTTTAATGTTTACTCATTTTTTTGAGAGAGAGAGACAGAGACAGAGACAGTGAGTGGGGGAGGAGCAGAGAGAGACAGGGAGACACAGAATCTGAAGCAGGATCCAGGCTCTGAGCTGTCAGCACAGAATCTGACGCAGGGCTCGAACTCACAAAACACAAGATCATGACCTGAGCTAAAGTCAGGTGCTTAACCTACTGATCTGCTGAGGTGCCCCAATGGTATTGTATTTTTAACTCACATTCCATGTATTCATTGTTGGTATCTAAGAAGGCAATTGATTTTTAATATTAACCTTATATCTGCAACCTTGTTATAATCACTTATTGATTGTTCTAGGAATTCTTTTATTGATTCTATTGATTTGTTCAGATTTTCTATGTAGGCAATCATGTCATCTGTAAACAAAGAAAATTTTATTTTTTCCTTTTCAATATGTATACCTTTCGATTCCTTTCATTGTCTTATTGCAATAGCTAGGATTTCTAGTACCATGTTGAATGTGAGTGAACATTTTTGCATTGTTCCTGATTTTAGTGGGAAAGTATCTAGTTTTTCACCATTAATTCTGATGTTAGCTGTAGATTGTTTGATTGATGTTTTTTGTCAAGTTTTTCTCTATTCCTAGTTGGCTGCGAGTTCCTGTGTTTTTTTTTTTTTTTAAATAATAAACTGGTTTTGGATTTTGTCAAATGTTTTTTCTGAATCTATTGATATGATCATAAGATTTTCCTTTTTTAGCCTACTGATGTAATAGATTATACTAATTGATTGTCAAATGCTGTACCAGCCTTGTATACCTGAAATAAATTCCACATTGTCATGGTGTACAATTCTTTTCAAAAGCTTATGAACTCAATTTGCTAATATTTTTTTTGAAAAATTTTGCATCTATGTTCATGAGAAATATTTTTCTATAGTTTTCCTTTCTAGTAACATGTTTGTTTGGTTTTGATATTAGGGTAATGCTGGCCTCATAGAATGAGTTAGGAAGTATTCTCTCTGCTTCTATCTTCCGCAAGAGATTGTAGAGAATTGGTATAAGTTTTTCCTTAAATGTATGGTAGAATTCACCTATGAACCCATCTGGGCCTGTTGCTTTCTGTTTTTGAAGATTATTAATTATTGATCCAATTTCTTTAATAGAAATAGGCTTATTTTGACTTTTTTCCTTATGTGAGTTTTGGTAGATTTTGCCTTTCAAGAATTTGGTCCGTTTTATCTAAGTTATCAAATTTATGGGCATAGAGTTGTTCAAAACATTCTTCTCTTTTGTTAATGTTTCTGGGATCAGTAGTTATGGCCCTTCTCACTTTTTTGATATTTATAATTTGTGTCTTCTTTCTCTCTCCCTCTTTCTTCCTACCCCACAACCTCCCCCTCTTTTTCATAAGTTAGTATGGCTAGCGGTTTTTCAATTTTATTAATCTTTCCAAAGAACCATCTTTGGTTTTGTTGATATTCTTTATTGACATTATATTTTATTTTTTTAATGATTATTCATTTATTTTGAGAATGAGAGAGAGAGAGAGGGAGAGGGAGAATCCCAAACAGGCTCTTTGCTGTCAGAGCAGAGCCTGACACAGGGCTCGATCTCATGAACTGTGAGATCATGACTTGAGCCAAAATCAAGACTTAACTGACTGGCCACCTAGGCACCCCTATTGATGTCCTATTTTCAATTATATTTATTTCTGCTCTGATTTTTATTCTTTTCTTTTTACTTTGAATTTGGTCCTCTTTTTCTCATTTCCTAAGGTGGAATCTTAGACTATTGATTTTAGATCTTTTTTCTTTTTAAATCTTCAGTCATTGCTATAAATTTCCCTCTGTGCACTGCTTTTGCCACATACCACAAATTTTAATACATTTTATTTCATTTACAATGAGTTTAAAATATTCAATTTCTCTTATTTATTTTTTATCAACCATGTGTTATTTAGAAGTTGTGGTTTAATTTCCAAGTATTTTGGGGGTTTCCATCTACCTTTCTGTTATAGATTTCTAGTTACATTTTATTGTTGTCTGAAAACAAATATGTATGATTTTTATTCCTTCAGATTTGCTAAAGGGTGTTTTATGGCCCAGAATGTGGTCTATCATGGTGAATTTCCATGTGAGCTTGATAAAAATGTATGTTCTGCTGTTGTTGCATCAAGTAGTCTATAGATACCAGTTAGATAAAGTTTATTGATGTTATTGAGTTCAACTATGTCCTTTCTAATTTTTGCCTGATGGATCTATCCATTACTATGAGAGGGCTATTGAAAAATTCAACTGTAATTGTGACTTCATCTATTTTTTCTTGCATTTCTATTAGTTTTTGCCTCATACCTATTATGACACTGCTGTTAGGTGCATACACATTAAGGATCGTTATGTCTTCTTGGAGAATTGACCTTGTTTCATCATATATTGCCCCTTTGTAACACTCATAATTTTCCTTACCTTGGAGTCTGCTTTGTCTGAAATTAATAAAGGCATTTCACTTTCTAGTGTTAGTGTTAGCAAGATGTATTTTTCTCTATGCCTTTATTTTTTTCTGTGTCTAAATTGCCTTTTCTCTCTCTTTCTCTGTTTTCTTTTGAAGACATCATATAGTTGGGTGTTATATGTGTTTACCCACTGATAGTCTCTTTTAGCTGGTGTATTTAGACCACTGACGTTTTAAATTATTGTTCATATGCTTGGATTAACATGTACCATATTTGTTATGTTCTCTACTAATTGGCTTTGTTCTTTGTTTCTTGCTTTTGACTTCCACCCTTTTCCTGGCTTCTGTGAGTTTCACTGAGGATTTTATGTGATTTCATTTTTTATCCTCTGTTAGCATATGTTGTATTTACTTTTTCACTTTTTTTAGTAGTTGCACTTAAGTTTATAATATTCACTTAAAATTAGTCCAAGTTGTTTTTCAAATAACACTTTGTCACTTCACAGGTAGGGCAAGTATCTTATAGCAGTGTAGTACCATTTCCTCCCTCCCATCCTTCATAACGTTGCCTTCATTTATTTCACTCATTAAAAAGTTTTCATTACTGCTGAACTTCTTTTTTTTATAAAGAGATTTTTTTCATGTTTATTTATTAGAGAGAGAGAGAGAGATAGAGTGCATGTGCAAGTTGGGGAGAGACAGAGAGAGAGACAGAGGATCCAAAGCAGACTGCGCTGACAGCAGAAAACCTGATTTGGGGATGGAACTCACAACCTGGGAGATGATGACCTGAGCTGAAGTTGGACACTTGACTGACTGAGCCACCCAGGTCCCCATTACTGCTGAATTTCTGACCTAAGTCATTTTTGTTCTTTCTGAATAATTTTTTTAAAACATAGCTTGCAAGTCAGTGCTATTGGCAGCAAGTTCCCTCAATTTTTGTTTATCTGAGAAGGTCTTCATTTCTCATTTCTTTCAAAGGATAATTTTGCTGATACTGAATTCTAGGTTGGTGGGTTTTTCCCTTTCACACTTTATATTTTTTAATATTTTTTAAATATTTATTTATTTTTGAGAGAGAGAGACAGAGTGTGAATAGGAGATGGATAGAGAGAGAGGGAAACACTGAATCCGATGCAGGCACCAAGCTCTGAGCTGTCAGCACAGAGCTTGGTGTGGGGCTCCAACCCACAAACCATGAGATTATGACCTGGGCCGAAGCTGGATGCTCAACCAACCGAGCCACCCAGGTTCCCCATTTCCTTTCACACTTTAAATATTATACTCTATATTCTTTTCCTTGCATAGTTACTGAAGAGAAGCTCATTATAATTCTTATCCTTCCTCCTCTATAGGTTAAACAATTTCCCCTCAGGCTTCTTTAAATATATATATATATATTTAAATATTATATATATTTTATATGCTGCAGCTTGAGTATTATATGCCTATCCATAGATTTTTTTTTAATCCTGCTTGGTGTTCTCTGCGTTTCTTAGATATGTGGTTTGTTGTCTATCATTAATTTAGGAAAACTTGCAGTTATTATTGCTTCATATATTTCTTCTGTTTCTTCTCCTTTTCTTCTACTTCTGGTATTTCCATTATGTGTATTTTACTCTGTTTTTAATTGTTCCACAGTTCTTCAGTATTCCATTCTGCCCTTTTCATTCTTTTTTGTTTTTTCTCTTTGTGTTTTAGTTTTAAAAGCTTCTATTGACATTTCTTCAGTCTTATTGATTCTTTCCTTGGTCGTGTCCAGTCTATTCATGAGTCCATGAAAGGCATTCTTCCCTTCTATAACAGTATTTCTTATTTTTAATTTTTTTCTCAGCTTCCATCTCCCTGATTACATTTCCCATCTGTTTTTGCAATTTGTCCAATTTTCTCCTAGAATCATTAGCATATTATTCATAGTTTTAAATTCCTGTTGTGGTAATTCCAACATCTCTGCCATATTGGTCTCTCAGTCTGGTGCTGGCTCTATCTCTTCAAACTCTTGGGTTTTTGTCTTTTAATATGCTATCTTTTATTTTTTGTTGAAAACTGAACATGATATGCTGGGTAAAAGGAACTGAGCTAAATAGGCCTTTAATGTGAGGTTTTATTTTTAACTGGCTAGGAATTAGAATGTGTTTACTGCTTGCTATAGCTTTTGGTGTCAGAGGCTATAATTTTCTCCCTTATCCTTATCTTTCTATCTTCTGTTTCTTTGGGTTTCTCTTAAGACTTTTTTTTTTATTTTAGAGAGTTGGGGAGAGAGGAGAGAGAGAGAGAGGGGGGGGGAGAGAGAGAGAGAGAGAGAGAGAGAGAGAGAGAGAGAGAGAATCTTAAGCAGGCTCCATGCTCAGCACAGAGCCAGATGTGGGGCTCAATCCTACAACCCTAGCAGTATGACCTGAAATGAAATCAAGACTCCAATGCTCAACTGCCTGAGCTACCCAAGCACCCCCCTTTAGGACTTCTTTATAAATAAAGTGTGAGACATTCCAATATTCATTTTTTTCCCTTCTCCTTTCCCATATTCTTCTTCCTGATTATCCTACCTTTCCTTCTCCAAAAAAAGAAAAGAAAAAGTCCTGGGTGATATGAGCATTTTTAATATGTCACGTTAATACCACATTTTATTATAGTTGTTTTACTGTCTTTCTGCTAGATTACAAGTCCCATGGAGCAAATACAGCATATTTTCATCTTTGTATTATGCCTGGTACAAAATCAATGCTCAATAAATACTTATAAAGTTATTATATGCAGATGCTAATAAACATTTTAGCATTGTCTGCTATTGATATTCTCCATTATATATCTCTTCTTTCCAGATTGTTTATGCCTATCCAATGGTTCTTAACTCTGATTCATAATAGAATCTCTTTTAGCAAGAGATTTTATTTTATTTTATTTTTAAGTTTATTTATTTATTTTGAGAGAGCAAGAGCAAGAGAGAGAAGGGGAGGGCAGAGAGAGGAAGAAACAGAATCCTAAGCAGGCTCCATGCCGTCAGCAAGGAGCCCATCATGGGGCTCGAACTCACAAACCGTGAGATCATGATAAGATAGAGTTGGACACTCAACCAACTGAGTCACCCAGGTGCCCCTAAGGAGAGGTTTTAAAATATATGTTCCATCTATAGAAAAGATAGTCAAAATAATTAGAAAATAGGATATCTCAGCACAGAAATGGCAAGTATAAAACAAGAACCAAAAGGAAGTTTTAGAACTGATAATTCAATTATCTGATGAAAAATTCAGTTGAATGTTATTAACAGTTTGAACATTGCAGAAGAAAGAATGACTGAACTTGAAGTGAGGTCAATAGAAACCATTCAATCTGAAGAACAGAGGCAAAAAAGAATTGAAAGATAATAAGGAACAGAGTTTTGGTAACCTGCTGGGCAATATCATGCAATATATGTGAAGTTGGAGACTTAGAAGAAATGGCTGAACAAATGAGAAAAAATTAGCTGCAGTTTTATCAAATGTAGTGAAAAACATCAATTTACATATTCACATAGCTCAGAAAACCCCAAAGAAAGATAAATATAAAGAAAATACCACCTGTGCACATCATAGTCAATAACAAAGAGAAAATTTTGTGCATGAAAAAAATATTTTGACATTCAAAAGAATG
Source organism: Cryptoprocta ferox (assembly GCA_028646485.1). Classification (NCBI taxonomy): domain Eukaryota; kingdom Metazoa; phylum Chordata; class Mammalia; order Carnivora; family Eupleridae; genus Cryptoprocta; species Cryptoprocta ferox. The sequence continues at coordinate 41,562,354 of CM053567.1, read as the reverse complement.
AAAACTAACTTACAAAATATTGAAGCCCAGAATCTTCAAAGTGGTAAAAAAAAAAAAAGCAAAACAAAACCCTATTGTCCCATTATTCATTTATATCCAGTGAAAATATCCTTTAAGAAAAAGGCAAGGGGCTCCTGGTGGCTCAGTTGGTTAAACGTCAGACTCTTGATTTCAGCTCAGGTCATGATCTTACTGTTGTGAGATCAAGCCCTGCATCAGGCTCTGCCCTAAGCATGGAGCCTGCTTGATGTTCTCTCTTTCCTTCTCTCTCTGCCCATTCCCTGCTTGCACATACTCTCTCTCACTCTCACTAACATATATATATTTTTTTTCCAAATATGGCCACAACAATAAATGTAACTAGAATAAACGCTCTAATTACATGGCTGAGATTCTCTTACTGGAAAAAAAAGCAAGCTGAAATTATAAGCTGTCTAAAACATATGCACTTTAAATACAAAGTCCCAGATAGATTGAAAGTAAAAGATGGGAAATGATACACAATGCAACCAGTAAGCATAAGAAAGCTTGGTATGGCTCTCTTAATGCCAAAAAAAAAAAAAAAGTAGATTCAATATAGGGCCTATATTAGCCAAGATAAAGAGGGATAAATACTTGTAAAGGGTCAATTCATCAGAATGACATAATACTCAATAGGTGTATACTTAATAAACAGAGTAAAGATGTGAAGCAGAAATTGACAGAATTAGTGACAGAAACAGACAAATCTACAATCGGAGATTTTTAACCCCTCTTACACAACAATTCATAAAACTTGTCAGAAAAAAAAATCAGTAAAGTCATAGATGTGAAGAATTCATCAACCACCTTGATCTAATTAGCATTTATGGAGCACCATACCCAACAACTGTAGAATGTTTATTCTTTTTGAATGCACATAGTACATTCATTAAGGTACACCATATTTAGACTATAAAGCAAGTCTCAATAAATTTAAAGGAATTAAAATTGTACCACAGTATGTTCTCTGATTGCAATGGAACTGAATTAGAAATCAATAGCACAATATAAATAAAAGACTAGCATATTTGAAGTTTAAAGAGCACACTTCTAAATAATCCATGGGTCAAAGAAGAAACTACATGGAAATTAGAAAGTATTTCCAACTGAATGATAATGACAATGTAATATATTAAAATTTATGGGAAGCAGCTAGAGCAAGTCTTACAGAGTATGAATGTTAAATTAGTAAAGAAAGGAATATAGTTATCTACTTTGCTACTTAAAAAGCTAGAAAAAGAAGAGCAAAGTAAGCCTAAAAATAAGTAGAAGAAAAGTAATAGAGAAGAAATCTATAAAGTAGAAAACAGAATAAATTGAAAAACAGAAAATTAACATAGCATAGTTACTTGAAAAGATTAATAAAATATATAAATCTCTAGAAAAATTCATCAAGAGAAAGAGAAAACACAAATTACCAAAATAAGAATAAAAAAGAGGATATCACTATGATCATTAAAGATAACAAGGGAATAGCATGAGCAACTTTATGCCAATACACTTGACAACTTAGATAAGAGACAAATTCCTTTAAAAACTTCACTTGTCAAAATAGACACATAAAGAAATAGAAGATCTGAATAGCACCATATCTATTAAAGTATTTGAATTAATTATTAAAAACCTACCCTCACCCTTTCTCACACACATCCCCCTCCAAACAAAAACAACAAATAACTTCTAGGTCCAGCTGGTGGCATTCCTCAAACATTTAAGGAAGAAAAAAAAATCAAGGAAGAAATAATACCAATCTTATACAACTCTCAAGAAAATTGAGCTTATTTTATAAGGCCAACATAACTCACATACCTAAACCTTACAAAGACATTACAGAAAGAGAAAATTATAGACCAATATCCTTCACAATAGATACACAAAACAATCCTTAGGAAAGTGTCAGCAAATCAAATCTAGCAATATGTATAAAGTATACTACATCACGGCAAGTGAAATTTAGCCCAGGAATTCAAGGTAGGTTTAACAAAATACAAAGTCCCTCAATTTGTATTTTATTCTATTTTATCTATCTTATCTTAATTCCAGTATAGTTAACATACAGTGTTATGTTAGTCTCAGGTGTACAATATAGTGATTCAACAATTCCATACATACCAGTGCTCGTCATGGCAAGTGCACTCCTTAATCCCCATCACCTGTTTCATCCATCCCCCCCATCTACCTCCCCACTGGTAACCATCAGTTTGTTCTCTATAATTAAGTCTGTTTCTTGGTTTGTCTCTCTCTCTCTTTTCCTTTGCTTGTTTGTTTTCTTTCTTAAATACCACATATGAGTGAAATCATATATTTGTCTTTCTCTGACTTATTTTGCTTAGCATTATACTCTAGCTCCATCCATGTCATTGCAAATGGCAAGATTTCATTCTTTTTTATGGCTGAATAATATTTCATTATATATATATATATATACCACATCGTCTTTATTCACTCATCTATTGATGTAAATCCATCAATTTGATTTATCATTTTAGTAAAGGACAAAAGCCATATAATTAGCTCAATAGATTAAAAAAATATCTGACAGTAATCAAGACAATGCTATATTGATACACATAATATATCAGTGGAACAAAATACAGAGTTCAGGAATGGACCATATAGATGGTCAGTTGAATTTCAACAAAAGTGAAAGACTAGTCAATGGGGAAAGAAAGTTTTTCAATAAATGATGCTGGAACAACTGGATAAGTGTATGAAGAAAAATGCACTTGAACTCCTAATATCCTTGGACACACAAAACTAATACAACAGGTGGAGCTGGAAGGTCCCTTGGATTCCCTTCTACCCACTGCCCAGCCTTTAAATCCCTCTGTGAGCATTTCAAAAGCAGGATCTAGATTTGTGTGGCTTTGGGAATACTGGACCCCACCACCCCTACCAACCTGGGCCCAGCAGAGCGCTGAGTGAGTAGGGACAACTGGAAGAGCCTGACCCATGAGGGGACTCCCCTTCTTGGCCCACTGAGTTTTATATGGCAGTTAGTCACCAGCAGTTCTACATCCAAAGCTTTGAACAGTCTAACAGGGAAGGAAAATCCAGAAGAAAGGCTGAAGTGGGTTCCTCTGGTTTGTCTAAGCAGGTGCTGTAGGGTTGAGATGAGAACATGAAAACCTGAAAGACAGATGATGGACCTGGAATTACCCAAATGTGCAAAGTGGTGATTGGGGAGATGTGGAGGCCTACTGACCATCTGCATTCCCGACCCACCGGTCATTGCCTCTGTGTCCATATCAACCACCCATCTGCTTTTTGCCAGGCAAGTATTATTGAGATACTAAGATCAAGCCTCTAAGAAACCTCACACTAGGATAGAGCTGCAAAGTGACTCTGGATGAGTGATATCCATGCACCTGGTCAATGAGGAGCAGAAGCTGAGAGTAAGCAGAAAATAGTAGAGGAAGAGAGGAAGTTCAGGGTTTACGAACAGGTGAGGCATTGGCCCTAGGAAGGGACTTAGGATCAGGAAGGGCCTTGAATGCTGACCCTGAACTAATTTCCCTGCTCAGACCAGATGGCGCAGCACCTCCAATTGGCTCCACACTGACTGGGTAATACCAACTGGTGTGAAAGTAGGTGAGGCCAATGGGTTCCTGGCATTCACACAGAACCACGGAGAGCAGTGCATGGGGATAGAGGCAGCTCCTGACTGCCAGGTGCCTGGTGGCTGGGTGGCTGGGACAAGGAGAACTCCCTAAAGGCTTGGAGCAGTGGGGACAGAGCACATTGGCAGACTCGGGCACCCAGGGAAAGGTGAGTTCCAGATGCCATGCCAACTAGGGGGGTAGGGGAGAAGGCTTCCACTTTGGGGCCCCAGGACCCTTGTCTTCCTCTTTTTCAGTGTCCTTCTGCCAGTGAATACCCACCATGGTTCCTGGCCCAGGAGTGAGCCTGGTGGCCAGGAGCAGGCAAGGGGAGTGGGGGACATGGTGGTGATGGCAGTGCTGGCCCCGATCACCAGCAGCAGAGGTGAGTCAGGGCAGGACCAACTGGGGCAGGACCCCAGTGGGCAGACCCTGAGGAACAGCCTTCTGGGCCCAGAACCTACCCAGAATCAGAGAGAGAAGAACTGCCCCCCTGCCCTCCTGGTTCCAAGCAGGTTTGACTGCCCCAGAAATGAATTCCAGAATCAAGGAAGACTTCTCTGTGTGGAAGGTGAAATAAAATGGAGTCCCTTATTTCAAGGGGCTTTAAAATGGAGTTGGAAGGCTGTTCAGGAGATGCATCTCCTCATAGTCCTTACTAGATAGAACAATGAATTTTTGAATGGGAACAAATTGCAAAAATTCCAAGGATTCTGCAAGAACACCTATAACTTGTTACAGTAAAGGACTTTTACTTATGGATAGTCCTAGCAACCAATTATGTTTAGCCAAGATTAGCTTTCTGGCACCAACACTGTAGCTGTAGCCCAAGGGTGCAAGATTCAACCACTCCCTGCTGACAGAATCCAAAGGCAGAGAGACCAGTGTGGTGAAACAAAAAAGGAATTTATTTCAGTGAGACCAACACCAGGAAGATAGTGGACTAGTATCCCCAAAACAGTCTCCAAAATGCTGAAAATTCTTTTAGGTTTATGTAAAGAAAACATGGGACAAAGGTTGGTGGGTATGTTCACCCCAGTGGTAAAGGTCAGGTCCATCATTGTCTTGGGGTCAATCACATGGAGTCTTTATTGCTTGAGGGGTAGATTCATTTTTGTTATGGGATGCTTAACCCGTGGGGTCTTTTTGCTGAGGTAGAAGATAAGCTGGATCAAAAAAAAAAAAAAAAAAAAAAAGATAACCTGGAAAGAACTTAATCAATTAGAAAGTACAGACAGAGGTCAAAATGGAGTTAATGGAAGTCCTCTTTCAACACAATAAAAATTCTTGTAAACAACATATACAATTTTTTCTTTTTGTATTTAGAAATCCCTGATTTTTGCTCCCTAGTGGGACATTATTGGGTTACACAAATCTGTGTACCCCGAATGGCAATTCTTTGATCCTAAATAAATTCTTTTGCTTAAATTATTGCTTCCTGACAATTTTAGGTTGACACTAGCAAGGCTTGATGTGACCTTTCTCTTCCTTTCCCTTTCCTTTCTTTCTTTTTTTATGCCTCTGTGTTATGAAAATTAATAAAGGGAAACCTCACTAGAATGGACCTCCTAGGTTCAGCCCGGGGAACTCTCATGCCCTACCACTCCTCCTCAACTTCAGACCCAACAGGAAGAGACAGACTTTGCAGGGGGCACTAGTTCAGTATTCCAGCAGGGATGAAAGGCTGCCCACCAGCCTAGCCAATGAGAGACAGCCACAAATGACGGACAGCCCCTACACTTCCAGTTCCCAGTTTACTCCAATAGTTTTTGTTTATAAGAGCTTCCCCAACTTCCTGCTTTCCTCTATAAAAAAGCATTCTCTTCCTTTGTTGGGGGAAACTGCCTGTGGTTTTACCCTGGTTTGCTTGTTCTGGATTGCAATTCTCTGCTATTCTCAAATAAACCCAACTTTTGCTGGTAAAATAACTAGCAGTTTTATTTTTAAGGTTAACAGTTTAAATTCTAAAACATACTCACTGTTTCTATTTCTCCCATCGATGTTTTTACAGAAAAGCAACTTTCCCACTTTCCTTTGATTCAGTACCTCTGACTGGCCACTGTGAGCAATTTACCAATTTTTTTTCCCAGTTACTTCCATCCTTAGAAATGCTTACAGGGCTCACGAGATAAAACCACCAATAATCATACAACAGGACCCAAGATCTATCTTTAGTTTAGGAGGCTGGTGTGAAGCTCTTGTTTTGATTTTGATTTTGATTTTGAGATTGAAACTGGTAAGGGTGTGCATCCTGAAGACACTTATTATGGAAATATATGCATACTTGGAATTACTTCCCAGGTTAATGGAAGCTCCAGCCAATTACCCTTTCCAAGGTTACTTTTATGTTAAAAGGAAAAAAAAAAAAACAACAACAACAAAAAAACCAAATCAAGATTATAGAAATCATAAAATTGTAAATATTGTCATTGAATAACTTAGCAATAAATTCAGAAAAGCGGTAATATTTCAGAATTTATTTTTAAAATATCAGCTTATATTAGGTAGGACCTGTGTTTACACTGCATGATGAATGGTTTAGACACATCAGGCTGGTGTGTCTCCAGGGTAAATGTAAGGATGACCTGTGTAGACAAGGTCAAAAATTTGGATTTGATGGTTTGGGGAATGTAAGCCCAAACACCCCTCTCAGTCTCCCATAAGTCTTGCCTTTATCCATGCATTTAAGATGCACTTTTTAAATTATGAAGCTAACAACAAATTACATTAGCTGTTTTATGTCAGTACATTCAGATTTATCTTCATTTTTTGCAGTGTATTTTATTGCATGATAAAACCACAGTTTATTTTGCTCTTCCCTTTTATGCATAGCTGCTTAGATTATACATTGGTTTTGTTTTTGCTAATACAACATCATGGTAGTAATTATACTTGTATTGATATGATAAATGATTTTAGGATTTTGTTTTTATATTAACAAATTCTTCTCCAAAAGAAATTTGTGCCAGTTTTACACTCACATCACAGATGCATAAGTGTGAACATCCAGATCCAGGAAGTACAGAGAGCCCCCAACAAAATTAACCCAAGGGGGTCCACACCAAGACACATAATTAAAATGGCAAAAGTAGTGATAAAGAAAGAATTTTAAAGGCAGCAAAAGAAAACAGTTATATACAAAGGAAACCCCATACGGGTATCAGTTGATTTTTCAGCAGAAACTTTACAGGCCAGAAGGGAGTGGCATGATATATTCAAAGTACTGAAAGGAAGAAAAGCTACAATCAAGAATACTCTACCCAGCAAGGTTATCGTTCACAGTAGAAGGAGAGAGAGAGTTTCCCAGACAAACAAAAGGTAAAAAGAGTTCATCACCACTAAACCCACCTTACAAGAAATTTATTTGAGTGGAAACAAAAGTTCATAATCAGGAGTAAGAAAATTATGAAAGGAAAAAAATTCATCAGTTAATGCAAACATATAATGCAACTAGTTGATTAATCACTTATAAAACTATAAAACTTATAAAACTATATAACTTATAAAACTATAAAAACTTATAAAACTTAGAAAACTGCTTTACTGAGCCCACCAATTCAAATGTCAGTTTCCTATGGAAACACACTCACAGACACACACAGAGATCATATTTAGCCAAATATCTGGGCACAGAGTGATCCAGTCAAGATGACACATAAAATTAACCATCAGAGTGTGGTTTTCTTTATATTGCAGTTGGCTGGACTTCTTAGACCTTTGGCTTTAAAATTTATATCCAATTTGGAAGATTTTTGACCATTATTTCTTCAAATATTTTGTCAGTTTATTCTCTTTCGTGGGCCTCCAATTGCATGTATGTTAAATCATTGATACTGTTTCAGAGCTAATATTGGATCTGTTCACTTTTCCCTTCTTTTTTCTCTTTGTTTCACTTTGAGTTGTACCTATTGTTCTGTCTACAAGTTCATTGATATTATTCAGTATCTAATTTTCTGTTAATCCCATTCAGCGTATTTTTCATTAAAAACATTGTACTTTTTTAATATCTAGAAGTTTCATTGGTGTTTTTAATATCATCCATTCTCTCCTGATTGTATCCATGTTTTCTTATACATTCTTCAGTGTGTTAAAAGATTTAGATTAGCTGTTTTAAGTTCTGTGCTTAAATTCCATAAGTTCTCTCATTTTTCTCGATTTTTCTATTGATTGACTTTTTTCCTGTTTATGGATTTTTTTTTCCATTTTTGATGTCTGGTAAAGTTTTATTAGGCAGTAGACATTGTGAAATTTACTTTGTTAGGAATTGAACTTTGTAGTATTCATTTAAAGAGTGCTGGGTGTTGTTGTCATCAAAATTAAGAAAACTGAGTGTCAGGGGCACCTGGGTGGCTCAGTCAGTTGGGCGTCTGGCTTTGGCTCAGGTCATGATCTCACAGTACGGGCCTCACATTGGGCTCTGTGCTGACAGCTTGGAGCCTGGAGCCTGTTTCGGATTCTGTGTCTTCCTCTCTGTCTCTGCCCTTCCCCCACTTGTGCTCTGTCTCTCTCTTGGAAATAAGAAAGAAAGGAAGGAAGGAAGGAAGGAAGGAGGGAAGGAAGAAAGAAAGAGAAAGAAAGGAAGGAAGGAAGGAAGGAGGGAAGGAAGGAAGGAAGGAAGAAGACTGAGTATCAGTTTGATCACCTGATACTACCTTTTAAATTTTATGGTCTGGGCTACAGTTACCTTACTTGGGCTAATTTTAGCTGGGCTAAACTTGGGCTGAGACTCTAATAATAAACTTCTAATGACCAGCTGTCATCCCTTTATGCAGTTCATCCATTCTGATGAATGGGAGCAAAACCAATTCCCAGCCCTGGACAAGCCTCAACCCTTTTCCAGCCTGCTGATTTCCAATGGTCTCTTCTCTGCCCTGAGTGGGTCCCTGTCATGCATGCACAGATCAGCACACACCTGGATAGGCCCCTCTGCACATCTCCATAACACTTTCTATTCAGCATCTTCTCCAGCTCTCTGCATTTAACCTCTTGGAACTTCTGCCTGTGTCTCCTCAACAGAAGGCACAAGGCTCCCTTTTGGTCTCCTCCCTGTGCTTCAGCCTGGAAACTGTCCTTAGGGATTGCAACAAGGTCATCGCTAGGCTTACCTTCTTTGTGTCCTAAGGGAGGGTGTTCTTATTAACCCACCAAGCAGCTAACAAGTCCTTTACTCATGGGAAGTCTGGGCCCTTGGGGAGGGAAACAAATGACCCATGTTTATCCTGTTCCTGGGAGCTCATAGTGTGGTGGAGGAGATGAGACCAAGGACCTAAATAACTAAAGGAAAATGGCATGAGGTCTCATCATCCTCCCCTTATCTCACCTCCAGAGAGGATAAGATGGTGTCAGGGAATGTTATTCACCTGTATTTGGACTCTGACAGAGTTGTTGCAAGACTCCAGGTTATAATATTGCTGGCCTGGAGAATGTGATTTTAATTAAAGTCAACCTTGTGGCTAATGTTTATACCAGTCACAACGTGTACTTACAAACAGCACTTAACATGTGCCAAGCTCTGTTCCCTTCATGTGCTCCTCTGTATTTCGGTCTCCCTCTCTGACACACCCACTGACCCATGAGCCCAAGTCTGCAGGTTGGCACAGTCTAGATCTCTGACCACGCCCTTGGTCTCCAGAAGCAGAGATGACCACAAACTAGAATGGCTCATCTTCTCCTCTTCCTATTACTTTGACTTCTCTCTTGTCTGATCCTGTCCATGTGGATTTTCCCCTCTATGTCCACCAGTGTCCCAACACCCATGGCATTGTCACCTCTGCCTGGAAAACCCCTTCAAGCCCTTTTCACTTTTGTCAACCTTGTGATCTGTGTATTTGCCTCAGCTCCCTGTGACCTGAATATGTCCCAAGGAAAGGAAGGCCCATGTCATGTCCCTGATCCTCCTTCTACAGTGCTGCTCACCAGGCTCAAGACATGCCTTCCCCAGATGAGTGAGTGACTTGGGCTCTAATTCTCTGTACTGACACTGATATGATCTTGTCCTGTTGTAGAGTATATTTAATGTGGGTGGTGGGAAATACGACAGGCAGGTTGAGGATAGAACAGAGGTCAGTGAATATCATCCAGAGGAATTTCCCAGCTCCATGAGCTCCAGGAGCCAGGTGTCAACTTTTCAGTGGGTGAGTCCTGATCAAACTAGCACGTTTAAAGATATTTGTTTATAAAAATAAAATTTCTTGCTCTTTGGATGGTGGACGAGATGTGTGAACTCAGATGAGGCCTGAGCAATATTTGGTGCATGTCCTAGAGATTAGGGTAAGTATTTAGGTTGTATAAGCCTGAACGGGAAAGTGGCAGCTGACACTGATATGAGAGAAACAATTATGATAACATTGGCAGGGGATGAATTGAGTTCAGTAGCCTGGGTTTCCTAACCTGAGAGCTGGCAGAGGTGATTAACAAAGTCAAAGAGTTGGGGCGCCTGGGTGGCTCTGTCAGCTGAGCGTCTGACTTTAGCTCAGGTCATGATCTCACAGTTTGTGGGCTCAAGTCCCACATTCGGTTCTCTGCTGTTATCATGGAGCTCGCTTCATATCCTCTGTCTCCCCCTCTGTATGCACCTCCCCCACTCATGCTCTCTCTCTCAAAAATAAACATTTTTTTTAAAGTCAAAGAGTAAATGGGTAGAAAAGGGCTTAAGAATTAGGACTATGTATGTGATTTTGGAGACAGTAGTAGCATTTCATTACCAGTAGACTGAATGAAGGTTTCACGTCAAACAGATGACAACAAATGAAAACATAGATGTTGAGAAAGGAAGAAAGAAAGATCACCAGGAATAGAAAATATGGAGCCAAATGTAAAGGACTGTTATGTACTCTTAATTTCTTAAAAATATACACAAATATTGTTAGATTGTGCGGTTTATAACATGTATATAGGCAATTCCTAGAACAGCTACTGCAAAAAGAATGGGAAGTGGTGATGAATTGATCTGTCTTGTTATAAGTCTCTTACTTTTTACACTAAAACTACATTATTAATTCAGCAATACAATCAACAATGAAAAGGAATGAAGTATTGATGCACAGAACAACATGTATGAATATCAAAATAATAATTTGGAATGAAAGAAAACAGAGAGAAAGGAATACATCCTCTCTGATTCCATCTATGTGAAAATCTAGAAACTTCAAACTATTCTACTGTGACAGAAAGTAGATCAATAGTTCCCTGGGGCCAAAAGGGTCAGGGCAGGAGGGAGGATTATCAAAGGGCAAGAGGAAACTTTGGGGGTGATGACATGGCCATTAGCCTGATTGTGGTGGCATTTCACAGATACAGACATATGCCAAAATCTATCAAACTGTGTAATTTAATGATGTGCAGCTTATCACATGTCAATTATTCCTCAATAATCTCTTTTTAAGAGCCTGTCAATAGACTGAAAACAATTAAGATTGTGTATTTTACTACCTGTACCAATTGTGTATTCATGATGGAAATATGTATAGTGGCACCTGGCTGGCTCAGCTGTAGAGCATGCAACTCTTAATCTCAGGATCATGAGTTCAAGCCCCAATTGCATATGGAGCCTACTTAAAATTAAAAAAAAAAAAATAGAGATGATGGAAATATGTATAGATAAAAAGCCAATACACATATAAAATGGAATTCTTAAAAGTATTTAACATCAATGTATTCAGGGAAGGAGGAACAGGGGGAAAAAGACTGGACAAGCAAAACAAATGGTAACTTATACAGCTATTTCAACCATATTAATTTTTTTTGTTTACTGTAAATCCCTTAAACACTGAAATTCAAAAGTAGAAGAGGTTAGAGGGATGAGAGAGTGAGACCAACTACATACTGTTGATTAGAGATGCAGTTTTTTAAAAGTTTTTTATATTTATTTTGAGAGAAAGAGAAAGAATGAACAGGGGAGGGGCAGAGAGAGGAGAGAGCAAGAATCCCAAGAAGGCTCTGCACTGTCAGTGTGGAGCCCGATGGGGGCTCAATGCAGGGCTCGAACTCACAAACCGTGAGATCACAACCTGAGCTGAAGTTGGACGCTTAATCTTAACCAACTGAGCTACCCACACACCCCTAGATACAATATCGAAAAGTATGACACAGATATGTTGAAAGTAAAAGGATGGAAGAAGATATACCATGCAAATAGTAGGGGTAAGAAATCTGTTGTGGCCATCTTAATGTCAGATAAAGTTGACTTCAAGACAAAGAATATCCTGAGAAAAAAGAAAGAACTTTATTTGTCCTAAGTGGAGGGGAGGCAGAGGGTGTGGACACTGAAGCCTAACGGGTAAGGAGATTCCCTGAATGGAGCACATGGAAGTTTGTCTACAGAGAGCTACTTTCTCCCTGAGGTTAAGAAGCAAGTTCATTTGCTGAGAGTAAAAAAAGCAATGAGGAGGTGCTGGAGGATAAGAGAAAGTGTGAAATGATTTTCATGAAGCAGGAGAGTAAGGGATCCGGGGACTCAGTGGCTCCAGAGCAGCAAAAGGCCCATGTGTGGTTGCTGCATGTGTAGTGGTATTTTGTTTTTGTTTTGTTTTTGAGAGATAATTGACACATGATATTATATTAGGTTCAGGTGTATGACATAATGATTTGATATTTGTATATATTGTGAAATGATTGCCGCAATAAGTCTAGTTAACATCCATCACCACACATAGTTACAAGTTTTTTTCTTGTGATGAGAACTTTAAAGATCTACTCTCTTAGCAACTTTCAAGTATGCAATACAGTATTATTAATTATAGTCACCCTGCTGTACATTACACCGCCAGGACTTATTTATTTTATAACTGGAAGTTTATATCTTTTGACCATCTTCACCCATTTCATCCATCCCTCATCCCTACCTCTGGCAACCACAAATCTGTTTGCTGTGTCTGTAAGTTTGTTTTGTTTTGTTTCGTTTTTTTAGATTCCACATATAAGTGAGATCACATGGTATTTGTCTTTCTCTGTCTGACTTATATTGTTTATCATAATGCTCTCAAAGTCTAGCCATGTTGTCACAAATGGCAGGATTTATATATATATACACGATATGTATACAAGATAATATATATACCTCAATTTTGTATTCATTCATCAATATATAAGCACTTAAGTTGCTTCCATGTCTTGGCTATTGTAAATAATGCTACAACAAACATGGGTGTGCATATGTCTTTTCAACTTAGTGTTTTCCTTTTCTTTGGCTAAATACTCAGAAGTGGGATTGCTGGATTATATGCTACTTCTATTTTTAACTTCTAAAGGAATTTCCATACTGTTTTCCATAGGGACTGCACCAATTTACAGTCCCACCAGCGGTACACAAGGGTTTTCTTTTCTCTACTTCCTTGCCAATACTTGTCATTTCTTGTTTTTTGTTTGTTTGTTTTTATAATATCTATTCTAACAGGTGTGAGGTGATATTTCATTGTGGTTTTGATTTGTATTTCTCTGATTAGTGATGTTGAGCATCTTTTCATCTATCTGTTGGTCTCTGTCTTCTTTGAAAAAATGGTGGTTCAGATGCTCTGTCTACCTTTTATTTTATTTTTTGAGAGAGAGAGAGGACACAAGTGAGCGAGGGACAGAGAGAGGGGGGTCTGGGGTGGGTAGAGAGAGGAAGAGAGAGAGAAAAGCAGAGCTCATCCAGGGCTCATGTTTTACCCGAAGCAGGGCTCTTGCGCACCTGATGTGGGGCTTATCTGTCTATGTTTTAATTGGATTGTTTATATTTTTGCTATTGAGTTGTACATGTGCTTTATATATTTTGGCTAATAACCCTATATCAGATATATGATTTGTAAGTATCTTTTTCCATTTGGTAGGTTGCCTTTTCATTTTCTTGATAGTTTCCTTTGCTGTGAAGAAGCTTTTTAGTTTGATGTAGTGCCACTTGTTAATTTTTGTTCTTGTTGCCTTTGCTTTTGGTGTCAGATTCAAAAAATAATCACCAAGACCTATGTCAAGGAGCTTACTACCTATGTTTTCTTCAGGAGTTTTATGGCTTCGGATGTTTAGAGTCTTTACTCCACTTTTAGTTAATGTTTGTGTATGGCATGAGATAGTGATGAAGTTTCATTCCTTTGCATGTGGCTGTCCAATTTTCCCAATATTATTTATTAAAGAGACTGTCCTTTCTCGATTGTATATCTTTGTGTCCTTTGTAGTAAATTAATTTATTCGATATGTTTGGGTTTATTTCTGAGTTCTCTGTTCTGTTCCATTGATCCATGCTTTTATGCAATGTCTGTTTTTATACCAATACCATACCATTTTGCTTTCTATAGCTTTGTAAAAGTGAATTTTTGTAATATTAACACAATTCATCAAGGAGTCATAATAATCATATATGTATATGTAACTCATACAGTTTCAAACTACATGAGGAAAAATCTACAGAATGAAGGGAGATTATAACACCCCTTTATAAGCAATTGATAGAATGATTACATGAAAACTCACACTTTTGTCTGACTTGGCTGTAAATTGGGAGTTCCTGTGACCCTCTCCTCAGATTCAATAATTTGCTCTAACAGCTTACAGAACTCCAGGAAACATGTTTATTGATTCATTATAAAGGATACAAATGAATAGACAGATGAAATACATTGGGTGAGGTCCAGAAGAGTTCAGAGTGCAGGAGCTTCTGTCCCTGTGGAGTTGGCATGTACCACCCTCCTAACACATGGATGTGTTCACCAACGTGGAAGCTTTCTGAACCCTATACTCTCGGGATTTTATGGAGGCTTCCTCACACAATGCACTGTCAATTATTATCTCAATCTCTACCCCTTTCACTTTCCCCAGAGAAGGGGGGGGAGAGCAGCTGAAAGTTTCAAACATTTTTTTAAGGGTGAACTTTAATAATTTATTTATTTTTTAAAATTTACATCCAAGTTAGCATATAGTGCAATAATGATTACAGGAGTAGATTCCTTAATGCCCCTTTCCCATTTAGCCCATCCCTTCTCCCACAACCCCTCCAGGAACCTTTTATTTGTTCTCCATATTTAAAAGTTTCTTACGTTTTGTTCTCCCTGTTTTTATATTATTTTTGCTTCCCTTCCCTTATGCTTATCTGTTTTGTATCTTAAAGTCCTCATATGAGTGAGGTCATATGATATTTGTCTTTCTCTAACTAATTTCGCTTAGCATAATACCCTCTAGTTCCATCCATGTAGTTGCAAATGGCAAGATTTCATTCTTTTTGATTGCTGAATAATACTCCATTGTGTATATATATATATACCACATCTTCTTTATCCATTTATGCATCGATGGACATTTGGGCTCTTTCCATACTTTGGCTATTGTTGATAGTATTGCTATAAACATTGGGGTGCATGTGCCCCTTCGAAACAGCATACCTGTATCCTTTGGATAAATTCATAGTAGTGCAATTGCTGGGTCATAGGATAGTTCTATTTTTAACTTTTTGAGGAACCTCCATACTGTTTGCCAGAGTAGCTGCACCAGTTTGCATTCCCACCAGCAGTGCCCTCTTTCTTCACATCCTCACCAACATCTGTTGTTGCCTGAGTTGTTAGCCATTCTGACAGGTGTGAGGTGGTATTTCATTATGGTTTTGATTTGTATTTCCCTGATGATGAGTGATGTTGAGCATTTTTTCATGTGTTGATTGGCCATCTGGTTGTCTTCTTTGGAGAAGTGTCTATTCATGTCTTTTGCCCATTTCTTCACTGGATTATTTGTTTTTTGGGTGTTAAGTTTGATAAGTTCTGTATAGATTTTGGATACTAACCCTTTATCTGATATGTCATTTGCAAATATCTTCTCCCATTCTGTTGGTTGCCTTTTAGTTTTACTGATTGTTTCCTTCATTGTGCAGACAATTTTTATTTTGATGAGGTCCCAATAGTTCATGAAAGTTTCAAACTTCTAATCATGGCTTGGTCTTTCAATGACTAGTCTTCACCCAGAAGCTGTCCTGAAGCCCATCTAGAGTGGCCTCATTAGAACAAAAGATTCCTATCACCCCCATCACTGAGGAAATTACAAAAGTTCCAGGATCTCTGTTTCAGGAACTAAGGGCAAAGGCTGTGTGTGTGTGTGTGTGTGTGTGTGTGTGTATACAAACACACATACATATACACACACATATAGTATATACACATACACATTTCTATTATGTCACAAATACAAACAATAAAAAATACTGACAAAATGGAAAGTTGGTTTTCTGAAAGATCATCAAAAGCGATAAACTTCTAACTAGACTAACAAAGGAAAAAAGAGAACAAAACTTCCAGTATCATGAATTAAATAATGAATGTCACAAGAAATTCTGCATCCATTAAAATGAAATCAAGGGGATCTGGGGCACCTGGCTGGCTCAGTTGGTGGAGTGTGTAACTCTTGATCTTGGGGCGGTGAATTTGAGCCCCACATTGGGCATAGAGATTACTTAAAAATAAAATCTTAAACAGCGGGGGGAGCGTCTTACAAACAAATTCATGCCAATAAATTAGACAACTTGGATGAAATGTATAAATTCTTTGAAAAATACTATTTAGCAAAATGGACACAAAATGAAAATATAATCTGAATTATCCTTTACCTAGTTATGAGTTGGGATTCATTATTTTAAAACCTACCACAAAGAAAACTGTAGGCGTGGGCTGTTTCACTGGTAAATTCTATAAATATTTATGGAAGAAATAACACTAATCTTACACAAATTCTTCCAGAAAACATAGGAGTTCTTCAGTGGTTTATTAAGCCAGCACAACCCTAATGCCAAAACCTGACAAAACATTTCGAAAGAAGAAAGATACTGATTAATATCCCTCCTAAAATTAGATGCAAATATCCTTATCCAAAGTGAAGTAACTTCAGCAATATTTAAATAAGATAACCCATCGACCAACTGGGGTTAATTGCAGGAATAAGTGTTGGATTAACATTTGAAAAATTAATCAGTGTCTCTCAGTACATTAACGGTATGAAGTGGAAAAATTATATGAACAGTTGAAAAGATGCAGAAAAAGCATTGGACAACATTGCACTCCCTTTCATAATAAATGCTTCTATTATATTAAGACATCTGATAAAGACCATTTTCTCTTGCTGTCATAGCAGAATAGGATAACCAAGATGGAGCATGAGGCAATTTTCTGAAATAATGCTTATGTACCATGACCTCATAGCCCTCATGGGCTGCACACATGATTGCATTTTTTAAAACTCTTTGAGTGGTGCCTTTAAGAACTGGGGATTTCTCTCTTTGTAAATTTTACCATTAAGAAAACTGTCAACAAATATTGAACTCTAGTTATTGAAATACATGATGAAGTATTAAGAGAAGTGTACTGATATCTACAACTGAATTTCATCCGATGAATGGACAGAGGGATGGATAGAGAAAGAAATATAGAGTAAAGAAGATATAGCAAAGTCTTAGTTATAGAATCTAGGTGGTGAATATATGGGAGTTCATTATATAAGTCTTTAAACTCTACTGAATTCTTGAAAATGTTCATAATAAAATATTGAGGGAAAGAATCTGAGGGGGAGGAACCAGGGAAGACAGGGGGAAAGAGCATTAGGGAGAAGAGAAAGGAGACCCCGCATTCCCTGGACTCAGAGGAGGCCCAGCCTGGAACAGGGAGGACATGAGGGACACATGGGAGCTTAGCTATCACCAAATGCTTGGCAGGTTTTATGTGGGAGAGGTCTACATTTTACTTTGTTTAGATACAGTCTATTGAACTGGGCTCAAAATAAGCTGGGTTTTTTTTTTTAACTTTTTCTTTTCTTTTCTTTTCTTTCTTTCTTTCTTTCTTTCTTTCTTTCTTTCTTTCTTTCTTCTTTCACTTAAGTTTCTAATGTAAAACACTCTCATCTTAAATGAAAGTTGCAAAAACTGCAAAACCCCTTTTTGTGAACCATTTGGAAAAGAGAAATTGACATGATCAGTGACTGAATGGTTTAGTGTATGTTTTCAACAAATGAGGACATTCTCTTCTGTAATCACAATACAACCCTCAAAATTAGAACATTAACATTAAAGGGTGCCTGTGCAGCTCAGTCAATTAAGTGCCCAACTCTTGGTTTTGGTTCAGGTCATGATTTCATGGTCATGAGATTGAGCCCCGCATCAGATTCTGCACTGTAAGCATAGAGACTGCTTAAGATTCTTTCTCTCTCTCCCTCTCTTTCTTTCTCAAAAACAAAACAAACAAAAAAAAGTATTGACACTACTCAAGTTATTCCTATCATATTTCTTTGGCTGTCTTCATGATGCCATTTAAAAAAATTTTTTTTTAACGTTTATTTATTTTTTGAGAAAGAGCGAGAGACAGAGCACGAGCAGGGAAGGGACAGAGAGGGAGAGACACAAACACAGAATCCAAAGCAGGCTCCAGGCTCTGAGCTGTCAGCACAGAACCCAATTCGGGGCTCAAACTCATGGACCACAAGATCATGACCTGAGTCAAAGTTGGACGCTTAACCAACTGAGCCTTCCAGATGCCCCTTCATGATGCTATTTTGAACAGAGAGACCCTGGCCCAGTTTCCTGTATTGCTATTTCCTCTTTTCCTATATGACTCTGGTATTTTGTGGGACATTGTAAAGTTCCTTTGGGGTGAGCTTGTCAGGTTAAAGTCAGAAGTTCACTACTTAACATATGACCCCATAACCTGATATTTATTTTTTGTTTGTTTGTTTATTTTTAAGTAGGCTCCATGCTCAGTGTGGGGGCTTGAAATCACAACCCTGATATCAAGGGTTGCATGCTCTACTGACTGAGCCCACTAGGCACCCCTCTATATCCTGATTTTTAAAAAGCGTACTCATAATATAACCCTTAATTGTAAACGTGTGTGTGTGTGTGTGTGTGTGTGTGCAAGAGAGAGAAAGAGGAAATTAATTCACACAAAAGGTCAAATAAAACAACTAAAAGGAACAAAATAATGAATGCTGTCTCTAATGGAGGATATCACATGTGGTTTCATATTCTTACAAAAACTTTCCTTGCCCATGTTTTCTGGAATAAATACATTTTATTGTATTACGAGAGAAAGGAATACTGGAAAATTTTTTCTAGTGTGAAATTAACTTCCTAGCACCGAAGGCCAAGGGACTAACATGAATGCAAAAGAAAGAGAATGTAGAGCAGGAGGAAAGGTCCCAGTCTGCTTGCTTTTTTTGGCTGGGGTGGAGAGAATGTGAGGGGCATCCTAGGAGGAAGGAGAGTCTGGCTACCACTCATGCCTGTCCTCCCCTTGTCCCCACAGGCCCTAACTTCCTCAGACACAACCGTAGGGCAAGACAGAGTTCACGGGCAATTAGCTGCCCCACAGAGATGACAGCCCAGCCCCTGGGAGGCGTTGTGTCCAGCAGGTACATTGGAAGACTGATCTCCAAGCCTTAGCTGCCCCCCCCTTGTCTTCGTGTCCCTCCAGTCTTCTGATGCCTGCAGGTCCTGGTCCTTTATTTCCCGAGTGTTTATTGGATGTCTCCTGTGTGCCAGGCACTGTGTTAGTAGAGGGCATGGGGCCCCTGCCTTCTGGAACTCTCCTGGAATGGCATCCAGACAGAAGAATGTGTCAGAGTCAGAGAGACGTACCAGGAACCCCGAGGATAATTGGGTGATGGGTGGGGCAGAGGTTGCTGAGGTCTCCTGGGAATGGTGACTTTGACACAGAGAGCCACTGTCTCTGGTGCAGGGAGCCAGGGAGAGGTCCTGCGAGGGCCCTCCAGGAGCTGTTGCCCCAAAGAGCAGGGACTGGGCTTCTTTGAGCAAAGCTAGGGGGCAGCTGCAGTGAGTGGAGGGTGAAGAAGTCAGAGGGATAAGTAGAGGCAGATCACATACCCTGGACACCATGCAGGGAACGTGGGTTTTATTTTTTGAGTGAAATATTAAAGAAAGTAAAATATCTCAATGTTTTATATCAATTACATATTGAAATGATACTATGTCGGTTATTGTAAGTTAAAAAAATATATTGTTCAAACTAATTTGGCCTCTTTCTTTGTACTCTTTTAGAGTGGTAGCTATGAATTTAAATTTCATGTTTGGCCTGTAATGTACTTGTGTTGGCGGTGCCGGCTAGTGTACATGGTAGATGCAGGATGGAAAAGACCACAGTCAAGTGGAGGAGACTTGCCTGTTCAGATTCCACTGGTGGCCAAAAGCAGAGTGCCCAGCACTTCCAGGCTCCAGGAATCCTGCGGGGATCCATTCACCAGCTTCCCCTCCTTCCGGGACCCAGCATCAGAAGAGAAGAGAGATTGTAACACATGCACATAAGGAATGGGTTTTACCAATTTTCCGAATACTCCCTTTTATGCATGCCCTGCAAATACATCCCTCGAGCACAGAACCTGTGGGCCCCGTGACCAGAGGTGGATGCAAGGTGATGAGTGCATGGAAGTCATGGCCAACCTGAAACCTGGATTCCAACTGGGTCTCCATCATACCCTGTTATACAGTGATGTATTAGCTCAATAAAATAAAATAAAAACAGAAACTACTTTTATAACGCATGCCACCTGGTAGGGAAATCTTCTAGAACATCAGCTGGAAGGAGCTCATCATTGGAGCTGGAAGAGGAGAATGGAAGAGGCCTGGCCAAGTGGAAAAGTGCTAGGTTTGAGCTGTGAGATGGGCCTGAGCCAGGCCCCACTTAGCCCATGCCCTGTGCTCTTGGCAGGTGCTAGGCTCTCTCTGCCTTCCCAGCCCAGGGCCCTGTGCATCTCTAGTAGGGCTGAGCTTGGGGAAGCTACCCAAGGGCTCCTTTCCCACTGGGGTCACTCAGGTTAAATCCCATCTCTTGCTACTGATCCTGTGATCTAATGGATACTTCCTCCCAACCCTGATGTAATAAATAATGAAGAGTCATCCTTTTCATACATCTGTTAGTGACAGGTGGCTGTCCTTTGTGTGGCCCATATATGTTGCTGCAGAAAATGGCTCCCCCAGATTACTTGGTCAACTGAGTTAAGCTGAGTGGAAGGGGGTTTGAGTGGTGAAGAAGGATTGAGGGTGCTGAGGGAAATGCGTCACCAAATCTTTATTCCTTGTCTCCAGACGAGGAGGTTAAGTCCATGCAGCAGGACCAGAGGCACGGAGTGTCCATGCAAACCTGGTTACTGTACTTGGAAAAGTTCTGAGTTCTGCCAGAAGTGCCTCACTAAGCAAGATGTGGGGGCCACTGGGGCTCCTAACCCACAGAAGACCCTAGTTTCCTGTACCCCTTTGTCCTTCTTTCATGCAGCCCTGTCGTCCCCTCAGCACCTCCCTGTGTCCTGAGCCTGCAGTGGCCCCTGTCTGTCCGTCTGCACAGCCCCATACTGCCCGCAGCAGTGGCCCCTTCCCATGCCTCCTCAGCGCCTGGCCTTTCCTCGGCCCGGTTGAGTTTTCCACTGGGCACAGTAGAACGCTTTTTAGGGCACTTGATACTTTTAGGGCCCCACAGAAATGGTTTACTTCCTTTTGAAATCTGAAGCAAAACATTGGATAGAGCATGGCCTGGTTTATGTTCATCTTTATTTCAATTCAGTCATAAAATTCATTTTTAACACCTGATTATTCAGGAAAAGGCCAACAAGGACAAATGTGGCCACAGCCTACAAAGTCATAACAGGACCGAGCTTGTAGCTCAAAAATCTTCCTCATCCCAGGCCCCCTTCCCTTGTTAAGATGCATCTCTTCTCCACTTTTTGGATTCCAATATTTGGATTATTCTTCTCTGACCCTGCTGTTCTGGCTGTGATTGCAGGAACAGTCAATGGGTGGGGGACAAGAAGTTCCTGTACTAAGGATGACTGGAGGATGGGGTTCAGCTTGGGGATAAAGGGGCTTCTGATCCCTGACCTGGAGGGATTCTCCTTCACAGGGGCTCCCCTGCAGCCCAGGGAAGCTCCATGCAGGTCTTGAAAGGAGGCCCAGCTCCTGAAGGTGCATCTTAGCAGGGCCCTAGGGATTGAAGTGCACAGGCCCAGACCCCTCCCCACCCAACCAGGAGGAATGAGGGGACAGGAGAAGCCTGTTCTCCCCCGACTCTCTTGTCAGGGACACTGGGCCCCTGGACCTTGCTCCCTCTTTCTCTTCATCTTGCCAGCTTTCCCTCGCAGATCCCCTCCCTGCCTCTGTACCTAGATGCCCGATGGGATGGCCCAGGACAGTCCCTGCGCCCTGGGGAGTAACCTCAAGTGTGTCAAGCAAGAGTCAGGTACCTGTCCCCTGGGGATCCAGCGACCGCTGGCCTGAGGCTGCTCACCGCTCCCTCTCCCTCCTCAGGCACTCTGCAGCTGGCCCCCTGGAGAGTAGCAGGTGTGCTGTGCTCTCCTGCGCTGGGGCTGACCACTTACTGGACTGGCCTGGCCATTCTCCCAGGTGAGGTGGGGGGAAGGAGCAGGAGCTGGCACTCTGCTGCCTCCCTCACCCCCTGCTTTGCTTCTCCAGACAGGCCCTCCCCTCCATCCCCAAATCCTCTTGGCCTTTCTGACCTGGCTCTGATCTTGTTCCCTTTGATCACCCTCCATGTCCCACCTCATTTGTGCCTCTCAGAGGCCAGCCCCGTCTCGGGCTCGTGGTCACATTAGCTGGGACAGAGAGGTGGTCAGTGCCTTGAATGACAAGAGTCAGGAGGAGAGGGTCAGAGGCTTATACAGCTTTGGTCAGAGCAGAACCCATTAGAGATTTTGTGTTTATTTTCACTTCATCCCCCCCTTCCCTCTCCCCTCCCTAAGGGTTCCCCCAAGTTGGAATGCCCCCTCCCTGTCACCAGGCCCTTTGTTCAGTGTCTGAACCCCCAGCCCACACCATGTGCCCCCACCATCCTTGTGGAGGGAGATGAGGCAGAGGGCCCTCCCCTGTGCTAAGGTGGATGCCCTCTGTCTTCTAGACTATGGAGTGGACCCCAAGTGCACAGACAGAGTGAGTTAGTTTCTCCAGGACCCAGTGGCATGAGACTATCAGGATCTGCTTCCTGCCCACAAGAGGGCCCTGAATGGATGGATGCAGGCCCTATCTGTCCTGCACTGACCCTGGCTCTCTAAAGTAGCCTGGGGGCTCTGGGCTGGCTGTAGGAGGGCACCTGGCCCATTGGGAGCAGCCCCCAGGCTGGTTGGCAGTGCTGAGCCATGTCCTTCCTGCTGCTTGTGAAACACCTTCACCCTGCAGCCCAGCACCCTGGGGCATGGGAGGTGTCAGGCAGGGGTGCTGAGTGTCCCTTAGCACAGGCCCAGAATGTGGTGTCAGCAGCAGAGTCCTGGGTGTGATACTCCTGTGCTGCCCTAGAGGGACAGCCTTGGGAAGGGGTAAGGGGGCAGAACCAACTGTGCCCTGCAGAGAACCCTGGCTGTGGACTCTTGAGTCAGCTCTTCGCCTCCCCAAGATCTTTTTCTGGTGCTCATGACCGCCAACAGGGCTTGGGGCTCTGGACAACGCCCACTGATGAAGGAGCATAAAGCAAGCTGAGGGCCAAGCACATGCTAACACACCCAGTCTCGGGTGGGATATGTGTGACATTCCTCAGGCACTCCTGGCTGCCTAAGGACAAAGGGAAGGACAGAAACCAATGGTTAAACTGTTAAGAGTCTCCATCAGTTTACAAATATCTTGGTACAGTTAGAAGAAAAGGACAATCTTATCAATAGCCTAATGTCCAGAACTCCCTACTGTCTTAATGTTAATGCTTTGCTAGAAGCATTAGAAAGCATATGCTAGAAGCATAAGTAAAACATCTTAGCTTGACGGTAGCATGCGAGGTAGCCCTCCCCTTGATGCCAAACACTGTCAGCTCTCCGGCATGTTTCCCTTCTTATTATCTGTCCTGTTTTCACTGTAGCCTCAGCGTCTGGGACAGACAGGCAAGGGGAGGGGCCCTCCTGTTTTAATGAATGGTTGAATGAGGGCTGCGTAAAATCCAGAGTAGTTCAAAATAATCTAGTAAGCTATTCCTCATAATAATACCAAATTTATTACAAAATTATTATCATATTGAACATATTTGAAAATAAATCCTAGTCCAGATATCTCATCATATTTGTATGGTGGTTTCTTAGAAGCAGTAGAATTTCTTGATCAGCATGTAGAAGTGTGTTTTTATTGTAAACACACACACACATAGAGTTCTGGTTCATATCAATTTATCAATTTTGATATGACACTGAGTAGTAGGAACATTTAATTTTTGTCCCTCATAAGCTTAGAAAGTTATTCTCAGCATAGGAAGAAATGCTCTAATTCTTTAATGAATTTTTAATTTTATTTTGTTAAATTTTTAAAATTTTATTTTAGAGAGAGCAGGGGAGAGGCAGAGAGAAAGAGAGAGGGAGGGAGAAAGAGAGAATCTCAAGCAGTTTCCATGCTCAGTGTGGAGCGCAATGTGGGGGCTCCATCCCAGGACCGTGAGACCATGACCTGAGCTGAAATCAAGAGCTGGATGCTCAACTGACTGAGCCACCCAGGCACCCCCCTGGTTTTTAAGTTTGACGATGATTTTTAGCATATAGCAATATTATTAAATGGAATTTATTTGGTGATATGATAGGCGGTAAGGAGCCTCCTGAATTCTGAGTCATTGTCTCCCTCCTGCAGTCCTATTTAACAACTGATTTTTCCTTTCCTTCTGCTTTTCCTTCTTCCTTTATTATGTGCGAAATGTTTACATGGACAATTATCTCTCTCCACCTAGGGTATTCTTTTCTGTTCCTTTCCTGCATCTATACCACATTCTTTTTAAATAAAGAGAAGGCATAAAAGTAAACAAAAAAGCCAGTAATCCCTCCATCCTGATTAATCACTTTTCACATTTTCTCAAAGCAGTTAAAGCATATGCAAAGTGATATGCTTAAATCGTACTGAAAGGTCTTCAGTGGGCAGGGCAAGCCTCCCTACTCTTTCCCCAGCAACTGGCTCTTTTCATTTCAGTTAGCTACAGGGGTAACTTTTTGTGATTCTTTGCTGAAATCTTTAAGCATATACCATCTAAATACAATACTGCACCAAACAAAACTTTCTAATATGTTTTAGTATCTGAGAAAGCATAGTGTCGGTGAGTGCGGCTGAGCTGGGGGTAATGCAAGACCTTGCTACCCGAAGGCCCCTGCCCTGTGCACAGGTGCCGGTGGACCTGTTTCTCCCACAGTCTGTCCTACCCTCTGACTCTTACCGCATAGTGCTTTCTCACTCCATAACCCATCTATCCTTCCAAATGGGCATCATTGAACTTGACTCCCCCAGAGCCTCCTGCTCAGGTGAGGCCCAGGCGGTGTGGCCTGATTTTTTGCTGATGGGATGCCCATAAGGAATGCAGAACAGTAGGCTCACCAGCAGGGGGAGCTCATTAGGTTCCACTCCTGGGTCTAGGCTTGACTGAGCTTCATCTGTCCTCTTGGAAGTGTGTCCCAACTCACTGTCTCTGTGGCTTTCACCCAACCTAGTCTGAAACTGTTCTTTGATGACTTTCCAAACATTGTGTTCCTTAATTCCTGAACCCACTCATGCGACAGATGGGCCTCCTGGACAATGAGATCCCTGTGGCCAGGGCTCTTGCTCTGGGCATGCAGGGTACCTTGTATGAAATGCTGGTGACCTGGCTCAACAAAACGAGGCAGGGTGTCTCAATCAACACCCTACTGCCCAGAATCCAGGACCGCCTGGTAGGCTCTGGAAAGTGCATCTATGAAGAAGGTGGAACGGGTTCTGCTGTGTCCTCAGGGAAAAGACTCTTTTTAGGAATCTGAGCTTGTCTTTTTGCCTTTTCTTTTTGAAGGGGAAGCATAAGTGGACACCAGCTGGAAGAGACAGCAGATACCTGATAAATACTTGAAGAAATTCGAATTCAAAAACATCCAGCTCTTCACAAGGGCCTCTTTTTAGAATGTTTATTTATTTATTTTTGAGACAGAGAGAAAGAGAGAAGGCATGCTAGCGCGTGTGTGCAAGCAGGGGAGGAGCAGAGAGAAAGGGAGAGAGAATCCCAAGCCAGCTTCGCACCATCAGCACAGAGCCCAACTCGGGGCTCTAACCCATGGGCTGTGAGATCATGATCTGAGTTGAAATTAAGAGTTGGACGCTTAACTGACTGAGCCACCCAGGGGTACCCCATAAGAGACTCTTAGAGAACAAACTGTGGGTTGATGGAGGGGAGGTGAGTGGGAGATAGGTGAGATGGGTGATGGGTGCTAAGGATTGCAGTTGTGATGAGCACTGGGTGTTGTATGTAAGTGATGAACTCTACTCCTGAAACCAATAATGCACTGTATGCAAACTAAAATTTAAATTAAAAACAACAACAATCATACAGCTCTTGGAATATTCTAGAACTTTTTCAATGTGGAGTACAAACTGAAGTTTTGTAGCAACCCTAAGTTCAGCAAGTCTATTGGTACCCATTTTTCAACAGCATTTTCTGACTTTGTATCTCAAAGTCAGATAATTTTGGTAATTCTTGCAATATTTCAAACCTTTTAATTATTATTATATTTGTTATAGTGATATGTGATGTTTGATGTTATTACTGTAACTGTTTTGGGGTGTCACAAATCATACCCATATAAGATTGTGAACTCAATTGATAAATGATGTGTGTCTTCTGACTGGTCCACCAGCTAGCCATTCCCCAATCTTTTTTCCTCTCTGTGGATCTTTATATTCCCTGAATTATGATATTATTGAAATTTGTCCAATTAATAACCCCAAAATGGCCTCTAAGTGTTGAAGTGAAAAGAACAGTCACACGTCTTCACACTTTAAATCAAAAGCTAGAAATGATTATTAAAAAGGAATCTTTGGAGAAATCGAAACTACCCGGAAGGGAGAGCCCAGACCACCGTCCAGCATCCGGACCACAGCTGCTCCGTCTTGCACCATGAACCGCAATTCTCAGCCCTTCTTCCCTGGTACCCACGCTGGTGTCCCCCCAAGTTATGAGATGCTCAATGAAGAGCATGAGGTGGCTGTACTCAGGACACCCCAGCGCTCAGCTCCGGTGACGACCACCATGATCAATATCCTCAGTGAGACATCCGTGCCCGACCACGTTGTCTGGTACCCTGTTCAACACAATCTTCATGAACTTTTGCTGCCTGGGCTTCGTGGCATTTGCCTACTCCGTGAAGTCTAGGGACCGGAAGATGGTGGGTGACATGATTGGGGCCCAGACTTATGCCTCCACCACCAAGTGCCTGAACATCTGGGCCCTGGTCTTGGGCCTCCTTCTGACCATTACGTTCATCATTCTTCGTGCCACTGGCTCACTGGTGGTTTTCCAACCAATTTCAGAGATGGTAAAACGTTATGAAAGGTACTAGTAGCTGCCCATGGCCTGAGACTGTGACTTCTGTCACAGCATTTGGTGTACATGGCAGTCTACAACTGAATTCAATAAAGCGCGTGTGTGTGAAGAAAAAAAAAAAAAGGTAGAAACGACTAAGCTTAGTGAGGAAGGCATGTTGAAAGCTGAGATAGACCAAAAGCTGGGCCTCTCTCACCAAGCAGTTAGCCAGGTTGTGAATGCAAAGGAAAAGTTCTTGAAGGAAATTTAAAATGCTTTCCAGCAAACACACGAATGATAAGAAGCAGCCTTACTGCTGATGTGGAGAAAGCCTGAGTGGTCTGCATGGAAGACCAAACCAGCCACAACATTCTGTTAAGCCAAAGCCTAATCCAGCACAAGGCCCTGCCTCTCTTCAGCTCTGTGAAGGCTGAGAGAGGTGAGGAGGCTGC
>CM053567.1:41471958-41534548 GCA_028646485.1 Cryptoprocta ferox | reverse complement strand
GACATCCATTCTGCACCCCATGGATCATTTCAACTTTCAAGTCTTATTATTTAAGAAATGCATGTTGTAAGGCTATGGCTGCCGTAGACAGGGATTCCTCTGATGGATCTGAGCAAAGTAAATTGAAACCTTCTGGAAAGGATTCACCATTCTAGGTGCCATTAAGAACATTTGTGATTCACAGGAAGAGGTCAAATATCAACATGAACAGAAGTTTGGAAGAATTTGATTGCAGCCCCCATGGAGGACGGTGAGGGGCTCTGAACTGAAGCAGAGGAGGTAACTGTGGGTGTGTGTGGGGGGAACAGCAAGAGAACCAGGGACTGGAAGAGGAGCCTGAAGATGGCACTGAGTCGCCTCCGTCTTGTGAGCAGACTCGAACGGATGAGGAGTTGCTCCTTCTGGATGAGCCAAGACCGTGGTTTCTTGAGATGGAAACTACTCCTGGTGAGGATGCCATGAAGATGCTTGAAATGACAACATAGGGGTCAGAGTATGACATAAACTCAGTCGATAGAGCAGCGGCAGGACTTGAGAGGACTGACTCCAATTCTGAAAAGAAGTTCTGCTGTCAGTAAAATGCTATCAAACAGCATCTCGGGCTGCAGAGAAATCGGAAGATTCCATCAACGTGGCGAACTCCATTGTCGTCTTATTTTCAGAAATTGCCACAGCCACCCCGACCTTCAGCCACCACCGCCCTGGTCAGTCAGCAGCCACCGACATCGGGGCAAGACCCTCCACCAGCAAAAAGATTATGACTCACTAGAAGCGCGGATGATGGTTAGCATTTTTTAGCAATAGGGTATTTTTTTAATGAATACATTGTTTTAAACATAATGCTATTGCACATTTAATAGACTACAGTATAGTGTAGACACAACTTTGTATGCACTGGGAAACCAAATAATTTTGTTGACTTGCTTTATTGTGATATTCGCTTTATCGGGGTGGTCTGGAAGCGAAACTGCAGTATCTCCAAGGTATGCCCGGTTATGTTTGTACGTGTACTGCGAGTTGTTTTAGGGTGGCGTTCTTTTCAGTTTGTGGCACTCTGTCATCCTAATAGCGTTGCACTTTTTACTTGTATTTATTATATTGTAAGATGCAGTCATGTTGGATGGATGCATTTAGTTATGTGTAACTGTTAATGCTACAAGATGTGCATCTTCCTGTTTTTATATTTTTGTATCTGTTTATATGTGCATGAAGAACCTTTTGAAATGTACTGATTAGTTTGATTACCCAAGTCACCTGAATGGGAGCAGGCCACCATACAATGAGTAGGAATACAAAGGGGGAAAATAAAAAGCCCACCTCTAGGGATGGCACAGTGCTCCCTCATATGCAGTTAGCACTTTCCAGAATTAGATGACCAGAAACTTCTCAAGTGCCCACTCTTTTCAACATGATAATTTTGTGGGTGTATGAATATTTATATTACTTCTAGGCAGATGTTTCCAAGTAAGGAGAGTTGAGGGGAAGTGGTATCCATGTGCAGCCCTGTGATTGGGTGCTCCTGAACTGGGCAGTCATGCGTGGGCCTCCTTCTCATCTATGGATGGGGGTGGGGTGGGGGATGGGTGAGATCTGAGTGGCAAATAGGTTCTATGTCGTGTGTCACTGCAGGTCACAGGAGTGATGCTTCAGCCCCATCTTCCTTCTTTAGTTCTTCTACCGTATCTATATTCCAGTCGTGACGGGATAATGTTATAGAGGTTATTCTCAGGGCTCTTGGTTTTTTCCATCTCACAGGTCTGTGTGTCCCCAGACTGGTGTGGCTGGGCCCAAACTGGAATTCCCTGAGCATCTGGGCACTTTCAGGTATCAGTGTCCTAGTAGAGTTCCGTCAGGGCACAACCCTCATGGCCTTGCAGTTTACGTCCCTTTCCAGCTTCCTTCCGGAGGCCCCGCCCTGCCCCTTCCCTTTCCTGGAAGACTCCAGTGTTTCCTGCCTCTGCTGTCCCTTCTGTGCGGGGCACTATCTTCGGAAGGAGCCAGGGATTTTTTTGTCACCTGTCCCTTTCTCAAGAGGACTCGAGTGCCCATCCAAAGGATTAGCCTCATCAGTGTTTGTCATGCTTACTCATTTAAGGTAAGCTGCATCAGAGCACAAAGCTGATCCAGTCCCAATGGCACTTGGTGCTCAATAGGCACTTAATACGTGTTTCATTGGCGATTGGTGTTCTTTCATGCTTCTCTCCAGTGGAAGGTGCCACCTTTGAAGGGATTGTTGGACATATCAAACAATACAAGGAAGGCCATTAGGTACAAAATACTCATGTATTTATGAATTCATGACCAAATTAAATATGAAACCTTATATAAAAAGAGGTGTGTGTGTTTTTTTCTCCCCCACCCTCCCAGTCTCCTCTAAAGCAGCTTTGAGTGACACAAGTACAGCGGTGTGTGTTCTTGTGACCTGTCCTTCCTGTCTCCTGGGGGACTGGAATTCAGCCCCTCCTCCTGGGAGGACACCAGCCCTGGCCTGGCTCCCCCACAGCCTCCCCAGGCGCCATCTCTGGCTTGCACCGGGGCCTGCTGGGCTCGCACGGAGCAGCTAGGAAGAGGCAGTGGGTCCCTGAGGGGCGAGCCCACCCTGGTTGTTGGGGTGGTCCTGTGGCTCCTCTCCTGTGGGTTTCCTGCACCACCTGGGCCAGCCTGACTTTCCCTCCCCTTGGCCCCTCTGCATCCTCATTAGTGGGCCACACTGCTCAGCCCTGCAAGCTCATAGACGCTTGGACTGTAGGTCTCTGCCCTCCCCCTCATCACAGTTCCTGGGAGGCCCCGGGCCCCACCTCTGGCTCCCTTCTCCAAGAGCAAAGGTGCTGGGTGCAGAGTTGCACCCCGCCTTGCACGCTCCCTCCTGCCCCTGCCTGTTGGCTCGTCAACCTCACCCTAAAGCCAAGGATGAGAATCAATCCAGCCAGTCTGCTAGCCTAGAGAAGGGGAGGCAGCCACAGCCTTGGGGAAGTCTGCAGCTCGGACAACAGAGGTCACAGCCACTCCAGACGTGCCACCTCCTGCTCCTTCCCTTGATAGGACTTACCATCAAACCCCTAGGTCTCAGCACCACAAAACCGTGGCAGGCTTTTCCTCTGTTTCTGTGTTTGCTTGATCCCAGACCTAAAGCCAGGGTCTTGCTGGTGGAGCCCACCCCAGGGTTCCACCCATCATCAGTGAGACTGACTTTTAAGTCTAAATGTGGTGTGGGGGGTGAAATATGGGTCAGGATCACAAAATAGGGAGGTCAGTTGTGGCCCAGCTTTTCCCCATGGGGCTGCAAGCTGCTGTCTTAACCCCCACAATCCTCCAGTCTTGTCCTCCACTTCCTGGGACTGACCTTGTTTCGCCACTCCTCCTTCCCTCTTACCCCAAACTAGCACTCAGTGAGGTCACGTCCTATGATCCTTCATTACAGGGACTCCTATTCTCAAAGTTGGTGTCCTTTCCCCTGACCTTTGACCCCAAGACATTCACATCCTGTGAAGTCACTCTCTGAAGTCGAGGGGGATAACCGATTCTCGAGATGGGCAAAGTAGGGGTCCAATGCCATGTCTGAGCCCTGAGACCACCCCACCCCTGCCCCTGCAGCCTCAATCCCAGCATGTTGAGTTGGAACTTGTGCTGTCCTCCTGCGGGACCAGGGCATCCTCAGTCACAGCCGGTGACAAGTCCTTTCCTGACAGGCACTGGATCAGTTCTACAACCTAAACTTCTGTGTCATCAAACATGGAGGCCCCTGTTTGTAAGCTATACAGGGTCTTCTTCTGGTTTTCTTTCTTTGAGGGAATAGAGGCTAGCGTGTTTTTGTTGGTGGTGATTTTGTCATTTGGGAGTTTGTTTTTTGTTTTTGCTCATTTGGCCCCACCGTGCTAAGAAGCCATGCTAACCAGAGGCAGGGGGAGGAGCCCAGAAGAGCATGGGGTTGCTGCGCCCAGACCCCACCATCCACGTTCTCCTCGCCCCCTGTCCCATCTGCTTCCTTTGGTTCCCGTCTCAGGATCTGAGTGGTGAAGGACGGGGGAGGGAGGGAGTTTCTCACCGCACCAAGAGGCACTGCTCGGAGGCCTGAAGCTCTGGACAGTCTCCGCTGGCCTTCATGAGGCCCGGACACCTACCGCCTTGCGGGGGAGGGATGCTGCAGAGTACAAACCTTCCCACCTGTGGCCTTGGCAGCTGCACCCCAGGATGTGGAAGCCTCAAGTTGGGTCTGAAGGCTTAATTTCTGCCCTGACTTCTCCAGTGAGGATCTGAGTAGGTGCTGTGGGGAAATACCCACAAAACATCTGCAGCCCTCAGGTCCGTTGATGGAAAAAGGTGGCCAAGAGAGACAGGACCCTCCTTGTGCGCCTCGACCTCCTGGGAGGGGGCTGCCTCCACAGACCAAGACACACAGCCTCATGGCTGGGAGAGTTTCCCTCAGGCGCCAGCGTTCTCCAACCCAGAGTCAGCTCTCCGTTCCTTCCCTGCTCCCCACCTCCTGGCAATCATCGTCTCCTGCCCTGCTTTGGAACTGGGGACCCCTGATCCGCAAAGCCCCCCTCCTCTCTTGCTGAGCTACGTTGGCTGGTGAGAAGAGCTCTGCCCTTAGGGTCCTGGTTACTCGGGTCCCCTTGTCCCTGGAGGGTGGAGGGGGCGATGCAGAAGAGCAGAGGGGGCGAAGGCGAGTGGGCAGAACAGCAGCGGGGTCAGGAGAGGGTGGCGGCGTCTCAGACCACAGCCGAGGAGGAAGACGGGGATGATGAGGAGGCCGCAGAAGAGGACGGAGAGGAGGGACTGTTCCAGAACAGCCACCGCCGCTTGGGCTGCCGTTTCAGGTGGAGATAGTCCTCCTTCTCCCGTTCCTTCCGTGCCCGCTGGTAGTGATCTTCTTCCTTCAGGTACCAGACAGGCGGCCACCGGTGCTTCTCAAAATACTCCTGATTTTCTGGAGCAAAACAGTAGGGCAGTAGTTAGAGGGCAGGAGAAGGGAAAAGAGGAGGGCTGGGGCGTGGAGGGGGTCCAAGGGATGCCCACGGCGGCCCCCGCATTGCCATGGGGACCTGCATGGAGCAGGAAGAGGGAGGAGGGCAGGAGGGTGCAGGGCCTGGCTGGAGAGACAGCACAGGTGGTTGGTGGAGCTGGGCTCTGAGGGAAGCGTAGGGAGGGAGGGCTGCAGGACAAAGAGGGAAAGCCTAGAGGGAAGGCTAGGCTGAGGGGTTCGGACTGATTCCGGAAGGTGTGAGGGGGCATGTAGGGTTTAGACCAGGGCAGTGATGTGGTTGGAGCTGTGCTTTAGACAGAAAATGCCACAAGGGTGCAAAGGAGAGACCAGGGGTGGGAGGACGGGAGGGTGCAGGGGACAGCCTGGCAGCAGGGAGGGGGGCACCACAGAGTGGAGGGTGACCAGTGAAGACCTGAAGAGATGAGTGGCAGGAACCCCGGGAGGCCAAAGCACCTTTCCCTGGGGCTCAGGCAGTTCCTGTTGGACCCCGGGACTTGAGACATTCATTAAGCAGAGATGGGACCACAGGGACCTCAGAGGATATCTGGACCTGTGCTGTCCACCTGTGCCCCTTTCTAGGTTGTGAAATCAACGTGGTGGGTTGTGAGCAGCATTAAAAACAATTTGTATAGTTTTTATATGTGTACTGGCTCACAACATAAAATGTATTTCTTATTGTGGAGTCTTGTCTGAAAAATTTCTTATTGTGGAGTCAACACTGAAAAAAAAATACCGAGTCTGAAATACCAAAATACAAAAAAAAAAAAAAAAAAACCCACCAAAAAATAAAAACCCACCAAAAGTCCAACACCCTCTTTGGACTTGTGAGACCTAGAAGCCCAGAGAAGTTAAGTGAATTGCCCAGGTCCCCAACTGCCCTGCCCTTTGCCCCGACTCCCCTCTGTTTAGCTGGATATACCTTGGCAGGCTGCTCCCCACCCACAAGGTCAAGTTCAGCCCAAGGATCTTTGGCAGCCGCCAGATGCCCCAGGGTCAAGTCAGAGATCTGGACCCAGGTTGAAGCCCCTTTGGCAGGGGGGTTGAGCAGAGGTCCCGCCAGAGACGCTCACCTGGGGACATGGCCTTCATGTCTCGAGGAAACTTGCGGCACACGTTGTTGTAGTTGGTGCAGATGTGGTGGAGACACCAGTCGGCCAACTGGTACGCGCAGTGGAACTGGGGACAAACAGAAGAGCATCTGTGCTGGAACCCCAGGGCAGGGTCTGCACAGACACCTAGAGCTGTCTTCAGAGCCAAAGCTTTGGTGTAGACAGGCAACAGCCCTGCAGTTGTAAAGAGCCCATCTCAAGAGGCAAACCCATACAAAAGTGTGAGAAAACACTTACTTTGCTCCTTGGCACCGCCCCCACCACCATCACGTCGCCTCTGTCCTGCCCCCACCATCCAGGACATCCACGGCTGTGTGTGGTGCCTTCCAACTGTGTCTGCCCTCTTTAGATCCCACCCCAGAGATGTCTTCCTCTTCCCATCAGGGACCAAAGTGGTCTGCACTAACGTGTAGACAGCTGTGTCTGCATGCCTCAGAGCTGCAACTCCAACTTCACCAACTAACTTCTGGTGGTAGAATTCCCGCACTCAGAGGGCCGGTGTGGGAGATTGTGCTTGTTTGCTGGGGAATGAGGAGGTGGACAGTGAATTTTAAATGAAGAGTCCTCAACCGAAGGCAGGCTGCAATCATGTTTACACATGAGACTCGGCTTCCTTCCCCTGCCCTAGGTTTTGCACGATGCTTCAGTCCCTTCCCACCATGGGCAGCCTTTCCTTTCAGCAGGTCAGAGTGTATCTTCTGGCAGGAAGGATGAAATGGGCCCTGCTGAATCAGGGAATCAAGTCTAACAATGGGTGCCCTTCCTGCCCACCGCCTCCCAGTCTTCCCCAATCACTGCCAATGAGTATACAGAGCCCAGAGTCAAGAATGTTGGAGAGATCCCTTCCCCAGCCATCATACCTGAGCCAGTTCTAGGAACACAAGAACGTCCCCATCAATGTCCACCATCATCTGAGTTGCTTCCATCAGCCCGGTCACTGTGTACTGCTCTGTGACACACACAGCCAGGAATTAGCCGAAGAACCACATGAATGGATATGTACTCATTTTACCTCCTGGCAGGGGCCCCGCTGCAGGGTAAAGAGAGATGAGGCCAGGTGGAAGTCCCAACAGGCCAAGAAAGGCCATAGCCAGTTTAAGTCTGCTCCCACCAGTGAGGAAATTGGGATTAGAGCAACACTTTCCCAGTGGAGTGGGGATGGGGAGTGAAGGTGGATGTTAGAATCATGTAAGAGAATTGTTCAAACTACATATGTTGCACCCAGTAGTCCCATCTATGTAGGGTGAAAGCCCCCCAGTGGAACAAGCCATTGATACTGATGGGAGAGGGTAGTAAGTCTCAGGTTTGCTGAGAACTACGAATTAGAACTATGGAGTAAACCTAGATGTTTGTATTAACTTAGATTTTATAACAAATTGTATACTAACCTTACATTTTAGGTTAAAACACTTACACTGGGAAACTAAACACTCTTAATCCTGAAGTTTAACTATATCAGTATAAACTCATGAAGTAACTTTAAAATATACTTCCCAGCTCAGTCCATGGAAAAGACCTAGAAACAACAGCTAGAAATGGTATAGTAATCATGGGCATCCCTAGTGCACAGATTATAGCCTTTAAATACAATTTCCAACTATAAGAAGCAGACTTCTTAGAGAAATGGCTGATTCCAGGTCTGGGGCAGGAAATGCACAAAATGAACCTGGAACATCTTGTCATTCCACATAACCAGAAAGCTCACTCTGGTGCCAACTTGAAGAGATTCCTGCTGGTGAAAGGTGCAGTGCAGTATTTCGGCTTTGATAAAGTAACTGCAATTATTGAAAACCGATCGAGTACATTCAAATCTAAAAGTATTTGAGTATAAGGAGTATTCCTTAAAAGTAAAAACTAACTGGGCACCCTCAAAAGGTGATGGGAAGCAAATTTATCTTGAAAACTGGTCAATAAGAGGAACAATCAAGCATCCATCTGCCCCTTCTGTATGAACCATACTACTGGATAAACAAAGAGAAGGAGGAGAAGCTTCTTTCCTTTTAGAAGGATTCCAACAGATAAAGGAGTGACTGAATTGGAATGTTATCATTTCACAACACCGAATAAATCAGCGGACCTACTGATACTCAGTGGCTGCTAACACGGCAAAAAGAGAGAAAGCTGCTTGATAAAAAACAGAAATGGGGTGCCTAGCTGGCTCAGTCAGTGGAGCCTGTGACTCTTGATCTCGGGGTTGTGAGTTCGAGCCCCACGATGGGTGTAGAGATTACTTAAAAATAAAATTTTAGACAAACATACAAAGCAAAATAGAAACAACCTATGAAGTAGTCTTAGCAAAAGAAAATTGAATATGAATCTGATCTAGCCTCTAGATCCAATGATCCATCAGGGAAAACCTAGATTTTCTAGAACATCAGTGGGTTTTTTCCAATAGATAAATCGCAAGTGGAAAAAAAATAATGGACAAAGAACCTCTAGATTAGAAGAAACGTAAAAGGCATATAAAAAATAAAACCGTGCTATTGTGTTTAAGGATGCATGCTTAGAAGACAAAACTATGAAGAGTAAGGCAGTGAGGCCATAAGAAATACCCTACAAAAGACTAATAGGTAAAGCATTACTCCTGAGGAGGGGGAAGGACCTGGGACTCAGGTGGACAGACAGGGGGCTTCTGCTGTGGCTGGTAAGGGGCTAATTCCTGATATGGGTCATTTGACTCTGTAGTAATTCATGAAGCTAAACATATATTTCAGGTATTTGTGTTATGCTGAATAAAAAAGTTTTAATCTTGAATTAATAACTTCATAGAAAGCATAGCTCACGAAACATAAAGCATCGCTGATTGTACCATGCCCAGCATTTTCCGCTAATCCTTGACAAGGTCCCCACACAACACGTGGTTGTATGTTTTGTAGTGTTTATGGACCGTTTCACAGGAAAAGTCATTCAGTGGTATTTTCTATAAGCCTTTCTATGCAACAGTGCAGTTTAACATTTTTGATGGGTAACTTGTTTCTGATTGCCCGCCATGATAAGGCAAACTTACAGAAACATCTTTATACGTATTTTGCCTTTGGGTCATTTCTTTGGAGATAGTCTTTCTTTTTTTTTTTTAAATTGTTTAGTGCTTTTTTTTTTTTTTTTTTTTTTTTTTTTTTGAGAGACAGAGAGAGACAGAGCATGAGCAGGGGAGGGACAGAGAAAGAGAGAGAGACAGAATCTGAAGCAGGCTCCAGGCTGTGGGCTGTCAGCACAGAGCCCAATATGGGGCTTGAACCCATGAACTGTGAGATCATGATCTGAGCCAAACCAACTGAGCCACCCAGGTGCCTCTGGAGATAGTCTTTCAAAAAAGTTGAATTACTCGGTCCAAGAGTTTGGGAGTCATCCGTGCTCTGTGAAGACCGCATCTCTTTTCACAGGCAGCTATGGTGGACATACTGTTTCAGCTGTGATCTTTAGAAGACTCTCTCTTTCTCCCCACCCTAAAGCCCTCTGTGTCTCCAACTAGGGTCCCTAGACTCTCTCTGTAGACTCAGCTCCTAACATTCCGATTCTGATCAGTGATTTCTTCCTTCTTCCTATGACCAAGCCCCATATTATAACTGATTTCTCATCACGGCTTTGCTGTTTTGCTCATATATGAGTCCCAGTCTTGATCATCTGTCCAGTGCCCCAGCAGCTCTGGTGCTAGGTCCTCCCCTAAATCTCAGCTCAATATCTAAGGCCCTGCTCTCTGCCCCCTGACCTACCCAAGAACATGAACCCCGATATCAACACTAGCACAAGCACCAACACCAACACCAACACAATGCAAATGCCAATTCCAACCTCAGTGGGAGCCTTCTGCCTGCCTGATCACTGGCCCCACACCCCCTTCATCTGGACACACCATTCCTGTCCTTCAGCCCTTTGGTCCCCAACAGCCTGCTGCTTAGTGTCCCCGTTGCCTCGGGCCCTGCTCCACCCCGAGGACCTCTGCACTTGGCCTATTCTAAAAGCTGAGCTCCAGCTCTTATGGTCTTTTCAAGGAGCTAAGCATGTCAATGTTTATTGTCTGTTTCTGGAAGAAGAAAGAGAAAGTGAAGGTAGAGGAGAAGGAGGAGGAAGACAAGAAGGAAGAGAAAAGAAAACAAAGAAGGCAGAGGAGGAGAAGGACCAAAGAGAGGGTGGGGAATGAGGAACTGCATTCTATTCTTCTTGACTTGACTTTGCCAGAGTGAAGCCCAGCTGGTAGAACACCGGGCACTGTCATCTGCTGGAGACCAAGCCGGTTGGGCCCAAAACCCTTTGCGGAGAGCCTACATCGTGACACCATCAAGCACGTCTCTCTTACTTCTTTACATCTGTCCTCTCCAAACCCCAATACGCGTCGACACATTTCACTGGGTGTAAACACATTCCCTTGGTGCTAGCAGCCTGTCCCCTACGAGAAGAAATAATGACTTCTGGGGGTTTTCCTGGCTTCTCCCCCAGGGAGGTCCCCGCGTACCTGTGAGGGCAACCAAGTGTGGCAGGCAGAGGCGGTTGGCCAGGATGATGAGCTTCATGTCGTCCAGGTCGGGACTGGAGGTGAACATGCCCGTGTAGAGGTATTCCAGCACTGCCCTCATGCAGCTCTTGCTCGTGTAAGGAAACACCACCTGCAGGGGGAAGGAAGACAGGAGGCCTCAGTGAGGTCCAGCTTTTGGGAAGGAGAACCTCAGGTCTGAGAAGCTCAAAAGGCCCTGGCCCACATGGCTGGCTCCCCCAGACAGGCGGCCATCCCGCCGCTGCCCCTGTACCGGCTCAGGAAGCCTCAAAGGCCTACATCCCAGAGCAAAACCCTGCACGGAGACCATGTGCTGACAGCACCAGGGAGCTTTTAAAAGGACCTAGATTCTCACTGGCATGCTTGCAGAGCCATGCTGGCTTGGAAGGTGTTCAAAGGAATCCTTCCTTTTACCTGAACCCACACCCCAGCCCCTCCTGGACTTGCAGAGGGCAGCGCGAGGGGGATACAAAGGAGCAAAGCCAACACCGGCTGGCTTCTCTCGGGCTGCCTGACATGGCTGTCTTGGGCCCCGGGGATCTCTTCAGAGCAGTGCTGCAACAAAAACTGCTTTCTCATCAGACACAAGTCTCCCCAGGCTGCATGTGAATCGTCTGGAGCTTTGAGGCTGCTTCTGTGGTACCCAGAAGTGCGTAGGGCTGGCCTCCCCTGGGGCTCTGGGGAGCGCCTGGTCTCACACTCACAGAATCCAGTCCCACACATGCTTCAAGGATCAGAGATGAACTCACATCTCAATCCCTCCACTTAGCCTTCCAAAAGGGCTTCCTTCCCAGAAACATTAAGAAATCTCTATTCTGTGTCACAGGATGCTATGCTGTGTTATTCTCAGTCTAGTCTTTCACTCAAGTGTTAGGTGAGTTCTTACTGAGGGACCAGTGTGGATGGGGAGTGGGGGTGGGGTGGGGACGACTTGGCAGAAGTAAAAGACCCAGTCCCCACTCGAAAGAAATCCTAGACCTGTCAAGAAAACTGTGTGTGGACAGTCCGAACCTCACGCAGTTGCACAAAGTTGTACCTTGTTAACTGTGAGGCTGAGTGACGGACAATTAATGGTCCGTCAGGAGCTTAAAGAAAATGAGAAGGGGTGCCTGGGTGGCTCAGTCGGTTAAGCGTCCAACTTCGGCTTAGGTCATGATCTTGCAGTTTGTGAGTTCGAGCCCCACATCAGCTCTCTGCTGTCAGGGCATAGCCTGCTTCAGTTTCTCTGTCCCCCTCCCTCTCTGCCCCTCCCTTTGCTGTCTCACTTAAAAAAAAAAAGCGATGGATTCATTTTAGGACACACAGAATTTTTTCCAGTTGGTTCACATGTGGGAAAAAAAGATACAATGTATAGAGCCAAGGAATTGGAAGTCTTGAAGTCCAAACCTCTCCTTTCTACTTACATAACTTTATACCAGACACTTAACTTCTCAAGGGCCTCACTTTCCCTATAAAGTGGGAACACTATGCCATGTGTAAGAGGTGTGTGTGCAGTGATATAGGAGATAATGTATCAAAAGTGCTTTCTAACATACAGTGAAGATGTTACTATAATTCCCCGATATATCATAAAATCCTTGCCTGTGGGAACCATCTCATCATAAACTTCTCTGGAGTTGGTCACTCAGTAGTTAGCAAGCACACAGTCAGTGCTGAAGAAAGTACCAATACATAGCAGATGCCTCAGGTATGAAGTGTGTAGGTCTCGGTCTCCCTCCCACCCATTCCCATCCTAGCCTTACCTCCCTGGTGGAACTCTCCACAAATGGCCCCCCAAACATGGCAGCCATCCAGTCACAGCTGGAAATCAACAGGGGCTTATGGGCGCTGATGGTGCCATCATCCAGGATGAAAGTCACATCTGTCCAGGAGGAGAAGAGGCATCATGTGAGGATGTGGCGAAAGAATGTGGGACAACCAACCCCAAAGACTGACACTGTGCCCAGACAACCCACTTCCTTCCAAAGCCACAGCTGTAGAGTGCTACACGACCAAGCTCTCAGGCTTGAGGTACTAGGCTTCAGGAGCAGAGCCACCATGTCTCCAGGACATCAGCAGCTGAGATAACTCAGGATGCTAATCAGACCAACCTGGGCTCTTCGGAAGGCTACCTGGAGGGAACTCCCCTGCCTTCGGGCAGTGGGTTCCTAAGCACAATCCATACCTGAGAAGGTGCCCTTTGCCAAGCATTCCTTAACCCGGTTGGTCCGACGGACATGGAAGGCCTTAGTGATCTCTTGGTTCATGAAGGCCTCATTGTTCAGAATGTTGGCCACCATCATGCGTAGATCAAAGACCTCAAGCAGTTCAGCAATGTGGGCGATGTGCATGAGGTCCCGCTCGTTCTCATCCAGCTCCCCGGTGTACAGGTACTTGAGAACAGCCCGGAAGGGCCCCGGCTGGATGGAGTTGTCCATTTTTACCACCACCATCAGCCGGGATTTGTAGGTCAGAGGATCTTCTGCCATCTCTTCCTGGATGCTCACAAAAGCTCGGCTCCAGGAAGACAGTACTCGACCCCTCCCCGGCAGATACCCTGTTCCATTGCCCCGTAAGATGCCATCGCTGGTTGAGGCGCGGAGCCCAGCAGGACCGGAGCCTCCGCCCTCCTCCACGCTCTCGCACACGTCGAAGCTGGCCGCCCGCAGCAGGAAGTCCCGGCCATGGTGGTGGTGGTGGTGATGGTGGTGGTGGTGATCAGGGTGACCCCGGTGGTCCTCTGGGCGGGGGCCCCCTGGCCCCGAGGGGCCCCCCAGCTCCCCCTCACTCAGGTCCATGAGGAACAGGTCGTAGAACTTGGAGGAGGAGGTGGAGAGGTAGATCTTGTGGGCAAAGATGCGCACCCGCTCCTGCAGCACCAGTATGACATCCGCGCACAGCGGGTCCTCCAGGAGGTGGGCGGGGCACTCCTCGCTGCTGGAGGGGGGATCTGGCACCACGATGATGGGGGGAGGCGGCTTGGGAGGCAAGAAGGGCGCCTGCAGCAGAGGCCGCTGCACGTTGCGGAGGTGGGATTTCCAGAACTGCAGGTGCCGGCGGGAGATGAGTGCTGCGCGGATGGCGTTGTCAAAGACGTCCTTGACCCCGAACTGGGCCACCACGCTGGTCTCGTAGTAGGGGATGCCCAGCTCCTTAGCTACCTCCCGACCCTTCTCCGGGGGAAGGATCTCATTGGGCTTGATGGGCCTGGTAGGTTCAAGAAGGAAAACTCAACATGTTGGTGGGGGAAGAGGGGAGGGGAGAGGCAGGGAGAGACAGCTCTCCAGAGCCTGCTTGTTCTCCAGGGGACTGGAGGGTCTCTTTTCAGGACTGTCTCTGCCCCACTCCTGCCCTTTCTCCTCTGTCTAGTCAAATCTTACCAGTCCTTCAAGGCCCATCCCAATCCCCTCTTCTTGCAGAAAGGCTTCCTTATTTCTGCCCCGCCCCCTGCCCTAAGACCTCCAGCAATGAGCGTGCAATGCTCCACATTGGTTTTTAACATGTTCATACATCGAGTTCATCTCCCAGCATGATTATAAGCCCCTTTCATGCAAAGAAACCTCTTTTTTTCCTTCTCTCCCATAGTGCTTAGCACAGTATTGCCCACACAAGGTATAATAGATGAATGAATGAATGAATGAATGGGAACTCTTTCTGGCCCTCTGTATGGCTTGCTTCAAATGGAGGGTAAGGTGTGAGGCTGAGTGGATTCCTTCAGGGCTGAACAGGGAGCCATGGAGATGCACCCCCTCCCCCCATCTTCCTCCTCCCCTTCCCTGGGCACCAACACCCCTTACCTAGCCAAGGGTCGCCTGGCCCTATTGACGGCCTCCAGGTCAGCATAGCGCAGGTCCAGCTGGCAGCCCACCAAGATGACAGGTGCTCGGGGGCAGAAGTGCTTGATTTCTGGGTACCACATGGTCTTGACATGGTGGAGGGAATTGGGGTTGGCAATGGAGAAGCACAGAACCACCACATCGGATCTGGGGGTGGGAGAGTGAGGTTATGCGCAGAGAAAGCTAGCGGTGGGTTACCTGCTCCTAGAACAAGGGAGAACACGCACACACACCCCACCCCTATGCTACAGTCCCACATCTGTCCTCTGTATCTGCTCATATGACTTTACACAGAATGTATGATAACAGCACTTCTAGTTTAGCATTTTAGAGCTTCCAGAAACCCTCATTTTGACCTCACAGTTATCTTACAGTTTAGAAAGTACTATTTCACAGACCACGGCTGAGAAAATCATTTTAGAACAGTTCCTCTAATTGCTCATAGTCACAGACCTGATAGGTAGACCATCTCAGAGTCCTACCTGGCCTCCTGACTCCAAACCCAGCTCCTTCCCCTGCCCTAGGCTGCCTCCCCTGTGAGGATCTGCCATGCTGTTTTCTCTGCTCCCTCCTCCCAGCTTAAATTTCCCAGCATCGCTCCTTCCTCGGGAAAGCAGAGGAAACCTACCCACTTGGCTCCCCACAGGCAACCAGAGGCCTGACCTACCTCCCATATGCAAAGCGGCGGTCTTTGTGGTGGTCTCCAAAGGTGTCCCAGAGGCGGAGGGAGACACTGACATCATCTACCACATCTCTGGAGCGTTCCAGCACCTGTGGGGTAGGCCGGGGGAGAGGAGTGGGAATCGAGGGCAGTAGTTCTAGGGGCCCCCACAAGTCAGCTTGGGCTGGTGCCAGCTCGTCCCTGAGGGTCCCAGATGGCATGGGGGTGGAGGGACAGAGCTAGTACCTCCATCTGTGTGCCCTGCCCAGCACTTTATCCAGGGGCCATCTCTGCAGACTCAATGGCAAGAGCGGCCTCTAAGCTGGCCTGATGGGAAGAGACTCTAAAGGGCACACTGTCATGGTGTGGAAGGGAGCTCAGGGAGCATGCCCTGTTTCCAGCTTTACCTGCAAATTGCAAGCCTCTGATTTTAGTATTGGCCAATGGCTTCTCTCTTCCTCTCTGCCCTCAGCTCTCCAAAGCCACCCTCCCCTCAGGGTTCCCCATTACTGGGGGCTGTGATTGCAAAAGACGCTGTGCCCCAGGCAAAGCCTGGGTCTCAGGCACCAGCTGGGCCACGCAAACCCCAGATAGTTAAGGATCCCTCCCCTGGGGTGGGCTCACCTCAGACCTTTCTCCGGGGGCTCCTTCCTCTTCCGCTGCCCGGGGCCTCCGTGAGCTCAGCACAGGCCCGGCCGAGTTTGGAGACACCGAGCTATGGTTTGGGAAGAAGCCCAGATTCGCAGGGTGGGACCCCCAGCCAAGTGGCCTTGCAGCCTTACCTCCTGGCACACCCGATACTGGTCGATGGCCCAAACCGTGGGCACATGGGTGGCGAGCAGCTGGTACTGGGTGAGCGTGGCATTGCAGGCCCGGGCACAGATGAGCCTGGTCTTGCCCACTGCGTTGTCTCCCACCACAACGCACTTGATGGTCTCTACGTTTGGCCTTTCATAATCCATGTCAGAATCCATTAATTGGGACCTGAGGAGGAGGAGCGCAGTGGTCAAGACAGCTCCACACACCAGCTCCCTGATGGCCAGGGCCAGTGGCTCTCCTCAGCCGGGACCGGCCCCTTTGCCAGCATTTGCCCAGAGATGGGCAATAGTTCCATGGGGCCTAAGAAGCTGGGGGCCCATTCAGGCTGAGAGGAGCAGTTCCGCCATGCGAACCACTTGTCTGCCTCCTGTTGCCACCATCCTCCCAGTGGGCTCATGGCCGGGGGTGGCCTGTGAGCGAACCCTAGGCGGAACCTGCCTTGGGCCTGTCCCCACTCTCCCAGGAAGAGGAGAGTCCACCTGGGAAGCTCAA
The DNA here is from genome assembly GCA_028646485.1 of Cryptoprocta ferox. Taxonomy (NCBI): domain Eukaryota; kingdom Metazoa; phylum Chordata; class Mammalia; order Carnivora; family Eupleridae; genus Cryptoprocta; species Cryptoprocta ferox. Next base: position 41,518,173 of record CM053567.1, on the reverse strand, counting down.
TCATCATCCGCTCTCCTCCTCTGGGCAGCAGAACAACAAACAGCTGAGAGAAGCAGAGTCCGGGCCAGGTCCCCACCCCTTCCCAGCATGCCTAAGGGTAGGGCCACTTTAAAATTTAATGGACTTGTCAGAGCTGGGTGGGAGCTCTCCTGGCCTCCACCTTTGCCTCTCTCCCTCCCTGGTGGGAGATTTTCAAACCCTGCCTTGTCTATGGCTCCCCTCCAACGCTAGCCCGCAGCCCCTTTCAGGGAGATGCCAGAGGTTTTCTTCCCAGTCCCTCTGGGCTGGAGAGGTTCTGGATGCACCCGAGCAGCCCATGGGCCTCCCCTCCCCTCCTCTGGGCCTGTCCTGTTACCTGGATGGCTCACGGCTGCAGGCCCAGTTTTGAGATGGCAGAGGGGATAAATATGGGTCTGTGACTGTGCACTCCATGGCCAGGGGCCTGGCCACCCCTACTCAGGCGTGCACCTGCAGGCAGCCTCAGGGAGAGGGAGATATGCCCCCTTCCATCCTTCCCATTCCTAGGGAGGAGGGTTTTCAGGCTGGAAGCCCCCAGACAGCTGGCTCTCCCGGAAGGGTGCTCGCTAGTTGGCTGCATGCGTGATGGGGCTGCTGGGGGGAAGCAGAGGGCCAGAAACTTGGGCCTGAATTTCCAGGCAAATGCTTGCTTCGGTTTCCTTCTGTGTTGGGCACAGAGGGAGGGCTTATCCACCCAGAGAGAGGGATGGCTCAAATGAACAAACAGAATACCCTTCTGTAGTTGAAGTGTCATGTCGGGGTTTAAAAGCTGTCCCCAGCAAGGGTCCCTCAGCTTGAGGGCTTAGGGGGACTGTGGGTGGCAGTCTCCCAGTAGCATCTACTCTCCTGAAAGGGAAGAAGGGAGGGGGGTGGGGTCGGGGCAAGGCAGGCTTTATTAGGAAACCCAGTTTCACCCATATCACTGGCCTGCTCCTGCTCCCCGTCCTTGTGTACACGAAGTCAGTCGGGGGCTGGAGCACCCTGGAGGACTCCTTCCTAGGCCAAGGAAGGCTGAGCTCATAAAAGTCCTGGAGGCAGTCCAGGTGCCCTCACTGCTGAGCCATCCAGCAAGAGAGCAAGGCCACCAGCAGCAACAAAGCAGCTCTACTCCTGCCGGGCTGTAACTGGACGCCAGCACGCAGGAACGCAGAACTGAAATATCCAAGTAACGATGGCAACTGGGATTTGCGCGAGTAGATACATCTCAGCAACCTAAGCAAAAAGTGCAGCAAGGACTTTTCAATGAGACAAGCACCCCCTCCTTGGAATTTTACAGGAACTGGACTCTAAGCAACAAGGGGTCTCTACGCAGTCCCTCCCAAGTCTCCAGCGCAATCATCTGCAGGATTCCTCCTGCCTCCTCTACCCGCCTCGCCCTCCTCAGTGGGCAGCCATTATTCTAACCACCATCTTGCCTCCTCCCTGCTCTCTCCTGAGCTGAGGACCAGGAACCCCACGTTGATGGTTCCTGGTCTCAAGTCAGACAACTGCGAAGGAATCACCTGGCCTGTAGTTTCTGTTCTACAAATTGAAGGACAAAACAGACAGAATCCCAAATACAAACGTGATTAGCTGGAGGAGAGACTAAAACCCACTAGCCAACAGAACTTCTTTCTCAGATGTAGGTTGTAATGGCATGTGGGTGTGTAAGCAGAAGGGGAGATGAGGAAGCACAGAGGAAGGGGATCAGTTCTTCAATCCAGGAGCATCTGGAAGGCGAGGAGGATGCCAGAACGCCAGCAGAGCAATGCACGTTCAAAATCAGAGCGTTTATGACTAAAATACCCCTGCACACCTCATGCACCTCTAGGGTTAAGTAGGGGACAGCCAACCAACAGGTAGGAGAGGAACCAACACTGCTGTGAGTTAAGACAGCAGACCTACTGGGGGCTACTCAGGCTAAACAGCCTCTCTTCATCCATTCTTTGGCTGCTCCTGCAGCCTTCCCCTGCCTGTCCTTGGACTTCCTCCTTATATGTACCATTGTCACCCACTCCACCCCTGTCCTAACTGCTGGACTTCATTTCTAGGAAACTTCATACCTAGGAAAGGGCAAATCACTTCACTTCTCTAGGCATCAGTCTGCCCTTCTGGAAAATGGGTATGAGGGCTTTGGAAGAAAGTTTCCCAAATCTTGGTGAATTCGTGCCAAGAGAGTCTGGGCAGAAAGGAGGTATTTGCCTTCTTATGTAATCTGGTATTATATAATGCTAGATTACATATCTGTATATGTAATTCTATCTCTCTTTACAATACAGACTGGCCCAATTAAGCCAGCAGGCAAAACTCTTAGTTGAATCAGACCCATCTTAAAGGAGGATCCTGTACTGGGGAGAGTGTGCCAAAGCCACGAGTAATGTAATTTCTGCTCTAGATTATTGCTACTTTACTGTATCATTGCTGATGTATGATGATACAACCCACTCAATGAGCTTCTCAATTTCCCATTCCCTGGCACTCTCCTTCAATGACTCTAGACTTTTCTGCATCCTCATTCCTTCTGAGCCTCTAGACTAACCTCCATAAACTATGGCTTCCTTGCCATTCTGCCCTGGGTATCACAACCCCCAATTCATTCCTCTCCTCCAGTGATCCCAGAGTACACAGATACTCCCTCCCCACCCTGTCCCATGATCCCTGTCCCCCTCTCCACAAACAGCTTCCTGTCCACTGTTCTCCCAGCTTCTTGCACTCAGGCCAGGCCAAAAGGCAAGGTGTGCTCAGATTAGCTACAACCCTCAGCGGCTCCCAGTCCCACCCCCACACCCCTACACACACTCTTTGCAGAGCCCAGAAAAGCCCCCCTTTCCCTCCCACAGCTGATAGGAGGCTTGTTCATCTGTGGCTGCCCTAGTCTGGTTGTCAAGGAAACAACAGAATCTCCCTGGGAGCCTGGTTTGTCTCCTAGCAACCAATATCCCACATCCTGCATCTTACAAAATGCAAAAGGGAGGAATATCCTGAAAATGAAGGTAAAAAACGAGGAGGATGGATAGGAAGGGGCAATAGGGAAGAGAAGACCAGAGAGGGGGCCTTGGAATTAAAGGAGGCTGCCAGTGGGTTGCTGACATTGTAATATTGGGGAAGGTGGGGAGATGAATCCTTCCTGCAGATCCAATGGACAGCAAGGCTCAAAGAGATCCTGAATGATCATATTAACAAAAAATGCAACCCTAAACACATAAAAAAGCCTTCTCAGACATCAACAAACAACGCTAAGCATCTCTCCCATAGTTTGCCAGAACTCTGATGCACAGACTGCAATGGAGTTGGGTTGAAAGAAACGTCTCCGGAACGGCTAGCAAACCATCCAAATTCCATTGGTTTTTAACAGAAACATTTCCACCACTCTGGACCTTTTTTCCTGACACGCTGCTCTGCACACACACACGAAATAAAAATAATTTATTTTAAAAATGGGGAGGGGGAAGGCCACGACACGCCAAGGCAATCAAGTCATCTTCCTTTCCCTAGAAAAACCCAGAAGAGGTTAGTCCCCCGCCTCCCCAAACCCCAGCAGCCAAAGCTATACCGAAGGGGAGAAGGGGAGCAGAGGGGATGTCAGAAGGAAAGCAGATAGGGCTGGGGAGGGCACAGGAGGGCGAAGCGGCGCGTTTCCAGGCAGCTTGCAACCCGGCCATAATAGAAATTAATCATTTACTTACACCACTACATGTGACGGGGTAATTTCTAGTGTAAGGAACACATCTCTTCCTGCTAAGCACGCTCATTTTAGTGAAATGTCTGGGGTCACTCCGCGCGTGCAAGTTAGGATGATGCCGGCGCCGCCGCGCTGCTGCTGCTGCTGCTGCTGCTGCTGCTGCTGCTGCTACAGGCTCCGGGCCCGGGTCGCGCTAGATCAGAAACTCTGACAGAGCAGCCCAGGCCGGACGGCGGGCCGGGAGCGGCCGCGCGCGCGGCACTGCAACCATTGCCTCTTCCGGATCAGCATCTCCCCGCGCCCCGGGCGCCCAATGTCATGGAGGCACGCGGGAGTGGGCTGCGCGCTGCCGCTCCGACCTCGGGCGGCTGGGCCGCGCCGCCGCCGCGGGTCCTCTGGCTGCGGAGGCTGGAAGCGACGCGCAGTTGAGCAGGAGAGGGGCGAGGCCGCCGCCGCTACGCACCCGGCCCGCTCCGAAGGCGCGGCAGCGAAGACGCCTAGCGCTGCAGTCCCGGGGACCGCTCACGACCTCCTTTTTTCATTCACAAAAAAGGAAAGGGAAAAAAAAAAGAAACGGAGGAAGAGAAGGGGGGAAAAAATCGCACCCAGGGTGACTGCCGTGACAGGCTCCGCCCACCGCGGACCTCGGTTGGTGGAAAGGGTTCTGGGGGCGGGGAAGGGGCGGAGAAAGAAGGGGATTGGGTACCCGGCGGCCCCCGCCCCCGGCCCCGCCCCGCGGTGCCGCTCACTCCCTCCTGCCCTTCCTCCCTTCCCCCGCCCGGAGGCACGCGGCTGCGGGGGGGGGGGGGGGAAGGGTCTCGGCTCACCCCCGGTGGCGGTCTCCTCCCTCTACCTGGCAAGGCGCTATACCTTGCGGGACTCCCATGGGGTTTTCCCCTTTCTTCCGGGAGGCTGACAAAGGACTGAGACGCATCTTAGCCCTGGAAGGGATGCGAGTTATGGGAGGGGAACTTGACATATTTTCCTTGTCCCTTAAACCCAGGCCTCCACCCCTTGCCCCTGGGGAGAGGAACACAACGTTTCCATACAGGCCCTCCTCTGGCGTGAGAGTTTTCCTGGCATTTGAGGGCCTTCCGCCCTTGATCACCACCCGTGCAGCTACAGCTTGTGCCTCCGACTGCTGTGGCCCATGAGTTTTAGAGTGGGTCACTGTATCACCTGTGTCTTTTCCCGTCTAGGTCTTCTCCTCCTCTTCAGCAGTCTCTGCTTCCGTCCCCCCTGCATCCTATTGGCACCTAGAGTTTACTAGTATCTTCTGATCTCTTAAAATAAATACCACGAAGACACTAGCCCCAGAGACAGTGCCTAAGACACCTTTCTCTGTCTCGATTTACTCCTCTGTAAAACAAAGTGGTTATAAAGGATGACATCTGTAATATGAGCAGTCCCCAAAGGAAGTTTCCATGTTCAAGGCTAGTTTGATTAAGATGATCCTGACTACTGGTAATTACAGCAACTGGCTCAGTCCAGTTTGATCCATCTTGTCATTACCTCTGGACAATTTTTAAAATAGAGGCTGACATGCCTCCCACCTAACCCCCTCCAACTTGTGCTCTGAGAAGGCAAATCCAGTTTAATACTAGTTTATGTGAAATATGATTAGGAAGAGAAATCTATTGCCAAAAAAAAGCCAAATAAAAAAGGAATTTTGGATTCTCTGAAGCATGCTTTCCATCTATGAATGCACATAATTGGAAGTTGCCCATTAAGGTATTTGTGATAAATGTGCTTTCTGGCTTGGTCCATGTTCAGTAAGTGCCTGATTGGTGGAGGATGCCCCCTGCTTCTGAAACCACCCAGAGCTGGAAAAGAGGCTGAGTATGACTGAGAGTGCCATTTTACCCCTCTTGTGAGGATTCAGTCTTCATAAAAACAGAAAGTGTTGGTTTGAATACACACATCGGAAAGAAACTTAGCCATGTACAGGGGTGTTCTTCCCCCACGTTTGGCGTTGAAGACCCTCAGCCCATTCTCTGTGTGCTCGAGGTCACTGCCCCAAACAACAACCTAGCATGACATGTCTGTGTGGGCGCCACAGAGGCCACGGCCTCTCCCACTGACACCCAGCTCCAGAGCACCAGCCTGTTGGCTTCACGTTTCACACAACCCAGGGGCAAGCACGGCAGGAAAAGAGAACTGCCCTCTGCCAAAAACCACAGGGCTCCTGGGCCTGCCTCTGTGGACCCAATGCCCCCTCTCTCTCTGGGAAAAGAGCCAGCTGAGCCCGCCAACTTCACAGCCCAACAGGCCACCCCGTGGGGGCTCAAAGGTGTAAGGTCGGCCACATGAAGTTGAACCCCTGTTCCCATTTGGCAAACTGCCTCAGGCAGATCCAGGGTCTCCCCTGAGGGAGGACAACTTAATTCTCAGTCCTGCTTTTTGCACACAATCCTCTTTCTCAGCTTTTCTTCAAACCAGAGTCCTTCCTGATAGCATCACCTGCTCAGGCATTCCCAGTCAGAGCCTCCTCCGACATCTCTTCCCTCACCAAAGTCCTCTTGTGACTCCTCCTTCCCAGCGACATAAACCCCTTGAGCCTGTCCCCCAAAGGCACCCCCTCCAACTATCCCCATAAGCACTTTCCTCAAGGGCATCACAAGCCACCATTTTCTGAAGCTTGTGAGCAGGAGGAACACTGTCTTTCCTGGTTCTCAAGGAGGCACCCATGCAGCCGGCTGTCAGCCAGCGCCACAAGCCCTCCTCTCTGTGTGGCTCTGAAGGTGCATCCTCAGTGCCAACCCAGACTCTGCAGACCTTGCTCGGTGCACCCTCCACCAACCTGCACATTGCATTTGTGTCACAGACAGCTCCAGCCTTTCTATGATTTCCAGGCTGCTAATCTCTCTTCTCTCTACCCTCTCCTGGAACACTCAAGCCTCTGTGAAGCCCATCCCACATGCCTTCTGACATAAAACTCTGCCCCTCTGTCCAGCAGTGTGCAGTCTAGGGCACATAGCATTGCCATCCTGTGTTTGCGACCAGCCGAGAGCAAAAGTAGAGGCATAATGCAGAGCCCAGGCAGGGTGAATAAACCAAATCTAGAAAGTCTAGAGTCTCGGGGCGCCTGGGTGGCTCAGTCAGTTGAGTGTCTGACTTCAGCTCAGGTCATGATCTCACAGTTTGTGAGTTTGAGTCCCCCCGTTGGGCTCTGCACTGACAGCTCAGAACCTGGAACCTGCTTTGAATTCTGTCTCCCTCTCTCTGCCCCTCCCATGCTCATGGTCTGTCTCTCTGTCTCTCTCAAAAATAAATAAACATTAAAAAAATAAATTAAAAAAAAGAAAGTCTAGAGTTTCTCATCCTCCTTGCCCAGGGCTCAGGGGGCACCACCAGGTATTCACAAGAGACAGAATCCTTTTGGACCATTGCTCAAACAGTTCTCTGGGCCTGAACACTGTTCTTCTTCCCATCCCTCCACCTGGATAATGCTTACTGATCCTTTAAGCCTCAGCTTGGATGTCACTTCTTGCAGGAAGTCCACCGTGAATACCTTCTACAAAGTCTGCAAGGATCCCTGCCCTTCTTCTGTGCTCCCCTAATAATACCAATCACACTACACTATCATTGGGTTTCTCTCTTTCCTTCACAGTACTGAGAACTGTTTAGAGAAGTGGGACCATGCTTTTTCAAGAGTTTTCCTCTTGCTGGTTTGACAACTAGTATGTAATAGGAGTTCAATAAATGCTTGATGGATGAATGAATATTTGGGTGGGGAACTTGATGAGGAGGGAGTTGACACCACCCAGTGGCTACTCACATGCTGTCCAGAGAGGTCTTCCACAGGTTGTACCTGCCTTGTCTTTGGGTTGCCATTGCTCTGTGTTCCCTCCAGGCTCCTGACTGGGCTGGACAGAAGTGAATGGGGCAGGCCAGGGGAAGACTGTGAGAGAAGGAACAAACAGCTGTGAATTACCCAAAGAGATGCCCAGGTCAGTCAGCCCAAACAGAGGGTCTAGTCAGGGTGAAAGTGTGGATCCTTCTGTTCAGGCCCACTGGGCTGAGACACTCAGCCTGGAGGCCAAGACCGAGGCCACCCCAGGGAATCAAGAGGCTACTTGAGGAACAAGAACTGGGTTCATGGTCCATCCCATGCTGCACATTCTGAACTGATTCGGTAATTTGAAAAGAGCAGTCTGTTGTCCATCAGGAGGTCTGGATTCTGTCCTCACACAGCTATGTGACATTAGACAATTTCCTCTCCTCTCTGATCCTGTTCTCTCATGTACAAGGGTTGGGTCGGGTTCATCCAGCAATGATGTCTAGTAAGGATTCTTGGCTGTAAGGCCTATATTTTGCTAGCCATCCTTTTTACTGAAGAAGCTCCTGACCCAAATTGGATTCAGTGGAATATCAGCTGATAGCCACCAAGGCAGAGAATGGAAGAGGGAAATATTTGGAGGTGGAGGGGGAAGGGAGAGATTAGAAACATAGTAAGAGGCAGAGATTCCCACCTTCAGCTTCCTTAAATGGTCAGTCATAATCTTGGGACCAGTTCAAAGAAGCCAAAGAAAATTCTAGGATTTTAGGAGAGAAAGGGAATAATCTAAGAAGGGCTTGGAGAGGCCAGCCGGATACCTCTGGAAGCAGTTGGCACTATGTTGTTAAAGGATAATGGAGGGGCATCTCTGTGACAGCCCTCCAGGGACAGAGGACAATAAGGTAGAAGAAAGCTAAGGCACGAGGAGGCTCCCCTGCCCCCAAGCCCAGTATGGGCAGGGATGTGGACAATAGGATCCCCAAGAGCCCCAAGTAAAAAGAAACCAAAGTAGAGGAGCAGCCATTGCAGTAATTGGTGCCAACCTTGGTTCTAGTCTCCCCTTTACCAAGAATTGATTGGCTGTGTGACTTCGGGCAAGGAACCTAATCTCTCTGGTCTTCCACTGGGATAATATTACCTGCCAGAAGACAGGGGATGGCCAGAGGATCTTCTCATGGCCCCTTGCAGGTCTGAGATCAGAGATTGTGTGATCCCTCTAACTCTTCCTTCATTTCTGCTTGCTTCCCCTCATAGACTTATGCTCAGTATCCCTGTGTAAAGGGGGACTCGGGAGGTGGGTGGGAGATGGGCTAGGTGGGTAATGGGCATTAAGGAGGGCACTTGTTGTGATGAGCACTGGGTGTTTTATGTAAGTGATGAATCACTGAATTCTACTTCTGAAGCCAATATTGGATTGTATGTTAACCAAAATTTAAATAAGAGGCAGAGGGGGGGAATGGAAGGGAGGGGAGGGGAGGGAAGACAAGGCAAGGCAAGGCAAGGGAGAAAGCGGGACTCAACTCCCGTTTGTGCCTGTGCTACCTAGGTCCCCTATGGCGAGCAGACAGCACAGAGGGTATAGAATTCTGACAGTCTAACCTACCAGGGTTTGGAGGATCCCATGCCTACCTTGGCCCTGGTGCCCAGTGGATCTCCTGAGAAAATGAACAAGCAAGTGAGGCAGTGAAAGGAACACAAGCGAGAATTCTGCTTGGGATCTTCAAAGCACAGCCGGTCCCTTGCAACCTTCCTACACCACACTGTGTGGGTGCTGGTGGGGCTGCTCGAACCAGGAGCTGAAGAACCCACTTCCAGTCTGGCCTGGCCAGGCTGCAGCCAGCCCCTGCTGGCAGACAGCTGAGCATGCAGACCCCTCTGCCCGCTCACCCAGGCCCCTCCACCTAGCCCTGCCTCCTAGGAAGCCAGAGCTGGCTGAGGCCTCCATACAGCGTACACTGCAGCTTTGAAGCAGCTCTTCACTCAGCAGAGAAACTTGAGCGCTTGTTGGCTTATATGCTTTAAGAGCTGCAAATACTACCGCCACTAATGCCATGGAGGAAATGCACGATCCACCCCAAGTCTCCTGGGTTGTTGATTTCTTAGGACAGTACACCAGAAGCCACCACTAGGTAGGCCTCCAGCAAAAAGAAGCAAAGTGGTGTTACTACTGCCCTGTTTTATAGGCAGAAAAGTTAGAAGTGGGGGCAAAAGTGCACCCCCTAGCCAGTGCATCCAAGGCCCAAGATCCTTCACTTCAAGCAGGCGGCAGATCTTCTGAGAGAGAACAGGCTTGTTCCTGGAGCCCCGCAGAGCTGCAAGTGAGAAGCTCTGAGGAGGCTGATCACCCCAAAATAGACTTGTTTCTTTTCACAACTTTTTCATGAGGCATTGGCATCTCTTGCAAGCATGGAAAAAAAATAGCCTGAACTGTTAACAAATAAAGATTATAAAAAGCCCCAACTGTTCCCCATGGGTTTCCATGTGGCTGCAGTGTTCTAGAGGGGGCAGGGAGGAGGCTGAGAGGGAGGCGAGGGGAGATGTGCGTCCAGGAGCCTCCTATCTCCTTTCCTATGACCCACTTTTCTCCCTGGGTAGCTGGTTCTGCTAGAACGTAGGGCTAACAATCCATGTGAGAGATGGGAAAGACTTTTGTTGACCCGCAGAGGCTGTCCACTGTGCGTGTATATTATTGTTTACTGCTTTCAGATAAAAGAATGCATGGCATGGAACAGGGAATCTTAAAAACTAAGAAGAGGACAGGGTTTGTTTAGTAAACACTTAGAGGGTTCAGTGTTCTTGTCAAGGTCAGCTTAGTCTGAACTTGGACCCCACCTCGGGCACTGCTGCATGCCAGTAACCGGACATGAGTTTGGGGTGTAGCTGCTTTTGACCCAGGTTAAAGGATCGTGTGGGGTTTCCTCAGAAGGGACCTGGCACTCCCCCGCACTTTGGGTTCCCCTTGCAGAGGGCTCCAGGCCAGACCTTGCAGAGCACCTTCTCTGTACTTGGACCTTCTGTACTTCTTTGTACTTGGACCTCCTTCTCTGTACTTGGACCTCCAACAACACAAGAAAGGAAATGGTGTAAAAGGTACTGGAGTGGAATCTGGAACTGGGTCCCCATCCCCTCGGGGTTCTCAGGAAAATCAGGTAGTTGACCTGGATGAGCCTCTGGCCCTGACTTTCTATAACCAGAGGAAGAGAATTCCCCCAGCTCTCAAAACTCCATGTCCTCCACAGAGTCTGGGATCGGCCAAAGACCTACCCTACCCACCGTTTAAGGCATCCTTTCTCTTCTCCTTTGCTCCTTACCTCTCGTTCTCCCTTTCCTTTGCCTCCCCTATTCTTCCCTCTCCCTTCCCCCCACCTTTGTAAACATTTCTATAAAAATATCCACACGTGGCTCTGGCTAAGACAAAGAGAGGAGCACAGCCAGCTGGCAAACAGGCGGCACACCAGGGACCCTAATGGTTCAACTTTGGATGGTTCCCCAGAGCAGGTACCTGGGGCACCTGGGCAGAGCTTTCCCGAGGTGGTGACAGTGGTGAGGGACCAACAGGGCAACTGCACTGTCTCTGGACTTCTCTGGACCCAAAAGTCCTCTCAGCCAGAGTTAGTAGCCAGCTACCCTGGGAAATTGCAGCCCCTCCCAGGGTCATGGTTTGAAGAAGGGGATGGCCGAGTACAGAGTCCAGCGCCACTGGTCTCGGCTAAAGCATTGTTCCACAGGGCGTGGCCATTCCTAGCTTATTAGACCCCCGGGGCAAGGCATGAAGTGAGGTGGGGTGGGGGCTGACACAGAGACAGAGGGTGAAGGAGCTGGTGCTCAGAGTTGGAATCTTCCCACAGAAGCTTCAGTTCTTCAGATAGCCTGTGGCACTGGTTCCTGGGCAGATGGGATGGCGCGGCGGGTTGCTGTTATGCAGCCCCCTGGAAACCCAGTCCAGGGCACCTTCAAGGCCACTGAATGCATGCCTCAACTTAGGCTGGTAGTTTGGACAGTTCACCACTGCTTAAGCTGCCTTTCTCCCAACCCACCTTCTTCGTTCTCCTAGAGGACATGTGCTAAGAGCTGTCTGGGAGCTTGAACTGTGGGGGGAATCCTGGGGCTGGAGGCAGCCCCAAAAGGAGACTCTTGCGCTGCCATCTCCACACCCCGACAGGAAAGCCTTTAAGGTGGCTGAGCAGCTTCAGCAGACCTTGGCTCACAGCCGCTCCAACCACCATCTTGTACACGCAGAACTGAGGACCGTGGCGCCTTGGTTCTAGGAGGGATCAGAGTGGCGACCACACTCAGCCTCCGCAGGGCCCAGGCAGTGGCCACGCTGCAGACAGAGGTGGCGTGGGCCACTGACAGCCTTGCCAGGCCGAAGGCACATGACTGGCTCGTGCAACCCAAGTTACATCGCCTACTTCCCCTAAGACTCTGGGGCAAAAACGAGGCTTGTTTGCTCATGCATTCACTCATCTTTTGTTCTGTTGATCATATGCATGTTAAACTCCTACTATTGCCAGACACCGCGCGAGCGATTGCAAGTGCTGTAAAATCATAAGGATGCCATCCCGGCCATCAAGATGCTTAAGCTTAATCATCATAATCAGAATTTATCAAATGTTTATTATATGCCCAGTATTGGGCTAACATACTCCTTCGTTTACACTTCAAAACAATCCTCTGAGGAGGTACTATTAATGTTTACTTATTTTTGAGAGAGAGAGAGAGAGAGAGAGAGCCCAAGTGGGGAAGGGGCAGAGAGAGAGGGAGACACAGAATCCAAATCAGGCACCAAGCTCTGAGCTGTCAGCACAGAGACTGATGCAGGGCTTGAACTCAAGAACTGTGAGATCATGACCTGAGAGAAAGTTGGACTGAGCCACCCAGACGTCCCACTGAGGAGGTACTCTTATCCCTGCTTGGTAGATGAAAGAAACTGGAGCTTCCAGAAGTGAAGTGACAGGCCACAGTCGCAAAGCAGGCAGACCGAGAGCCTCTCAGAGGAAATGGAGGTCCCTGAGCCCCCACCAACCCCGTGCCCTGATTTTAGAGCATTAATATGTTGTTCTTAATTCACAGCAAAATAACTCTTTATCTTATGGTTGGGAAAATTGAGCCAAAGCAGATAACAGCCCCGTACCAAATCACATAGCCAGTGTACGGGCATGTCAGGCTCCAGTGCTGTGGCCCTTTCCCCAGACTTTGTCTCTGTGGGCTTCTGTTTACTCGCGTATGAGACCAGGTTCTGATGGATGATCCCCACCGGTTTTGAGATTCTTCCTGACTGTGTGATGTTATTATATGACATCGTTTCTGCCATGGGAGGATCGTTGTAGGGAGACAGAAGGCAGAGAAGCAGGAATGGACCAGCGAGACTTGCCTCAGACCCCTCCCAGCCCACATTCACCCCGCAACCCTTGCCCCAGAGGGAGTCAAGAATGTGGAAATGTTTCATGCCTCAAGGCATGGGCTTTTAACTCAGTTGATGGAATATACATATATTTTATATATGTCAGAGAAACTGACCAGCCTTCATAGCTGGAGCTAAAGACATATGCCCTAGAACTGAAGGCACAAGGAGGAGACATAAAATTAGAGCCCAGGGCCAAGGTCACCTGTAAACAGGGGCAGCTGGAGCCTCAGATGGTCACTCACACAGCCCCCGCAGCCGGGCTGACTATTCGTCCGGGGCTGTGCTCTTCACCGTCACTAGGGCCCATGGCCGCCCACCTCTCTGCATGGGCCCCTTGTCTGAGTTACCAGCGGGAGATCCTCAAGCCCCAAGAAGCCTCAGTCTCAGCCCTCACCTGGCTACTCCTTTGGAAGGAAGTGACAGCAGGCCAGCTGGGGGATCTCTGTTGCCCTGGAAGACATTCCTTATGCCAGCCTGAGTACTTGACCAGGTGTGACAAGAAAGAAGAGGCAAACTGGGCTGGCGAGGGCAAGAGAGGGGGAGGATTAGAGTTAGGGGTGCTGCTCCATTTCCTTTTGGAGAAATGGATCCTGCTGCCTGAAGGATCAGGCAGCTCCTGGGGTGGGGAGGGAAGATCAAGGGGCTGCACAGGGCCCCCCGGGGTGAGCAGTGGGGCAAAGCCAGGAGCAGGAAGACCAGCAGAGTTGAGGCATCTCTGGTATTGGGAAGGGCCCCTCAGGCTGGAGAGGGGCAGAGGCAGAGCGGGCGTGAGGGCTGAGGTGGCCCCAGAAGTACAGGCTTTACTGTGTATGCAAAGGGCTCACGGAGGAGGAGAGCCCCGCTGCTCCCCTTCCCTCCTGGCTAGGTTCCAAGGAGAGAGTGAAATCCATGTGTGCCCTGGCTCATGGCACCTGTAGACACCGTCCCTTGATGCTCCCATCGCAGCACGTGGAACCGCACCCTCCCCCCCTCCACCACAAAGTTTCTGCCTTGGAACTGGCTGCCTTGGGCTGCTGGTCCACAGCCAAGAGGCTGCTACACCCTGATAGTTAAGACACCTGATTCCTTAACCCACCTTTCCCCTGCCTTCACATCTCCCTCCTCCTGAGGAGATCCCATTCTGAGAACTGCTGTTGTACTGAGTTCTGGAAGGGACCAGGTGAGTACAGGTGGAGCAGCCAGAGCTGGAGCTCCTCTCTTCCCCCACTCCTTCACCCCCCTGGACATAGAAAAAGGGCCGAGGGGTGATCTCGGGATGGCGGGGCATGAGTCATAGACTTACCTGCTGCCTTTCCTCTGGGGCCCAGCTGGCCTATTACTATTCCCTATCCGGAAGGAAGCAGTGTCTTGGGCCAGGGCAGGGGGAGGGAGTGCATGAGGAAACAATACACGGATTTTAAGGGCTGGGATCCAAAGCCCAGCCTATGGGGAGCCAGGTAAGGGTCATGGTTACCGTATCCAGGGGTGGAACTAGCAGGCCGCCTCCTGGTCACTTCCCTCCTCATCCATGTCTGTGTGGAGTCCAGAGATAAGCCACCTGGGCAGGAGGCTCCATTCCCATCTTTGGACAGGTGAGCATTCTTGGTATCTCGGCCCAGCCCCTGACCCCCAGGGCCTTTATTTGGTCTGCCCTCAGGCTCTCATTCTGACTTCGGTCCTGGCCTCTCCTCCTCCCTGGTGACTCACTTGGCTTTGGAATTTCACTCACTGTTTTTTTCTGACGCACATCCTGGGAGCCTGGCCTAAAGCCAGGGAACAGTGCTGTTGCTTCAACCCCACCGGTGATTAATTTTGGGAACCTGAGCTGGAGGCTCTATAGAGGGAAGCGAGGCTGGAGAAGCAAGATGGAAGATGGAGGGTGTTGCTGGACAGTTGAACCTTTCTTCCTGCTTCTGCTCATTTGCACTCAGGTAGAAAACAAATAACGGAAAAGCTATTAGCTTGTAGTGGTCAGACATACCCGGCTGGCCAGCCACGGCCCTCAAGAAGATTAAGAAACTGAGTTCAAAACCTAGACTGGCCACTGCACTTCTTGGAATCGATTTCTGGACCTCAATTTACCCTTTTGTGAGTCTTAAAGATTTGATAGCCCCTAATTTTGAACGCTAAGAACAATGGCCTTATACTCGGTTGATGGAGCTTACATACCCCTCAAAATGGCTGGCACTTTGTTATCTCCTTATTTTTGACTATGATGTGAGGGGTGGGTGTTGTCCGGGATTGTGGAGAGGGCTGGGATTCATTTCCAGGTCTGCCATCACCCCTACTTGTCTCCCGCAGATGCCTCAGAAGAAAAGGGAGAGCATCCCCATGGCCCCTGAATCTCTGGTGCATCCTCACTCCTCCAGAAGCTGGTTGCTTTTCCCACCCCCTCCCCAGACTGTTCTCAATCTCTTATCTTCCACAGCTGCCCAGGGCTTAAGGAGTCATAGTCCCAGCCTGCCCCTTCCAGCTCCTCAGCTGAGAAGTAAAGGGCTCTGTGCCAGTCTGATCAGCTGACCCCAGGGAGTGCGTGCATGGAGCAGGGCTGGGGGACACCCTCAATGTATTCAGGAAGCAAAACCCTCACCTCTTTGTTTACCCCCAAAGAGTGACTGCAGTGAAAAGAACCAAGGGCCAGGTCAGGGGGGTTGGCCTGTCAGTAAAGATGTCACCCAGGATTCTGGTGGACACCCTTCTTGCTGCTAGGGTAAATCTTGTCTGTAGGGTGCTCTAGAAAAGCATGCTTTCGGCACTACTCACCTTCTTCTTAGCCACACTGGGGGGACCATGATCATTTGGGAAGATGTAAAGAAGTAAAGGGTGGGGTTAAGGAAATGAGTCTGTACCTTGATACCCATACCAATGATTATAATCATATTTTTTTTTCAAATTAAAAGCACTGTTAATAAGACAATACATCATGACCAGGTAAGTTTAAGAGTTTGGAATTCCAAGTCAGACTGAGTTCAAACCAAAGGAGTTTCACATACAGGTTTTAGATAGCCCATGTATTTCATTCTATAGTCATTAATATTTTTAATTATATAATATATGGTGCATTAAAAATTACACATATCCAAGTTATAAAATATAATAAGAACCCAAACAACTGTGAACCCCTTACTTGACTTAAAAAGTATAACCTGACTAGGACACTGAACGGCTGAAGCTACATATGTGTGACTCCTCATTCCTGCCTCCAACCTCTCCACACAGGGACCCCTATTCTACATCTGGTGTTCAACATTTCCCTAAAGATTTAAAATATTTTCTATCGTGTGGTATGGGCATCCCTAAATAATATACTGTTTTGGTTTGCTTCTTTTTAAGCTTTGAGAAATGATACACTGTGCCTCATCTTGTTGGACTTGACTTTTCTCAGGTTTATTTTACTAAGATATGGCCACCCTGATGTGTGTAGCCATGGTGCCTTCATTTTCACGCCAGTGTAATTCCCAGGGCAATGGCATGTTATTCTCCTGTGCAGTTTTTGGCTATTATGAAAACTGCTCCTTTGAATATTCTTATGCTTGTCCAGGTGCACATGTTCAAACATTTCTCATTGGGTAAATACCTAAAAATGGAATTGCTAGGCTATAGGGTACATGCATGCTCAACTTGACAAGATCGCGCTGAAGTATTTTCCCAAGTGGCTAGAACACCTGCAGTGTAGAAGGGTTCCAGCTGCTGCTAATTCTCATCTCCACCTGATTTTTCAGATTTAAACTTCAGACTCTCTGTTGGGTGCCTAATGGTATCTCAATAGTAATATTCTGTGTTTCTCTGATTACTAAGAAGGTCCAGTGTGTATCTTCATAGGTTTTGGTACATTTGTGTCTTCTCTGAGGTGCTTGTTCATGTCCTTTGCCCATTTTTTTTGACACTGTCATCATCATCATCTTATCATCAGCGATTTGTATGAGTTATTTACATAATCTGGAACTAACACTTTTCATTTATATGAAAAATATTATATATTAACATATATTTTAAGTGTTACATATTTTAATATACAAAAAACATTTCTAGTTTATCAGCTATACGTGTGACAAATATTTTCTCCAGGAGTGTGTCTTCTTATATGACTTTGTTTATGGTGGCTTTTGATGAACATACATTTTAATTATATCACAGTTGAATTTATCAAGTTTTCGTTCATGGGTAGTATATTTTGTCTTAAGAAACCCTTCCTTATCCTAAGGTGATATAGTCTTCTATGTCTTTTCTCAAACACGTTAAGCTTGCCCTTCTCGTTTAGATCTTTCTCTATAATTGATATTTATCAGTGGGGTCTTTGCTAAGAAAAAAGCCTCAGTACTTTATTTTAAAAATACTTCTTTGGGGGCACTGAGTGGCTCAGTCAGTTAAGCATCCGATTTTGGCTCAGGTTATGATCTCACAGTTCATGAGTTCGAGCCCCTCGTGGGGCTATGTGCTAACAGCTCAGAGCCTGGAGGCTGCTTCAGATTCTGTGTCTCCCTCTCTCTGCCCCTCCTCTGCTTGTGCTCTGTCTCTCTGTCTCGCTCTCAAAAATTAATTAATTAATTAATTAAACATTAAAAAATATTTCTTTGTTTCTATAATTAACAACGTTCATTAATAAATAGTAATAATTACAGAAAACTTGGAAAACATGAAAAATTGAGACCTTTTTTTACCACTAATTGATACAGATACCTAAACTACATAATTGGCATATAAACACCATGCATAGAGCATTATCTTCTTTTTTAAAATCTTATTTTTCCTGATTTTACAGGTTCATAGTAGAACATTTAGAAGTAGAAAATAAATAAAGAAAAACACGTGTGTGTTTCACACTCCTCTGAAATTGTTCGATGTGCCTCCCAAACACCCACCCTGGTTCTTCAGGAGCAGAGGTGTCCACTGGCAAGATCATGGCCATGACCCTGCCTGTGCAGACTCTTCGGGTGCATTCTTGGTTAGGAAGAGTCTCGTGTACGTCCACTGGAATAAGCATATCAGGAGGGGATCCCTAACAACCCAACAGAATTCCAAACGGGCCCACTCAAATTCCTGAAAAAAATTGTGAAATGAGTTATTAAATGATAAATAAGTCATGCCTCCACCAAAACCCTTTTTCCCTTAGGGTAGAAAATAAAAATATAGTTATAATCACTATCACCAACACCAATTGTTTTCCCCCGAAAATAAAAATATAGTTATGATCACTATCACCAACACCAATTGTTTTCCCCCACGTTTTACTTATACTTTACTGCGGCCAGATTATCAGCCTCAGCGTTTCAGCCCTTTGTAGAGAAACTATATGAACTCTATTTCACTGGATTGGTATAAAAGTAGTCTACACATTGGTGCAAACATGTCTACCTGGTGTCTATATACCCACCAGGCAGGGAGAGCTAGTAAGTTGAGCTAATCACTGTACTCACTATTGTTTTTCAATGTTTGTTTGTTTATTTATTTATTTATTTTGAGAGAGAGAGAGAGAAAGAGATCACGCACACAAGCCAATGAGGGTCAGAGAGAGAGGGAGAGAAAGAATCCCAAGCAGGCTCTGCACTGTCAGCACAGAGCCCCACACAGGGCTCAATCCCACGAACTGGGAGATCATGACCTGAGCCAAAATCAAGAGTTGGACACTTAACTGACTGAGCCACCCAGGCACCCTGATGGTACCCACTATTTCTAAACTGAGGCCGGAAGATGCCTCGCAATCCACAAGAAAAATGATGCCTTTACCAATGAACTGGAGTCTGCACAAAATCTAGAGTCTCATTTGTGAGGTAGTTCCACCTTGATACATCAAAAAGACTTGAGAATGAGGGAAGCGGGAGGAAGGGGCATCGGACAGCTGGGAAGGAGATACTGGACCAGAGTCTTCTGCCAATAGGTGGAAAGGCCAGATGACTGGGGAGAGGTTTCAAAACAGGCATTGCCATTTTACCCAGGACCTCTCTGGGCCTGCATGATGGAAACGGAGGTAAGAGCCACAAGCCAGCAGCCTCTGAGTTTTCCCGCCCATGGGTTAGGTGAAATGTGGAGAGAACAGAGCGGGAGGTCACTGGGAGCAAAGGAAGACTTCTCTTTCCCAGTTCTGCCGCACAAATGCTTTGGCAGACTCAAGTGATTGGCTTCTCTAACGACAGACATCACCTTTGACTGGGACCTTTGAGAGCCCGGTGGGGAGGCCTGGGGTTGAGAGTGGGCAGAAGCGTCAATTGTACCTGAGCATGAAGTGGTCCAGACCTTGGGCTGCCTGGGCTGAGCAGCATAGCGCTGCTGGAGCTGGAGCTCAGCTAACTGGGCTCAGGGCCAGGCTCAGGCCCTAAACTCCTTTGGAGAACCTGGCGCTTTCCTATAAGAGCATGCCAGCCAGAGTGTACCTACTGCTCATTCTGCAGACCCTGGAGAGCAGACGAGAACAGCTTCGGAGGCAGGTAGGAGGAGAAAGGGGCTGCACAGTAGGTACCTACCTTTTCTCCCTTTCCATCCTCCCTTCCTCCTCCCCCTTGATGCCCCCCGCCCTACAGGAAGAGCCTGCACCAGTTGCAGCTGTGAATTCCTGGCAGGGACAGTGGCTGATTCAAATGAATCTGGTTGGCAGAAGACTCAGCTCTCAAAACCAGCCTACTTGGAACAATCTCGAAGGGCCTCTTAGTGAGGAGAGCATCTCAAGGCTTCATGGAAGCAAAGAGGGTGGGGGTGAGGGTGGGGTCACTGCAGCTCAGGAGGCTCCTGCTGAGCTCCTGCTAGGGTCACTCACTTGCCAGACTTGTGGAGCTCTCTTTCAGTCAGCTCTCCAGTTAAAAGTCCTGGTCAGCACAACCAGAGTTAAAAAGATGGTTCACTCGTATCGGTGGTTGAATCAGTTCCAGTCAACAAGCATTTACTGTATTAGTTATGGCGGGCGCCATGCCAGGCACTGACAATCCGCTTTTACAATAGGAAAAGAGATGGTAAGGAAGAAACATATTCTCACAAGCAGATCTTTTGTGTATACTGCCATCGAATTCTGAAAAATACATCCCTAAATCTCAGAGGAAAATCAGTAGATGGTTTAAAATGTGAACAATTTTTTGGGCTTAACTCTCTGTGGATAAGATATCACACTTGGAAGAAGGAGCAGCTCAGAGCAATTCTGTGTTTTCTTTGGATGACTTATGGTGGCAAGGGAAAGTGAAAAATAGGTGATGTGAACAAATGTTATATGTTGTTTGGGGGTCATAGCTATGAGCTGAGAAGTGCTTAATGCAATCAAGCAGAAACACAAAGTTGTAATTTGGGATTTCTCAAGTATTTGGGGACGTCACACAAAGCTGTGAGCAGATTGGATTCCTTGGAATTTGAAGCTCTAATTTTAAATATCCACAGAGTTTGTTTTTTAAAAAAACTTGGTATTGGACATTAGTTCAGACTTTCACTTTGAAGCTAGCTAGGATAACAATCAAAATTGTTCTGATGAAATGATCTGACCCTTCTGTTTTTTGGAATTATTAAGGAATTTGACGATTAAATGAATTCTTATTTCTCTTCACACTGGTAAGATAAATACACATTTTTTTCACTGTTTGTCCTCATAAATATTCTAATGTAACAACTGAGCATTTAAAACCTGAAGGATTTTAATTTACCAGCAAGAATTTTAGCAAATAAAATAGGCAAAGCACACACAAATATAATTTGTTTTTTAAAAGGAAATAAATAAGGAAACAAACATTTTTAAAAAGGCTTAACCTCTGTTATTTTTAAAAAGTGAAAATTAGATCAATTTTTAATCTAGCAAATCAGTAAGAATTTTTTTATATGATGATACTCAACTCCCTCTGCTTTATAGAAGTATAAATTAGTACAACATTTCTGAAAAACAATCAGATGATGTATGTGAGGACCCACTCACAACCCCCAAGTTGGTATAAAGATTATTTTAAGGGTTTTTTTTTTTCTCTTTTTAGGGGGGAGAGAAAGCACAAGTAGGGGAGGGGCAGAGAGAGAGAAAGAGAGAGAATCCCACCAGGCTCCCCATTACCAGCACAGAGCTCGATGTGGGGCTCAAACCTATGAACCATGAGATCATGACCTGTGCCAAGATCAAGAGTGGGATGCTTAACTGACTGAGCCACCCAGGCGCCCCTAAAAATTATTTTAAATAAAGATTATTTAATGCATGAAGACATTTGAGAGGCAAGAGTTGCATAAAAAAGGCTTCTCAGAGCTTCCTTTATCTGACTAAAAGCAGCAAATTCTGGGAAATAAGTCTGCCATAAATTCTTTCTTCAGGGCAGACCTATTCCCAGAATATATCAAATAAAACCTACCCAAAATCTCTTCGCTGGGGGATTTGTATGGCCCTGAAGTAGACAGAAAGGCAACTCATACCTGATAGACAAACATCATCACAAACTTTCTTATCTCTGATTGTTCTGAAAATCCTTTGTCTTTCTTAAAAGGCAAAACAAAACAAAACAAAACAAACAAAACAAACAAAAAAACCCCAAACAACAACAACAAAAACATTTATTCTTCCCATAGAAGACTTTTCTCCTCCCTCCCTTTTCCCTAATAAGTTAGGTAGATAAGCCTTTAACTTTAACCATTTAACAAGCCAGCTACTTCATTTGTTGGTTCCCATTTGTACCCCAGAAAACCTTTTCCTCCTGGTACTCTGCCTTTTGTTGGTTTAATTTGCAGGCCTTACCAACTAAACCTAAGAGGCAAAGGGAAAGTATCTTTCCCCTCTTTTACATATATATTAAGAGGCTCAAAAAAACACATATACTTTCATTCAAGAAAACTCTAAGAACAAAATCTAGGGAAATCAGAAGTCAGGAAAAGATTTATGTGAAGGATGATCTAGTAAAAGTCCATGTCTCCTGGTGTTTTGGTTTGTAAACACCAATCTTCTCTCTGTGTCCTCACACAGTGAAAGGGGGAGTCGATCTCTCTGGGGTCTCTTTTAAAGGGCCCCAGTCCCATTCCCCAGCGCTCCACCTTCATGACCTAATCACCTCCCAAAGGCCCCACCTCCAAATACCCTCATATTGAGAATGAGGCTTCAGTCAGTTAAACTTCTGACCTTGGCTCAGGTCATGATCTCACCATTTGTGAGTCTGAGCCCTGCATCAGGCTCTGTGCTGACAGTTCAGAGCCTGGAGCCTGCTTCAGATTCTGTGTCTCCCTCTCTCTCTGCCTCTCCTCCCCTCAAAGATAAATAAACATTAAAAAAAATTTTTGAAGATAAAAAAGAGAATGAAGTTTCAACTTCATATGAATGGGGCAGGGAGAAAAACATTCAGTCTAGACCCCTAAGTGCCCTACAACAGGGGAGGTTTTAAATAACTGATGATATATATATTCACAAAGATAAAATGTTTATTACATGGACACACACACACACACACACACACACACACCACAGGATACCTGGTTGTTTATCAGCATGATCTCAACTAATAAAGAAAAATTCATACATGAGAAAAAGCATGGAAAGAGATATCACCAAATGTAAACTAGTTATTTCTGGATGTTGAAATGAAGGACCTTAAATTTTTCTTTCTGTATATTTTAATATTTTCCAGATTTAAAAAATAAGTATGTTAATACCTTTTTATAGGGGATGGGGGAAGAGAAGCAAAAAAAAAGTAATTATTAACCCAAATAATAAAAACAAATCAGTTAATGTTGAGGGAAGAAACGTAGCACAGAAGGAAGGAAATGTTTTGCCAGGTCTTTTCCTTCATTCAAAATGTCACTAATGCAATAAATGTGGGTAGGTTTTTCATAAGGTATAAACAGTATTTTAATTGTTTTATTGAATCCCATAGAGCCAGTGATAAAAGACAAAGTAATGTAGCTCAAGTTGAAACACAAAGTTGCAGGCTGGTATGTTAATTAACTTGGTGCATAAAAGGTTAATAAAGCAGGTGTACATACACAGGTATATATCATGACACTATATAAAGGATAGAGGAAGTTAGGCAGTTCATCGCTTACCGCAAATAGCTTTGAAACATGCTTTTCAAAGCTAACAAAACATAACAGGAAGTTAAGGAAACGATATCGTCCATGGGCGGCTTAGTTGGTTAAGTGTCTGACTCTTGATCTCAGCTTAGTTCTTGATCTCAGGGTTGTGAATTTGAACCCTGCATTGGGCTCTGTGCTGGGTGTGAAACCTACTTCAAAAAACCAAAATTTCAAGAAAAGATGTCATCCATAATTTCAACATCAGAGCGGCAATTAGTTTCAGCTCTTCTATCTTCATGTTATTTGCTCCTTATACATTTTTTGCTTTTTTATCAGTCTTAAAAGAGATTACATTTTTTCTTGATTCTAGCCTCATGTTGTATGGTATACATAATATTTAAAAATTTTTATGGTACATATTTGCAAACATACAGAAAATTGAAAAGAAATAGTTTAACAAATATTCTCATTACCAAGATTTAACAATTGTTAACATTTTTCATGGGTTTTTTTTTTTTTTTTTTGGCCAAAACTTTTCAAAATAACTTGTAGATGTTGGGAAGGAACATCTTCAAGGTCCTTCTAGCTGGACTAAGATCAAATTGACATGAGACAGATTAACAGGAGAAAATCCACACCATGGGGAATCCACACCAACATGGAATTTCAGAGATGGGCAGACAAAAGGAGGTATATATGTCACCTGAACTGAGGAGAAGGGGTCAGTGTCTGGGACTTCAAAGGGAAGGAATGCAGTTCCCTGGAAGACGATAAGAGTAAATGTTTGGTAAACAATGTTAGCAGGGGCTGTGGAGCGGGAGGGGTGGAGGGGGCAGGGATGGGGGGCACTCAGGCCTCTCAGAAACAATAGGACTCACAGGACTTTGACCAAACAGGCCTTGCTAGGTTCCTTCCTCCCTGTCTAGCACACCTGGTTCACATCATAATGCAGTTATCTATGGTGACAGCCAGTCTTCCACCTAAATTCTTTTTAGGCAGTTGAGGGGGCGGTAAAGAGCTTTTCTTGAATCTGCTGGGTTTTGATTGCTTTTAACTCAAAATCATCTTCATGCTAAAGTGGCCCATTTTAGGGTAGCTGTCCCTGGCCCCTACATAGACATGACAGTTACTCTGAAATATTTTAACATAACACTCCCCTACATAAATAACCACAAAACCATCATCACCCTGAAGTATATTAACAAAAATTCTTTCATATCATCTACTGCCCAGTTGGTACTTACTCATAGTTCCCGAATTTTCTCCAAATATATTTTACGGCTATTTTTTTAGCCATACCTTTTTAACAGTTGCCTAATATTATCACCAATGGATACACCATGATGGAATTAACCAATTCTTCTGGAGTTAACTTGTAATCGTCAAGGAGCTTCTCTCTTTGCAAATTTGTTCTTTCAACAAGTGTTTATTGAGTGAAGTGCTGAGTGCCGGAATTATAGGGTAAAAGTCTTTTTCTTGCCTTTGAGTAGCATGTGGTCAGCACAAAAGAAGCCTTTATTTCTTCACTGGAACATTTCTAAATTAGCAGAACGAGGAGAAACTGAATCAAATAGTGAGAACTTGCACCTTAATATGTATTTTTTCTTTGGGGAAAAAAAGTGTTCTACTGATAATGGCATATCAACAGAAACAATGCTTCTGACATTTATCCCAACTGAAAATGACAATATCCCCTCTTGGGATTTCTCCCTCCCCCCTCCCCATTATTTTGGTATTTCATTGAGTAGAAAATGATATTGCCTGTTCTTCATTCCCTAATGAAGCAAAATGGATTTTTCTTCTCAAATTCCCCCATTGCCTCTATCTGGCTGTGCTTACAGGGTCCTTTCCTTTTGTCCTTTTGTCCTGGCTTCCCCACCTCCCAAGCATTCCTGCCCCTGGAGAAAGGAGACCTCACCGCTGCTGCCATGGGAGTGGGAGACCCGTTTGGTGGCCCGCAGTCCTCTGCCTGCCACTGTCTCTGTCTCAGCCTGCAGAAAGTGTCTTACTGCTTCCACACTCCCACTCCAGGAGCTCCTTGGGGTGATGGGGGTGGGGCAGGACTTGTCCTGTCCCAGGGAATGAGAAGAGAGATCAGAGGAAGGAAAGGGGCTGCCCAGCTGGAAGGATACCTTTGGATTCAAGCCTCCTCAAGGTGCCTCCCCCATTTTCTCCTATTCCCCCACTTTGCTGTGTTCTCAGAGCATCCCACATACCCCGTGTGAGGGATGAGCTTTGCCTTACCCTACCTCTGTTCCTTCTCAGGGCTGTGTCCCTGCCTAGAATGTGCTACCCATTCTCTCCTCCACCCCCAGCTTTGCCACCCCTCAAGACCAAAAATTCAGGCCTTAAAATTTCCTTTCACTTTGGCACTTGGCTCACACCTCAGCCAACCTCAGCTGCCACATCTCTCTCTGTCCCTCCCCCTCCTCACCACCGCCATCCACCAGCTCTCCTAGGGGAGTGGCCTTCCCACTACCTTCCTGATTCCGGCCAACTCTGGGGGGGAGTCACCTGATCACACTGGTGGGCAGGACAACTCAGCATCTTGAGGGGAGCCATTCGCTACTGGATTGCAAGGGGGTGCAGGCAGAGGCCTCGCTACACAGTACAAAGCCCAGATTCTTTCCTGGCAGCCCTGAGAGGTGCAACACCAGCATCTGGCCAGCTGGCTAGAGACGTCCCCATCCATGTCCATTCCACCTGTCAAAGGCAGACATGGTGGGGGGCAGGGGGCAGACCAGGCTGACAGCAGCTCCCTGGGGCAGGGGCTGATCTGAGGTGTGGAGGAGGCAGGCACACCTCCTGCAAGTGATGCATCAGTGGGACAACTGTTTGCAGATATGGGCCTGACCCTCAGGAGAGAAGAGGTGACAGATTTCTTCAGATATAGGGGTTGGCAGCGTGGAGCAGAGCTTTAGACCCCGAAGCTGAGCCTCTGCTTCTAGGGAGGCAATAAGAGGTCCAAGGGGGAAAACAATGGTGCAGAAGACACCCCCATTGAAGAGGGGCAAATAGGGCACATAGTGAGTGGATCATTTCTGTTGTCATTTTCTCCACAGGCCCTCAAAGTGCTGGGGCCACCAAGCGGTACCTATTCCTGCACAGGGCCTGGGCCAGATGGCTCCCAGCAGCCCTTTCTCTCCCCCTGCTGGTCATGTGATTCAATTAGTGACTTTGGCAAGACTATTCCCTTACGGAGGGGCTTGATGACCAATTACAACTCTACCCGGTGCACTTCACAGGCCAGGACTCTTCCTGGCCTGGTAGGTTCTGGGCCTGCAAGGAACCTAAAATTTTCCCTGACCACTGTTGCAGTGACTAAGGTATTATCCTTTAGCAAGGCCTCAGGCGGACACAAATCAGCATTGTGAACTGGGGAGGCAGCCTGGGCCTGCACTATTTGGACTCTCTGAGCCTAGAGCTTTCTGTAGCTTGATGCTGTGGTGAGGTCCACGGGCCACTTGAGTCTCGGCTCCAGCTCTATAGGCACCAGCTTGTCTGGTTTTCTCACCCGTGACACTAAAAAAGCACAAAGAGCAAGCAGGCCACCCTGCACCCCGCAACTTGCCTCTGCCTTGTGACTGTGCTTAATATAGGTCAAATGAAAACAGCTCCCAAAATAGACCTTCTCTGAGAAGCAGCTGCGCTTGTGAAATGCTCCACAGAAAGGGAAAAGGTGTGGGTGACAGGGGAGTGTCGTCCTCCTCAGGTGTTATATAACCTGGACCTGAAGATTGGGGCCAAATATCTGTGGAGAAAAATCGAGTGTGCCCCTGCCCTGCCCCACCTCCCAAGCCCGGGAAGCAGCCCAACCCTTACATACATCAACAAGCTCGCAAGGAGCTGGGCAACAAGGTCACCCCTCAAAGCATCACTCTAGGGAGCTCATCATGCACACCAAAGTGGTCACATGACTCCCACCAGAGCTGGCTGGAGGCCCCAGAGTGAGGAGGCGACTTCCCCTGGCAAAGCTGGTATATGGGGTAGGTTTCATCTGCCCCAAGTGCTGGGCCAGGGGGCGGAGTTGAGCAGGACCAGCCTGTCTCCATTCAAGGATAGAAGAAGTGTAAGAAAGAGGAGAAAACCTGCTGTGTCACCCCCTCTTCCTGCAGGTGCAGCCTCTCTAACCCTCCCCCACCCCCCCTTCCCTCCCTGCTTCCCCACTGTCCTCCCGGAAGCCACCAGCGTGGCCCAGCACTCCCCATGGGCCTCTTCCTTTGCTTTTCCATCTTTCCCTCAGCGGAGAGGAGGGGTTTCTATAATGAAAGAGTGGTGCCTCCACCATTATTCACTGTCCATTCACTCAGGGATAATTTAGTAAGGGCTGCCTATGAAGGGAGGCAGCAGAGGATCAAGACTTTGCTGAACAAGGTACTTGAAAAGAGACATAAAGCTGAAAAAGGGCAAGCCAGGCAGGGGGAAGAAGTCAGGGGTGTTGAGGAAGCACCTGACAGAGCAAACAAGACACATGCAAAGGCCCAGAGGCAATAGGGGGAGCATATCTCCAGGAGAAAGTACAGCTATTGCAGTGACTGGATGACAGAAGGGCCTGGGGAGAGGTGAGGCTCACAAAGTAAATGGCCATCGCCTCCTGAGGGGCCTGTAGGAAGTGTGGACTTCCTCCTGACAGAACCGGAGGACTATGGAGGCAGGGGCTTCCCCAACATGGCAGCATGTTAGAAAAGCAGACTGCGGGGGGCGCCTGGGTGGCTCAGTAAGTTGAGCATCGCACTTCGGCTCAGGTCATGACCTCACAGCTCGTGAGTTTGAACCCCACGTCGAGCTCTGTGCTTACAGCTCGGAGCATTCTGGGTCTCCCTCTCTCTCTGCCCCTTCCCAGCTCATGTTCTGTCTCTCTCTCCTTCAAACATAAAGAAACTTTAAAAAACAGACAAACAGCCTGTGGGCCACATCTCAGGTCTATTGAATCAGAGGTTGTGGAGGGGGAGTCCCACAATCTGTACATTAACAAGCCCTCCCCATGCCTCTGATTCACGCTCAAGCTCAAGAACCACTGAGCAAAAGGTGTGGCTGTCCATTTGTGGAAGCAGAGACAGTGAACAGAGGTTGTGCCTCCAAGAAGTTTGGCTGTGAAGGGAAGAGAGAGAAGAGGGGTGGTTGGGAGGCCATGGGGGTGAGAGAGACTGTCTTGTTCGGTTCCCTGGAAGGCAGATGCTGAGATGACGGTTTGCAGGCAGAGGAGGAAGCTGGACTGCCGTGCAGGGTCACAAAGGCCTGGGCAGAGCCCTCTGGGAGCTGTGGAGCTAGGGAGGCCCTTCGGAGCTCTTCCCGAATCAGGGCAAGGCGGGGGTGGAGACTTTACCCCTGTATTAATCATGCCTTTTGATTTGCTGGATTTTCTCAGGTTTTAACATCTGGCTGGTCCTAGAGAGCCCCCCACCCCCCAGGGCTAGCTAACTCTTAGAGATAGAAAATGACCCTCCTGTGAGCATTGCCTTCATGTGCAAACCAACCAATCCAGAGCCCATACCCCCAACTACCTCCTTAATGGGACTCTTGAAGGACTCTCTCACTCAGGGCCAGTCTCCCCCTGCCCTAATCGCCTCAGGGTCTAGCACCAGATGACTAGGGACAGCCCTGTGCCCTAGAGTCCATAAAATTATTCAAACTAGCCAATCATAAATCTGTTACACTGCTTTGCATTGACTTTCCCATGGAAGCCATAGTAAAAGTTATTGCCCACATTTCCCCCAATTTCCCCCTTGCTCCCTCTGCTCCTGATGGAAACTCGCACTTCCCCGTGTGGCCCTGCATGGCGCGCCTTGGCTCCTGTTTCTAGGGCTCTGTGAGTATAAACTTCTTCCTACAAGACAGTCCTCTGCCTGTCTGTGTGTCTTACCACATCTCAACAACCTTATGCTGAAAGATAAGGCAAGACGTTAGATTCCGCTGGAGTTCTGTTGCAAGAGTTGTAGTTTTAGAAGACAGGAGACTGTAGAAGACAGTCAGCAGGAATTCCAAGTGGTCAGGGAACGAAGAGGAGGTCAGTGGATGGCCTCAGGTAGAAGGCACACGGAGCGCAGGAGCAGGAACGGGACCCATCGCTGTCAGCTGTAATGCCCGTGCCTGCAGGGAGGTGGCGCTCCCAGCCCCTCTTCCGTGTCTGTACTCTATCTACGAAGACCGCCGGTTGCTCCGCCTTGTGTCCTGACCAGAGGGCATGAGATCTGTTAGATAAGAGTTCTGTTTCTTCTTTAAAAGGAATTTTGGAGCAAAAGGGGCTTGAGAAATCATATCATTTTACACATTAGATAAGTATAAGTAAGCTTGAAGGTGTCAGCTCACATGAAGGACAGGTGGCTATTTATGGAGATTCTTTTCTCACTCCTCTTGCGTCTTACACCCATCCATTCTCCTCTCTCCGATCTAGTTATTGAGTGTAGCTTCTGGATTTATGATAGCAAGACGTACATTCACTTTAGGACGTTTTCAAAGAAAGAAAAGGATTAAAATGCACACACAAAACCAAAACTACAATGCTTGTTCCCCGGAAATAACCACTCTTTACACACTCAGAATCCAAAAGCACCCCCTGTAAAAATTTTGACCTTTTTTCGTTGAGGCTTTTTACTTCATTTTCTTAAGGCCGTAACCTACATATGATTTTTGGAATGTTTCCCTTTTTTTCTTTTCATGACTTTCATTCCATTAAATGTATCAAACACATATAAAAGCAAAAACGATTTAAAAATCAATCATAATGTAATCTTACACCCCAGGTATCCTACTAAATAAAGTTTATGTAAAAATGGGCATCAGATTTTAGATAGTGCTTTGGAACAGGCCTGTTTTGTTTAACTTTGTGTCGTTCTATGGAGGTCTCTGTGCTCCTTGGATCCACTCTTTCTCTGTCCTGTGGTCTGTCCCAGAGGCTGAAAGCAGCCTTGCCCTCTGGCTTCCAGATGGGTCTGGTGAGAGGAAGCCTGGAGGGAGATGAGAGGACAGGAGGAAAGTGAAAGCAGGTATTTCTCTCAGGCAGCCTCTCTGTGGGTCACCTTGGGCTGCCTCCACCTCCCTGTTAACGGTCACAGTTCCTCTCCATGCAGACTTTTCTACAAGATCTTCCTTCTAGATTCCTTTAATAGCTTCCTCCCCCAAGGCCAGGACTAGGATGGGGTGAGGCCGGTGCCTCTGGCACAAACATGTAGGGAGGCATTCACTGTCTCTTGCACAACCTGAGGGGGAATGTATCCTCAAATCCTGCATCCTAAGTACCTCACTGAGCTTGCTCTAGTCCTCGCCCTTCCCTCCCCAAAGTCCTTGAGGTCTAGTTTGCTGTTCCTAGCCCCTGGTTACTTCACCACCCAGCCCTTAGGATTCCCCGGTACCCTGCCCTCACCTTTCTAAGTAGCACCTTTATTAATCCCTCCTTGATTCATCCCAAATAATTTGAGTGTGCTATCAAGTACTTCCTGGGACCCTACTATAATTGTATGCATCTTTCCATAGCACTTGCTATTTTTTACATTATTTTAACGGTTTATTTTCTACATGAAAGACAGTCATTTAAAAAAAAAATCTCATTCGCTCCTTTAAGACTTATATGGTTTCCAAACTATTGCTAAGACAAATAATGCTGCAGTTCCTTCAGTAAATTCCTGGTAGAATTTCTGGGTTAAACTGTATAAACATTTTAAGGCTTTTGATATTCATTATGCATCAAAATGTACCTATTTCAATTTGCGATCTTTGTTGCCAGTGAGTAGGAACATTATTTTTGTTTTTTATTTATTTTTTATTATAAATTTTTTAACATTTATTTATTTTTGAGAGAGAGACAGAGTTGAGCAGGGGAGGGGCAGAGGGAGAGGGAGACACAGAATCTGAGGCAGGCTCCAGGCTCTGAGCTGTCAGCACAGAGCCCAGTGTGGGGCTTGAACTCACATACCATAAGACTATGACCTGACCAGAAGTTCGGCGCTTAACCAACTGAGCCACCCAGGTGCCCCAGTCATGTTTTTTTTTAATTGTTTGTGACCATTACTCATTTTTCAGGGTAGTGGTACTTTATTCATATTGATTTATAGTGGTTCTTTATATATTAAGAATATTAATCTTTGTCATTTGTTGTAAATATTATCTCCTAGATTGTCGCTTGATTTTTATCTTGTTTATTGGCTTTAAATAATTGTATACTTGTGTATGGGCATTCAGTAATTTCAGAGTTTTCTCTCTTAAGAGACATCCATTTCTTGCTTTTGATTTTTTTCTTTTCTTTAAATCATAGCAAGGCCTTTCTCACCCCAATATCATATAAATATTTTATATTATTTTTCTCCTTCTTTTATAGTTTCACATTTCATGTTTAATGATTTGAACTGTTTGGAATTAATTTTTTTTTATGAATAGCCAATTATCCTAGCCTATGTACTTCCCTAATTTAAATTTCAACTTTATTAAATTTTTTTAAAGGTTTATTCATTTTTCAGAGAGAGACAGAGTGTGAGTTGGGGAGGGGCAGAGAGAGAGAGGGAGACACAGAATCCGAAGAAGGCTCCAAGCCCTGAGCTGTCAGCACAGAGCATGACACGGGGTTCAAACTCGCGAACTGTGAGATCATGACCTGAGCCGAAGTCAGAGGCTTAACCTACTGAGCCACCCAGGTGCCCCATCAACTTTGTTATGTATTAAATATTTACTCATACTTAGATTTGCTCCTAGGCTTTCATGTCTGTCTCATGGAGCTGTTTATTCCTGTGACAGAACCACAATGTTTTAGTTATCCTAGCTTTACAGGAAAAAATAATAAGACATGCTCTTCTCCCTTCCACACCCCATTAACTTTTTTTTTTCAAAAAACTTTCTTGACAATTCTGCTATATTGATTTCTTCCAAAAGAAATTTAGACTTATTTTCTAAACTTGCATGAAAAACTCATAGATTTTTATTGGAATTACTTTATATCTATAAATTCTTTTAAAGATAATTGATATTTTTAAATCTTTTTTTAAGTTTGTTTGTTTATTTTGGGAGAGAGAACAGGGGAGGGGCAGAGAGAAAGGGAGAGAGAGAAAATCCCAAGCAGGCTCCACACCAGCAGCCCTGAGCCTGACCGGGGGCTCCAACTCACATGACTGACCTGAGCTGAAACCAAGAGTCAGACGCTTAACCAACTGAGCCACCCTGGCTCCCCGATAATTGATATTTTTTAAATATTAAACTATTTCAACTAGATATATAGGTATCTCTCCATTGATCGAATTTTCTTTAAAAATTCCAAACTTCCTTCATATTAAATTTTTATAATTTTCTTCACATATGTGTTGATTTAATGTAGATCTTATTTTAATATGTTTAGAAAGAGCTTCCTATTGAAGGTTGACTTAGATATAGTTGTAGTTTTTTAGAGATTTTGTTTTTAATTTTAAAAACATTTATTTAGGGGTGCCAGGGTGGTTCAGTTGGTTAAGCTTCAGACTCTTCATTTAGGCTCAGGTCATGATCTCAGGGTTCATGAGTTGGAGCCCTGAGTCTGGCTCTGCACTGATAGTTCAGAGCCTGCTTGGGATTCCCTCTCTGTCCCTCCCCTGCTCGTGTGCATGCGCATGCTCTCTCTCTCTCTCTCTCTGTCTCTCTCTCTCAACGAATAAATGAACTTAAAAATTTATTTAAGTTATGGTAAAATATGTATCATAAAGTTTACTACTTTAACCATTTTAAAATATACAGTTCTGTGGCATTAAGTACATTCACATTGTTGTGTACCCATCACTACCATTCACTCCGGATCATTTTTCATCTTTTAAAACTGAAACTCCTTACCCATTAAACACTAACTCTCTATTCTTCCCTCCCTTCAGTCCCTGGCAACCACTGTTCTACTTTCTGTCTCAATGAATTTGAGTACTTATTCTAAGTAGCTCATATGAGTGGAATCATAAAGTATTTATCCTTTCGTGACTGGCTTCTTTCACTTAGCATAATGTCTTCAAAGTTCATTCATGTTGTAGCATGTGTCCGAATTTCCTTCCTCTTTAAAGCTGAATAATGTTTCATCATACATATGTATCATATATATTGTATTTTGTCCATCAATTCTTCTGTGGAGGGACACTTGGGTCGCTTCCACTCTGAGGCTGTTGTGGATAATCCTGGTGAGGAACCTGGATGTGCAAACCTCTCTTCAAGGTCCTGCTTACAACTCTTTCGAGTATTGCTGTTTTGCAATGTCCTCAGGAACTTTCTGGGTGTAATCTGTAACCAGCCCTAGTACAGGAGGGCAAGGAGAGACGGAAGGAAGAGGCAGACCACTCTAGATTGGTAGGTGGTAGGTTTGAGAAACAAGGGAACTTACTTATGAGGCCTGTCTTGGGCAGCCACAATATGAACAGATCTGCACACCTGCCTGCCAGAATCTGAAAGGTTTGCATAGACGATGTAATGGGGTTTAGTCATGTATCCAGTCCAGATAGTCTCAACACCATATCTCGAGGTTGTATCCTTGGGGCAGTTTCTGGGAGCAGAGAAGACAAGTGGAACACGCATTCCTAGGATAGGAAAGGGGTGAGAGCCTCCAATTGCCCAGGTTCAGCTTGTCAGTCAACTGGTGGTCATGTCTTTCTTTCTTTCTTCCTTCCTTCCTTCCTTCCTTCCTTCCTTCCTTCCTTCCTTCTTTCCTTCCTTTTTTCTTTCTTTCTTTCTTTCTTTCTTTCTTTCTTTCTTTCTTTATCTCTTTCACATACAGTGTTATACAGATGTACAATACAGTGATTCAGCAATTCCATGCATCACCTGGTGCTCATCACAATAAATCCCCATCACCTATTTAACCCATTCCACCACCCGGTCATGTCTTCTCGGTACACTCCTCAAATAGATATATACCTAGAAGTAGAATTTTTCGATCATATGATAGTTTTATTTTTAATTTTTTTGAAGACCCTCCATACTGTTTCCCACAGTGGCTGCACCATTTTACATTCCCACCAGCAGTGCATGGGAGTTGCAGTTTCTTCACACCAACTTGTTATTTTCTGGGGAGGTTTTTGGTAGTATCCTCCTAATGGGTATGAGATGGTATGTCATTGTAGTTTTGATTTGCATGCCTTTAATGAACTGGTGATGTTGATCATCTTTTCATGTATTTATTGGCCATTTATACATCTCATTTGGAGAAATGTCTGTTCAAGTCCTTTCATGTTTTAATTGGGTTGTTTGTTTTTTGTTGTTATTGAGTCTTAGGAGTTCTTTATACTTTCTGGTTACTAATTCCTTATCAGATATGTGACTTGCAACTAGTTTCTCCTATTTTGTGAGTTTTTTTATTCTGTTGATAGCATCCTTTGATGCACAAAAGTTTTTTAATTTCCAAAAAGTCATCTCAGCCATAATAAGTCTTCCAATACATGAACAAGGGGTATCTTTCCATTAAGATATGTTTTTTAAAATTTTTAAACATTTACTTATTTTTGAGAGACAGAGAGACAGAGCAGAAGTGGGAGAGGGGCAGAGCTGTCAGCACAGAGCCTGATGTGGGGCTTGAACTCATGAACTGTGAGATCATGACCTGAGGCAAAGTCAGACCCTTAATTGACTCAGCCACCCAGGCACCTCTAAGATATGTTTTTAATATTAAAAACGGACATTGGAAATTATCAAATGTTTTTTGGAACTGAGATGACAATATTTTAATTTTTTATTCTTTTTTTTTTTGAGAGAGAGAGATTTTGAGCGGAGGAGACTGGCAGAGGGGGAGAGAGAGAATCTTAAGTAGGCTCCATGCTCAGTGCAGAGCCTGCTGTGGGGTTTGATCCCACAACCCTGGGATCATGACCTGAGCTGAAATAAAGAGTTGGACACTCAACCAACTGAGCCACCCAGGTACCCTGAGAAGATAATTTTTTTTAAGATTTTATTTTTAAGTAATCTTTACACCCAACATGGGGCTTGAACTCACAACCCTGAGATCAAGAGTCACATGCTTCTCTGACTGAGCCAGCCAGGCGCCCCTGAGATCATCATTTTTAAAGGGATAATTACATTAATAGATTTATTACTATTTAATCACCCTGCATTTCCAGGATAAAGCTAACCTGGTTACAGTCAATTATTCTTTTTATTGCTGGATTTGACCTGCTAGCGTATTTGGCATTTTGCTTTTCTATTCATAAGAAAGATTGGTAATTACTCCCTTTTGGACTGAGTTAGGTTTTACTGTCACAGTTGTGCTAGTTTTGTAAAATGTATTAGGAGACTTCATATGTATTTCTCTAATGGTGAACATTTTTTTGACTTGGGAAATATCTGTAGTCATTAAGTTTTGGTAGCAAGTATGAATTTTGCACAGGTTCAGAGATACAGATATGTGGCTGTCATTTCTCAATAACAGATACTTAGTTGAAGACACTCCATTTCTGCTGATGAGAAAAAACTTAGTCATTTTAGCCACTTTTGTATTGAAACATGTCAATTTAGAGTATAAACTGAAATCCACTCCCCCCACCCCCTTCTCCCTTCCCCATGGTGATCTGAATTCTAGTAGGCTGACTTATCTTTCTAGCAGACGATGAGTTATTTGGTCCTGGAGGCCACCTATTGTCTTTGGTTCCTGTTGCCTTGTGCGGGCATTTGTGCAGATGTGCCCAGCCCTGTTCTAACGTCCGCTTGGCAGTGAGCCCATAAATACTGCATCTCTCCAGCTTTCCTTGTCTGCCTGTTCACTACTTCTATGGGTCCCTGGGGCTTGTCTGCTCTCTCTCAACTGTCCAGGGCATAGGGAGCAAACCCCACGTGCCATCCACCCAGATGATCCTCTCAACCACTTGATTTTGCCACCTTTGTTCTACATCCTCCAAGGCTTGTTTAGCCATGGAAAGCCAGCCTTTGGGACTCTTTGCCCTGGGGCTCCTTTCAAACTCTTCAGGGTTTCTCATACCCTGCCCCTCAGTTTCTAACAGGAGATGGCCAGGGTGCTGAGCACTCTTTAGAGACTCTTTGTTTGGTGTATATCAATACCACTTCCAGATCTTGGGTGAGAAATCTGTCCTTTTGTGATCCTAAACTCTGTCCTCAGTGATTTTGTTTATAGCCCTTGATTTGTAAAGTTAAGTTTTTAAAAATACAAAACAAGATAAAAATAACTTCTTTCTCAAAAATCTGGCTCTTGAAAATCAGGTGTTTTGGGCATTCAAGCTCTGTCTCTCCAATAAAGTAAAATGTGCCTTGAAACTCAAAGCTCAGCAGCTACTTTCTTGTTCCACCTTCCCTGCCCTATCCATACAGCAGTGAATGCCTTTGAGTTAAGGATGGATGATGAGCTCTGGGCAAGTAGAAGAAACCAGAAGTTACTTTCAATTTAAAAAAATGCATCAACTAATGTTAAATAAAATGTCCTGCTATTTTAGAAATCATTTTCTCATAAAATCACCTGGCTCTATAGTACCTGTCCAGAAGGTGATTCTTTGATAACATTTTCAAGTTTCCATTACTATTTGTTTCTTTGTGGTTTTAATTTTTTTGTAAATTTGAATACCTTCATATATTCTGAAAAGCTATCAGTTTTATCAGTGTTTTCTGATTGATTAGCATGGTGCTATACATGTTACTCATAACCTAAAATACCTTCATATTTATGATTGTCTTCCTTTCCTTACATTATTGGTCATTTCTCTCTTTGACCTGCATCTGTCAAGGGTTCAGTTGTAGAAATACAGTCCTTCTAACTGGGGTAAGCAGAAAGGAAGCTGTGTCAGCATGGAAAATAACTTACACAATTGTTGGGGACACTGAAGAAGCAGACTTAAGGTTGGACTCTCAAAGACACATGTGGAACTTAGGGAGCTCCTTCTGTGTACCCCAACCCCCACACACCACCTTTAAGCACTTTTTAAGAATCATCTCAGTGATATCTCACAAAACCCCATGAGGAAGGACAAAAAGAAAACCATTGAGTCCATGGTCTCCATGGTTACAATCAGGCCAAAAGGCAGGGGACCAATACGTGACATCACCTTCTAGGCACGAGGTAACCATAGGTTAAAGCAGAGTTGGGATGGGCCACCCATTGTTGGTGGCCACTGCAGGCACGTACCTAAGACCTAAAGAAACAGGGACAGCCAGTATCTAATAGCAGGAACCAGAATTCTGGACTAATCTCATTCTGAGATGAAATTATTTTCTTGGTAGGAGACCCTTGATTTAATTCTACCCTAGAAGGATGAAATGTGGTCCCAGGATGTGGTTGGATGAGGCTGTGCCTGGAGTCGGAGGTGAAGGGAGACTTTGTTAAGGTAGGATGAAAACAGGGAGGAGAATAAGGAGGCATGTGTTAGTGGCCCTGATATCCTCCCCTGCCCAAGTAGTTCAAAGAGAGTAAAAATGGATTCCTGAACCTGGAAGCCTGGCAGGGTCTGAACCATCTTTATACAGAAACCTGAGGACTGCTGGGCTGGCTTGGACCCTCCATCCAAGCCACACACATGTTTGCCATGCCCCGCAAGCTGCTAGACAATGTGACTACGAGGGTTGTGTGATGCTGGCCTCCTGCACTCCAGGGCCCGTCCAGAAGTGCATCTATGGCCTCATAGAACTTAAACATTTCAGACTTGTAGCCTCTTGAGTAACAGATTCCATGCTATAGAGTCAAGTTTCTTTGCTTTAATTCTTAAAATGAACTCCATGCTTCAAGCTCTCCTTATCTGACACTGGGCCCTAGTTTATCAGGTGTTTAAGGAAATAAACAAGTTCACGTTTACCCTATCATACCCTCTTCCTCTCAGACTTCACTTGTCCAGGTTGTTAAACAAAGTTAACTTCTTCAGCCTGTCTTCATTTTTCAAAAATGTTTACTTATTTTTGAGAGACAGAGAGAGAGAGAGAGAGAGAGAGAGAGAGACAGGGTGCAAGCGGCGGGGGGGGGGGGGCGCAGAGAGAGAGGGAGACACAGGATCCGAAGTAGATTCAGGCTCTGAGCTGTCAGCACAGAGCCTGACATCAGGCTCAAACCCATGAACCGTGAGAGCATGACTTAAGTCAGATGCTTAACCAACTGAACCACCCAGGCACCCCTGTCTTAATTTTTAAAATAAATAGAGTACCAGGTTCATTTTATTTTTTAATTTTCTTTTATTTTTAATTAATTAATGAATTAATTTTTTAAAGTAGGCTTCATACCCACCATGGAGCCCAAACCAGGGCTTAAACTCATGACCTTGAGATCAAGACCTGAGCTGAGGTTGACAGTCGAACACTTAACTGACTGAGCCACCCAGGTGCCCCTTTATTTATTTACTTTCAATGCATTTTATTTTTTTTTAAGTAATCTCTACACCCAACATGAGGCTCAAACTCACAACTCCAAGATTAAGAGTCACATACTCCATGACTGAGCCAGCCAGGTGCCCCCAGCCTGCCTTCATATTTAAAGTTCTTTCCAGGTCCTTCTCATATTTCATATATTATACACCCCCACGATACCCCAGGAAGAGCATGGTTTCTTTGTGCCTGTGGGCAGTAGACAAAAGGAAAGAGCAGTGAGTGTACTTTCTCAGCTGAGCAGCTCAGCAGGGCTGGTGCTGGTTGTCAGGGGGTAATCAGCCTTATGAAGCCCAATGCAAAGATGAGTTTTAAAAACAACTCACAGTAAAACTTAAGCACAAACAGCATATTTGCATAATCTCAAAGCATTTCCTCCCAAATATTTGTAATTACGAAGAGGAAAATAGTGAGTCTACAGTAGATAATCCTGGAAGACACCACCTTAACCAAGTGACCAAGATCAATATCAGTAATAGATTAACATCATACATCCTCTGATCTGATGCACTAAGAAAGGCAGGTCACCTCTGTGATCTCCTTCCAGATAATGCATGACCTCAATCTAATCATGAGAAAGCATTCTCCAAAGTATCTAACCAGTATGCTTCAAAAACACCAAAGTCATGAAAGACAAGGAAGAAGTGAGTGTCTTAGTCCTTTGGGACTGCTATAACAGAATACTAAGATTGGGCAGCTTATAAACAACAGACATGTATTTCTTACAGTCCTGGAGGCTGGAAAGTCTGAAATCAAGTTGCCGCCAGATTGGGTGTCTAGAGAGAACCGCTGTCTGGTTCATAATGGACACCATCTCTCTGTGCATTCACATGGTGGAAGGGGTGAGAAAGCTCTCTGGAGCCTCTTTTAATAAGGACACTAATCTCATTCATGAGGGTTACATCGCCATGAGCTAGTCATCTCCAAAATGCCCCAGCTCCAAATACACTGAGGATTAGGCTTCAACACATGAATTTTGGGGAAAGACAAAATCCTCATCTGTAGCAACGAGAAACTGTAACAGATTGGTGCTAACTAAGGAGACATGACAACTAAATACGGTGTGCGGTCCTGGATTGGTTCCTGGAAGAGAAAAAGGGCATTAGTGGAAACACTCATGAAATCCAAATAAATTATGTAGTCTAATTAATAGTACAATACTAAGGCTATTTTCCTAGTTTTGATCATTGTTCTTTGGCCATGCAAGATATTAGTTAACATTAGGTGAACTGGGTGGGAGCAGGGTGTACAGAATATTCTCTGCACTATTTTTGTAACTTTTCTGTAGTTATAAAATTAATTGGAAACAAACACAAACAAAAATCTACAAACTCACAGGAGTGTGTTTAGCTGCAGGATCCCAGAGCCTTTTCTTGGTGTTTGTCTCCATCTGGAACAGCACTCTCATCGGCGATTAGCCCTGGAGGGGAAAGCTCCAGGAGATGACATCTCTCCATATC
Organism: Cryptoprocta ferox; assembly: GCA_028646485.1. Lineage (NCBI taxonomy): Eukaryota > Metazoa > Chordata > Mammalia > Carnivora > Eupleridae > Cryptoprocta > Cryptoprocta ferox. Next base: position 41,478,646 of record CM053567.1, on the reverse strand, counting down.
CTCAGTTCCAGGCACAAAGTAGGCATTCAAACATTTGTTGAATGAATGAATGAATGAATGAGATCCTGGTTTCCATAATGGAAACAGAATTGGCCTCCACTATGAGAATATTCAGAATAACTGCAATTATTAACATCTCCAGCCAGTCTGGTGTCCTGAGGAATCTGGGCAAGGTGACTGAGTGGAATATAGTTGGTTTTGAGTAAATCTCTGGGTTTCAACATCTCTGGGCTCCTTTGAATGGTTTGAGGTGCTAGTGCTCATCTGAAAGCCATTGGAAGGGTAGCCAAAGTACAACTCCCAAGAAATCTACTCCCAATGTCTTCCTGCGGTACACCTGCCCCTTTCTGATGCCTTATTGGTCTTTTTTTTTTTTTTTTTTTTGAGAGAGAGAGAGAGAGAGAGAGAGAATGAACGGGGAAGGGGCAGAGGGAGAGAGAATCTTAAGCAGGTTCCACACTCAGCATACAGCCCAACGTGGGGCTCCATCCCATGACCCTGGGATCATGACCTGAGCTGAAATCAAGTTGGATGCTCAACCAACTGAACCACCCAAGGGCCCCTTATTGGTCTTTTTCTTATTTTATTTGTAGGAATTCTTCATGAATTTTGCATGCTGAGCCTTTATTGGCTGTATGCAATGCAATATTTTATATATCTAGGGTCTCCTGATGAAAAAAATATTTTTTTTGTTTAAAACCTAGTCAGTTTTAGGGGTGCCTGGCTGGCTCAGTTGGTGAAGCAGCTGGGACTCCGTGTTTCTTTCTCTCTGCCCCTTCCCCTTCCTCTCTCTCTCTCTCAAAATAAATAAACTTAAAAAAAAAAAAACCTAGTCAAATCTATCACTTTTTTCATATAGTTTGTGTCTCTCCTGTCATATTTCCTTCCTATCTTAAGGTCATAAAGATACTCTCATATTTTCTTCCAAAAGTTTAAAATTTTCTATTTTAATATTTCATTTTTTGATCCACCTAAAATTTGTTCTGTGTAAATTATGGTTTCATATCTCATTTTATTTTTACATATGGAAATTCAGTTGCCCTGGCACCATTTATAGGATAGCCAGTTCTTTCTCCATTGACTTCAAATGTCACTTCTGTCATGTTAAGAAGTTTGTATAAGCAAACTAGATTACTGAGTGTCTGCAACAGAAAATTGCTTAGAGCACACTCTTTCAAGTTTTCTGTGATTCTGCCCCTTTCATTGACCTATTTTATAACTCCATACATTTTAGATAACTAAAGACAATGCAGAACAATTCTTGTCTATAGACATGTAAGTTCTATACATGAGAACTTGGAGGTTCAGTTGACTTCCCACCCACTTTGTGAAAGAAGCCAGTTTTGCTGCTATTTTCATGATCATTTCAATATTTCTGATCTACCAGTGAATCCATTCTTTGGATTTCCCTTGAAACTGAATGTAAAGTCTTACTAGTTCCATCATTAATGATGAGTTAAATAAAAATTTTAAGATGTGTTTACATCTGCATGAGAGTGTTGATTTTACCTTATTTTAAATTTATCCCTTAGCAGTCATATACCAATGACATATAGCTTTAAGCAAACCCAAAGGGAAACCATCACTAGGTAGCAATTATTCATTTATAAAAGCGCTTTCCACATAAGTATGAGAGGTTACAGTGGGCTCCAATTCACAAGTGTTTAGACCCTTTTTTCAGGAACACAGCCTTGCATACAGAGACATGCTTGTGCATGTGACAGTGCTTTGGCTGGCCAGGGGAAAACCAAACAGAACACATATTCAGATATGTATCCTCAGTGGTGCGAGGCAACTTTCCAACACTATAATGATGGTGTAATCAACACTGTGCATCTGGAATGAAGGCACCTGACTCAGCAGAGCAAAAGATGTGAGCTTTCCAGAAGCTCCCACATGTCCATTGATTCCTCAACAAATGTTTTCAGAGTCCCTACAAAGTGTAGCACTCAGTGTTTAAATGCAATGAAGAAAGAAATGAAAGTCTCTTTGATCTAGCTGAAACTAATTGCCTAACTCCAAAGGTGGAACTAACCCCATGGGCCCTACATGAGATATAAAATATGATAAACTATCATGAAATAATACAATATGAGAGGTGTGATATATTCCTTACAAATGAACAGGTCAAAAAGCAACTTGTGATGCTGTCTCCTGTCTTGGCTTGGAGGAGAGTAAGGCGTTCCACTTTTTCCCATTGCAGGCAGGGCATATTATCACTGCTGGCAGAGAAGGGCTGGCATCCTCTGGCCACCCCATGCTCTTGGGGCAGTCATTTGTGAGAAATCTGGTGAATGTGGCTGACTGGTTGTCCTACAGAGAAGAACCTCCTTCAAGGGTCCTTGGGGGAAGCTATGGTGTCATCTGTTTATAATCCAAGGACTGTAGGCTCTACTAATTGAGCAGGCAATCTATCTGATAACCAAAAGAAGACAGTGTCATTACCAACTGGCATCTACCTGCGGAGCCCAGGTCACTCAAAAGGAGGTTTTCCCAAGGACCCCTGCCAATACAAAGACATAGTAGCTGCTATCAAGGAATTTGTAACCTACCTGAGAATATAAGACTTACAGAGCTAGAAAGCCAAATAATGATATGTCAGTCTAAGTGTTGTAGGTCTGGAAGGATGACTTGTGGAAAGCTTGAAGAAAGAAGTGAGCATGAGGTAGGCATTGAAGGGAGGTCAGATTTGGAAGCAGGGCAAAGATGGGTGGTGGATATTCCCAGGGCAGGGTAGAGTGGGGTCCCAGAACAAAGTGAGAAGTAAAGCAGAAGAGGCCCAGAAGCAGGGCAGTGGGGGGAGCGTGATTACTGGGGAGTGTTATTTCTCAAGAGTGACTAGGACTTGGAAAGAAACTCCCCACAGCAGTGCTCTCTCCTAAGAAGTGGAGTTAGAATTGGGCCCCCATGTGAGCAGTGCTCCTTCCTTAACCAACCAGGATATCCCCCTAAAATCCCTAATTTCAGAAGACTTTCCTTCTCACACCTATCAAAAAATACCCAGATTGTATGTGCAAATGGAGTGGGCCACTGGTGGCCTTTCAAAATGATCCCTTTCCTCCCATCAGACTGCTCTCCCATAGGATAGATTGGGGAGGTCCCTGGTGACCCAGAGGGAACATTGAAAGTGGCATACGAGAGGCACCTGGTTGGCTCAGTTGGCTGAGCATCTAAGTCTTGGTTTCAGCTTATTCATGATCCCAGGTCATGGGATTGAGCCCCACATCTGGCTCTGTGCTGAGAAAGGAGCTTGCTTAAGATTCTCTGTCTCTCCCTCTGCCCCTCTGCCCCACTTGCACATGTGTGTGTGCTCTCTCTCTCTAAAATATAAATTTTTAATTTTTTAAAATATGTATTCTTTTTTGAGAGAGAGAGAGAGAGCAAGCGAGCATGATCAGGGGAGGGACAGAGAGAGAGAGAGAGAGACGGAATCTGAAACAGGCTCCAGGCCGTGAGCTGTCAGTACAGAGCTGACGCAGGGCTCGAACCCAGGAACCAGGAGATCATGACCTCAGCCAAAGTCAGATGCTCAACCGACTGAGCCACCCAGTTGCCCCTCTAAAATAAAATTTTAAAAAAATTTTAACAAACTAGAAAGTGGCACACAAAGCTTGGCAGAGGGAGGTTAGGCAATGAAGCTAACCTCAGCCATATTCACAATGCCATCAAGGAAACATCAAACCCTAGTCCTCAGAGTTGGAGAGGTTGGGTCAGGAAATGTGGAGGGAAAGAGCAGAGGCCTTGAGGCATCATGGCTGGCTTCAAATCCAGCCCACCATTTACTAGCTCTGTGCCTTGAGCAAGGTTCTTATATGCTCTGTGCCTCAGGTTCCTTGTCTAAAAAATGCAGATATACCCCATACCTCATGAAATATCTGTGAGGATAAAAAGGGATAACATGTATAGAGAAGGTGGAAGAACAGATACTGAAGGCTCAGCAGAGATAAGTTAACATCAATTAATGCAGTGAGATATTGATTATTTACCAGCAGAATCATTTAAAATATAGATATAGCTATGTTCACTTTCATGTGTGTGTATGTATTCACTATGTGTATATAGATCAATGCTCCTGGTTGGAGTTTCCACCTCCCAAACCCCGCAAAGTTCCTGAAGACCTCCAAAGAACACAGATTGAAAACCCCTGATTCAAATCCATCCTTTTATGAGAATGGAATCCCTTCTATGATGGCCCCGGCAAAGCATCATGGGACCTATCTAAGCATTTTGCTGATGGGTCCCTGTGGTTTTCCAGGTGGCCCAACAGGGTCCTGGTCATCCTGTCACTGGGAACTGGAGGCTAGAGACCTGCGTCTGGGTAGCTCAATCCATCTCCCCTTTGGAACCACGGAGGAAGAAGCTTTCCCCAACCCTTTTAAATGAATCCACTTGGGATTGTTTTGGGAAATAATTACACCCATAGGTGCCACATATAAAATAAGGCAGTCCGCCTGAGTTCCCAAAAGATTTGCCTTGATCTTATCAGGTACTTTCCTTACAAAGCTCCCTCCCAAGATAAGCATCCTGGACAAGACCCAGGAGAAGAGGAAGGTAAGAAGGTCCAGGAAGGCCAGCCTGATTTTCCCTATGAGGTCTCAAATGACTTTCCCAGGGAGGAACAAGAGCCTGGCCCTGTCCCAGTCCTGCTCTTTATTCCTTGGCTGATGTCTGTGAACACTGAAATGTGGGCCAGGCCTCTGGCAGCTCCCCGTACTCACTTACCGTCAGTGGTTTTGGGCTTAATGACTTGGCTGCCTTTACTGCTCCACAGGGCAGTGCTACAGCATTCAGCCCTCCAACCAAACTGCTGCTCACAAGGGACTGATAGGTGCATGGGCTTGTTGGAGAGGCGCTCTAGAGGCCCCATCCATGAGCACTGAGCCAGGGGCAGTTATGAGGCACGCAGAGAGGTTGATCTAACCAGACTATACAGGGAAATAATCAGATGTCAGAGCTTGGAGCTCAGGCAGGCTGGAAGGATGTGATGAATGAATTCCAGTCCCCCTTAAGGAAAAAAAGAATGAGCTGAGTAAGCAGCCCTTGAGACTCACTGCAATTACCCTCTCCACTGTGAAGTCTTCCTCAATTCTAATTGCTCTTACTTCCTTGCAGTGTCTCCACTATTTGGAATGTTTTCTTATAGCTCTTATCACAGACTGCCTATTTTCACTGTTGGTTAAGTAAATACTTATCTTTTCCATTAAACCATGGAGGCAAACACTGTGGTGTATCTATCCTAGAGGAAATCCCCAGAGCTCGAACACGTCTTTGAACATTGTTGGGCCCAGTGGATGTTTACATTGAATTGGCAGCTATCCCAGTCACCTTTCCCAGAAGGGACCAACTAAAGCCTGTCTACAAACCCAGCTTAGACCACTTTTTCTCCCTTAATTGTACACGGATGTAGTGGCAAGGATGATGCATCCTCAGAGGTACATAGTACTTGGCCTGGAAAGGACCCCAGTGAATGTCTATCAACTGAATGACTTTAGAGAATGGGTGACACATGGAGAAAAGTATCAAAGAGGGAGCTTGTGCAACAAAGGAACATTTGCATCAACAGGCCTTTGGACTGAAACTGGCCCAGGACATCCTAGTGAGGATAAAAAGAACCCAGGATTGGATTCAGACAGGTTTGGATTGGGATCTGGCTCTTCCGTTTACTAACTATATGACACCAAGCTTCAACTGTAAAGTGGGGACAATAGTGCCCACATCATAGGGCTATGGGGAGGCTTAAACGAGATAGCACTGGTTACATGCTCACACACTGCTTGGTACTGGTTGGCACTCAGTCAATGTCATTGGGATAGGTGCAGTGGCCCAAGGCGTTCAAGGGTGCAAGGCCCCTAGAAACAGAGAGCAGAGGTGGAAAAGGCCATCTATTTTCAGTCTTTCCTTTCTGCAGAGAAGTTCAGGAGATAACAGGGGCATCTGAACTCATGTGGCATTTTGCAATATCTATTTGCCCTGCAGCTTCCTCTTAAGGCTCTCCTGGGACGTGGAACCAAGAAAGTTCCAAAACCTCAGTTTAGTACAGCAAGAGGATTGAGGCTGACACTGACTAAGCCAACAGATCTCATGGGCCCTCTGTAGACCTACAAGGACCACCTTATGAGTACTGTCTGGAAGAAACACTCTTACTGAACTATTACTGGTTGGCTTCTCATGAGCTGCTATCTTGCAGTTCTGATGGAACATGTTTCTTTTTGTTCTCAGCAGATCTTGTATATGACTTGGTTGAAGGGGGGAAAGATAGAAACAAATATATGAAGGGTCAAGAACTGTATTCCCCCTTCCCTCATCTGCATGACAACCATGACACATGTATTAGTGTGCCCATTCTAAAGATGATGAAATGGGCCAAGAGAGTAAGAAGCTTGACCCAAGGGGATAGGTCCGCAGTTCAGACCCAAAGCGCATGCTCTGCCTCAGGAGGAAGAGCCTCTCTGCCTGGTTCTGCAGTATATTCTCTCTTCCATAGGCTCCTTGGGCGGGAAATGTTGGTGCCAATGTGAAGGGTCTCTACCATAACCTTGTTAATAGGTAGAAGCCCAAAATGAGAAATAGGTTAGTTGGTGGGGCCTGTTGGAGAGCAAATAAGTGCATAAATTACCTCTTATTTAAGCAAGAAAAACTCCCCAGCATGCCTTGGTTTCCCCACCTGCATCCTGTCTTCTGCGCCCCC
>CM053567.1:41288046-41471858 GCA_028646485.1 Cryptoprocta ferox | reverse complement strand
TGGGATTTTACTTTTATTTACTTATTTATTTTTTAAGTAGGCTCCATGCCCAGTGCGGTGCTTGAACTCATGACGCTGAGATTAAGAATCACATGCTCTACTGACTGAGCCAGCCAGGTGCCCCCTGGGAATTTTACCTTATATAGGTGACCAAGTGAGACACAGAAAGGCCAATGCCATTGAAAGAATTTATTACTTACTGTTTTCAAGAGAAAGGGGCATACCACACCACCTGGGAAAGCACTGGGGCCAATCAGAAGGCAGAGGGATGAGGGAAACACCTGTCCCAGAGCCTTTATTATGCTTTCCAGGGGAAGGAAGGGGTGAGGCAGGTAAACAGCTTAGGATTGGTTAGTTTGGATAATGCCAGCATGCTCTGAGCTAGGCAGGTGGTGTCCAGTTGCCTGATGCCTGGCCCTCAGGTGGTATAGGGCAGGGGTTTGTTTATTGGCTCAGTGGGTGAGGGCTGGATAAAGGAGATTGTTGGAGGGTATGGACTCAAGATTGTTGGTTTGCATATGAAAGGTGTGTTCCAAGGTGAGTTGTTCACAATCTCTAAGAATCAGTTAACCCTGGAAGGGGCCATCTCTCCCCAACCAGCAAGGCCCTCAAGATGTCAAACCATCATAGGATACATAAAATAAAGCACATAACTAACGCCCCTTCCTCTTTGCCCTAGGGATGCTTCCATGGCCAGACTCAGCACACTGTTGGCGATTTTGTCATTGCAGTTTATTTGAGGCTTATGTTCATTGCTCAGCCTTGAGCTCATCAGAAGCAGAGTCTGAGTCTAATTCATGTTCATACCTTCGGCATTTGGCAAATGCCTACCACCAATGTATGTTTAATACAGCGATTCTCAGGCCTGGCTGCTTATTAGAATCCCATGAGAAGCACTTTGAAAATACTGATGTCTAGGCCTTACCCTCAGAGATTCTGATGTAATTCATCTGGGATGTCTGGATTTCCACTACCTTCTTGATTTTCCTTGGAGGAATTTTCCAGAAGGATATCAAGGTTGTGGTCCCAGATGTGGCCATTTAAAACAGCAGGAAACCCAATTCCTGAAAGCCAGGGACTTGCCTTGGGCTTGATCACCTGGTACAGGAGCTTCAACTGACCATTGTGGTAGAACATTACCTGATGAAAACAGTCTACAGTGTCTTGGAAGCTCCTGGGCTTGAACAAGTGTTGTTCTTCTGTAATCTTCTGAGGCTCCAGGCCACACTTGTGGGAGAAGAAGCTCTTGCTTCACTCCAAGTAAGTTTCCCAATCCGGCCTCTCTACTCCAGGTGTCTGTGCCTTTTGCTCTACACTGTTTGTGTCTATCTGGGACTCTGGTCTCAATGGTTTCTCTATTTGTTTTTCCACAGCCTTCTCTTTGTGCATCCCTGGTGCCTCTTCTGCCTGTCTCACAGTGTATCCCGAAAGGTAGGAGAAATGGTAAGAGAATCATCTCCATCTCCATGATTTCTGCTCTTTACTTTAGAATCCTTGGAAGAGGGAATGCCGGACAACCCACCCATTCTTCTTTTCCTATTCTTACCCACTCCTCATGTTAGCTGCTCCCTGGAACTTCCTGGAACTTTCCCCAACTGCCTCCCCAACGGCCAACTGCTGCCTCCTCTCCTGGCACTCCAGGTACCTCTCCCAAAACTCCCATACTCTCAACACTGCCAGACCCTGATTGCCTTAAGGGCCCAATCTGTGGGGCATCCTGGAGGAAACTTGCTCCCCACCTTGTCCAACCCAGAAACCTGCCAAGATTTCTCACCTCCCTGCAGCCACCACACAACAGCTCCCACACTGCTCTGGGTAAGTGATAGGGGCTTTTCACTCTGGTCGGTGGGAGGCAGGGACTTTCCATAAGGACCAGACAGACAGACAGACAGAGACAGAGAGAATGAGAAGTTCTCAGGGATGAGAACAGGGTGGCCTAGAGAATTTAAGAGAATTAGTGTTTAGGGCATATTTCTGATTTCTTTACCCTTGTATCATTTGTAGCCATTACTAATAGCATTTCTACATGCTTGTGTTTGAGTATCAAACATTTCACTAACTTTCCCAGAAGGGACTCGTTGGCACATTTCTTACTATTAGAGTCCTGCATTGGGATTAGCATTACTGATTTCAGTTCAGTTAAGCCTTACTTCTAACAGATTTAGGAAGTTTCTTTCCTTTGTGAGGTCCTGATTTCATTCTCCAAAGATGAAGAATTCCTCTTTCTTCTTGTGTGAAGACATGTGGGCAGAACCAGAAATCCCATCTGTGCACAAAAGGAGGGGAGGGGAGTAAATACGCAGCTCCAATGGGCTCTACATTCAATGCTCACCTCCACAAGGACAGACAGAATATTCATCCTTCTGAGGATGATATGGCAGCAAGTTAACCTGGAAAATTCTACCATTTCATAGTGTATCTGGGCCTTTCCATTCTGTGGATGTATATATCATTAATAAATACATCATATGGCTGAGGCAGTGGGCTTATTAGGTCAACAGTTGGCTGCTGAGACCAACAAGCTGGGGTTCCAAGAGAGGAGACTTCATGTCCCTGGAGTGAAGTGGCCAAAACCCCCAGCTTCTGGTTGGAGGTCAAGAGCCAGGGCTGGACTTGTCTCATAGACACTCTCTTAGTCTCCTCACTCTTGGGAAATGTAACTGCTAGAAAATTCAGCTCTGGAGCTCTCTCTGCCACTGCCCCCATGCCTCACCCCCATCAATACCACTAGTTCCTGCATTTTCTGTTTGTAAGTTAAAGATCTACAGTTCAAAATGTGATTAGAAGGAGAGCAAGCATTTCTTAAAATAACAACAAAAGAAGTTACATTCTGATTCTTTTACATTCCAAGACAATTTCCACATTGGTCATCTGAAATGAAAGATGCATAAAAAGCAACATCTTCTAGTTGAAAGTTAACAGACTTTGAAAGACTTTGTGGTCCTTTCCTACTCTTTACATATGAAAGACAACAAAAGGCCAGAATATTCTGTTTGCAATATATTATTTTTGAATGTGCATGCTTGCTTATTTATTAAGTGTCTACTCTATTAAAAGTACTGTGGGTGGGGTACAGAAACAATTGGGGGTACTCACAGGATGAAATATCTGTGCAGAAAACTAAAACAGAAGGAAGGTATCAATGAATGCTTTAAGGGAGGAACAAACAATACCCCCGAAACTGAAGTGAGACACAGATTAAATTAGTGGAGGTGGAGGTGTGGTCTTTAGGAGGCCTATGTCCACCCCACCCTCCCTTATTTCCTTCCTTCTTTAAAGGGTAATAGAGCACCTGCTGTTTCTCAGGCACTGTGCAAGGTGCCAGACACAGCACTTCACAGGACACATGTGGCTCTTCCTTCATAAAGGTAACAGTCTACTGATAGATAAGCACAAGTAAATGATAAATTAAAAAGGCCTGATACATACTATCATGGTAGGAGTGTTGCAAAGACTGTATGTGGATAAGAGAGGACATCTAAGAAGGTTTACTGAAGGAAGCTTCACTGATGTTTAAATAACACTTGAAGGATAAGCAAAAGTTAGCCATCTGGGTCATGGGGCGGGAGAGAATAGCTCTTCTTGCAGAAAGAACAGCTTGTACAAAGGCCTTAGGGTTGGAGAGAGCACAGCTAATTTGCAATATGGACAGTAGTCTACACAGGCTGATCAAGTGGTCTATATGGTGAGGAAAATGGATTAGGTTAGCATTTCCAAAGTGGGCTTTATAAATCACTGGTTCCTTGGTGTGTGTGTGTGTGTGTGTGTGCGCGCGTGCACGCACGCGTGCACTAAAATACATACAAAATTTACCATTTTAACTCTTTTTAAGAGTAGAATTCAATGGCATTTAATTACATTCACAGTGTTGAGGCTTTATCACCCTATGTATTTCCAAAACATTTATTACCCCAACATAAAATCTGTAACCATTAAGCAATAACTCCTTACTGTGAGAAAATAAGTTTCCATTGCTTAAGCTACCCAGTCTGTGATATTTGGCTATGGCAGCACTGACAAACTAATACATTTGTCTTGTTCCAGATCGTTGGGAAAAACTTTTGAGTCTTTCACCATTCAGTATGATGTTAGCTATGGATATTCCATCTATGGCCTTTATCATATTGAGGCTGTTGAGCTTCTATCAAGTTTTTATGAGTTTGTTGAGTGTTTATCTGCATCAAGTGAGATAATCATGTGGATTTTTTCCTTCATTCTGTCAGCGTGGTGTATTATATTGGTTGATGTTCATATATTGAACCATTCTTACCTTCCAGGAACAAATCTTACTTGGTCATGTTGTATAATCCCGTTAATGTGCTTCTGAACGCAGTTTGCTAGCATTTTTACATTAATATTCTTAAAGAATATAGGTCTTTAGCTTTATTTTCTTGTAATGTCTTTGTCTGGTTTTGATATTAGTGTTAGCCTCACGAAATGACTTAAGAAGTATTCCCTCCACTTTAATTTTTGAGTTTGCCATGACATGTTTTTATTCCCTTTTTATTTCTTTTTGGTATATTCTATAAGTATATTTTGTGGGTATCATGAGCATCATATATAACAACTTAAAATTATAACAATCTAATTTGAATTGATACCAACTTAACTTTAATTGCAAAAGCTACACTCCCTTACTTTATGTTATTGATGGCACAGATTACATTTTTATAAATCTGTACACTAACAAAGACTTATAATTACTTTTGTGTATTTGTCTTTTAAATTCTATAGTTTTAAAAAGTGAGGTTATAATGCAAAATGTACTGGCTTTTATGTTTGCCCATATATTTACCTCTGCCTGAGATCTTTATATCTTTATCTAGCATCAAGTTACTATCTAAGGTTCTTTCATTTCATCCCAAAGTACTCTTATTAGCATTTTTTTGGCAGGGAATCTCTAGTGACAATGAATTCCCTCAGTTTTTGTTTAACTGGGAATGTCTTAATATCGCCCTCATTTTTTTAAGGACATTTTTATTGGATATAGAATTCTTGGTTGACAGGTTTCTTCTCTAAATATTTTAAATACAGTTGACCCTTGAATAACATGGGTTTGACCTACGTGGATCCACTTATTTGTAGATTTTTTTCTTTTCCTTATGGTTTTCGTAATAAGATTTCTTTTCTCTAGCTTACTTTATTGTAAGGTTACAGTACGTAATACATATAATATCTAAATTATGTGTTAACCAACTGTTTATGTTATAGCTAAGGGCTCTAGTCAATAGTAGGCTATTAGTACTTAAGTTTTTCGGGGGGGCATCAAAAGTTATATTCAGATATTTGACTGCATGGGGGTCAGTGCACCTAACCCGTCTGTTGTTTGAACGTCAACTGCATATCATCCCAATGCCTTCAGGCCACCAAGATTTCGTCTGAGAAAACAACATCTCTGTTGTTATCTTACAAAGGATACCTTGTACATGACATGTCCCCTTTCTCTTGCTGTTTTCAAGATTCATATTTTGTCTTTTAACAGTTTGATTATGTGTCTTGGTATGAGTGTCTTTTAATTTATTTCACTTGGTGTTTCTTGAGCTCATTGCATTTGTAGATTCATGTATTTAATTAAATTTGGGAAGCTTTTGGCCATTATTTCTTCAAACAATTTTTCTGCCTCCTTCTCTCTTTTCTCTTTCTGGAACTCTCATAATGCATACACTGGTCTACTTGGTGGTATCCCATGGGTCTCTTAAGCTCTGTTTATATTTTTTCATTGTTTTTTCTTTCTGCTCCTGATCCTAGACTCAATAATTTTAGCATTCTTATCTTTAAATTCATGGATTCTTTTTTCTCCCTGCTCAAATAAGCTATTGAAACCTTCTAGTAAATTTATCATTCAGTTATTTCATTTTTCAGCTCTATAATTTGTTTTGTTCTTTTTTTATAATTTCTATACTTTGTTGATATTCTGATTTTGTTCATATACTGTTTCATTGTCTTCCTGATTTCCTTTAGTTATTTATTCACGTTTTCCTTTAGTTCTTTTAGAGTATCTAAGACAGTTATTTTAAAGTCTTTAATAAGTCTAATGTGTGAGCTTCCTTAGGGACTGTTTATGTCAACTTATTTTATTCCTTTGAATGGGCTATGTTTTCTTGTTCTTTATGATTTTTTTTGTTATTGTTGAAAATTGGGTATTCGAAAGAAGCAACCACTTTCCCCAGTCTTTGCAGACTGGCTATGTGCCAAAGAAGACCTTCACTGATTAGCTGGGCATGCTCTGGTCCAGGGATGAGCCCAAGATGAGAACTTAAGATCTTCTCTGTTTTTTCTGAGTATGTGTCTTGCCTGAACATGAATGTGGCTTTCTCATTTCCCCCATATACACAGCTTCTTTTAAATTTTGCATTCCCCCCCAAGAATCTCACCCTAGCTTCTTTTGGGGGCCTATATTGTCCTTTAGATGTCTCCATCAATAATCTCTTGCCCCAAGTATCTGCATATCTGTAGTCTCCCTGCAGCTTTCATAAACAATACCCACTCCTTGTCCTCCCTAAGATCTGAGTTAGACAAAACAGAGACCAGTACTTTAGGCGATCCCTAGACAGATGAGAACACTGCAGTAAGGTCTGCTTTGCTCCCTCTGATTTGAGAGAGGAAATTGGTAACTGGGCTTCAGTGTCCTCCAAGCCAAGACTGAACTATGCTGGAGACAGCGTAGGGGCAAAGACAAGTGAAAATGCCATATAATTTCTTACCATACTAAAGGCAACTTTTTCTTGATTGAGAATTCAGTTGGTTTCCCTTGATCTTTGACTGTTTTCCAGCGCTCGTAGCTCAGCTAGCTTTGGGAGTTTTGCTTTGTTGGTTGGCTGATTGGTTTGGTTTTGGGTTGTATGTGCATTTGTGTGTTTTGAAGTTTCAATGGAGGAATGAGAGCTTGGAGCTTCCCAGTCCATCATTTTGCTGATGTTACCTGGACTGTTTTTTCTTTAAACAACTTTATTGAGATATATTTCACATACCACACAGTTCACCAAATTGTACAGTATAATTTAAATATGTACAATTTAATGTGTTTTAAAGTGTTTAAATTCAATGGTTTTTAGTATATTTACAAAAATGTGCAATCATCACCACAATGTTAGAACATTTTCATCACATCCAAAAAAAACCCCATACCCTTTAGTTATCACCCCCATCTCCCCTATTCACTCACCTACCCACCCCCAGCCCTAAGCAACCACTAATCAATTTTCTGTCCCTATATATATATTCCTGTTCTGGACATTCCATATAAAAGGAATTATATAATATGTGTTCTTTTCTGACAGGCTTCTTTCGCTTAGCACAATATTTCCCCCCATTCCCCTGCCCCAGGGTCTGTAGAAGGCACAAGGCACTGAGAAGATAAGTGGGAGTGGGGAGCAGCAAGGGTACACAGTGGAGCAGGCAGACTGGTTCAAAATTGGAGTTACATCCAACAGCCACAATGTGAAGTTAAGGAGGATGGAACAAAAGATGGTGGTGAGTGAATAATAGAAGCAAAGATTTGCAGGAAACTAAGCACCAGAGAGAAGAAAGTCAGAATAAGTAAAGAAAAAGGACAGTGTTCAAGGGATTGGAGTTTAGAATAAAAAGAAAGACTCGGTGTCATGGGAATAACAAAGTGAGAGAAAAAGAAGAGGTTGTTATGAGAATAACTGCTTGAATTTAAGATTTTAAGCATGGAAAGGTTTTTAGTGATGACAGTGTCTAAGAAGTTACCATGAGAAAAGAGACTGGAGAGGAAGGTGGAAAAGGTGTTGGAAAAGGTGTCTCCATGGATATAGATGTCACCCAGGGTTGATATCAAGACTTGGAACAGGGGGAAATTTCCATGCCAAGTAACAATGTCTTCAGTGAGCAAGGAGTGATAGGAAGGCAGATAACACCAATTAGGATTGATTCAGGGGGTAAGAAGACTGAGGAGCATTATATAGAAACAGCAATGGGAAGTATAATGCTAATCAGCCTCACCTCCCAACCCCCAGTCACGTTGGGGGCAGGAAACTGAGCATTCCACACTTTGGAGAACTTCAAGAGAAGCAATTTTTCAAGGGTCAGGGAAATTCAGGTTATGGCAAGAGGTGGAGGTGAAGGATATCAACCGGGAAAGCAAAGTCTTTTCAACAAATGATGTTGGAACAACTGGATAGCTACATGCAAAAGAATGAAATTGGACATTTGCCTAACACAACATATAAAAATTAACTCAAAACGGATCGATGATGTAAATGTAAGAGCTAAGGTGGGAAAACTTTTAGAAGAAAACATAGGGTAAACCCTTCATGACATTGGATTTGTCATAATTTCTTGGATATGACACCAAAAGCATAGACAACAAAAGAAGAGATAGATAAACTGTACTTCACTGAAGTTAAAAACTTCCGTGCATCAAAGTACACCATCAAGAAAATAAAAAGACAATCCAAAGAATAGGAGAAAATATTTGCAAATCAAATATCTGATGAAGGCCTATGATTTTTGGCACCAATTCCAATGTGTGAGTTTTTCTCTACATCAAGCAATTCTCTAACACTAGCTGGATGTCCTACAATTCAACTCAATTCTGACACTATTTACCTCGAGATACCATTAGATCCCACAGGATAAGGGCTTGGTCTTACAGGACTGTTCCCTTACCTTCAGGTGCCAATTGTAAGTCCAGACTGTTACCTGGGCATCTGGCCTACCAGCTGTAGATTAGAGGTTCCGACAACCACCTCCTTGGGTTCAATTAATTTGTTAGAGTGGTTCACAGAACTCAGAGAAACATTTAATTTACTAGATTACTAGTTTATTACAAAAGGATGTAACTCAGAAACAGCCAGATGGAAGAGATGCATTGGTCAAGGTATGTAAGCAGGGGCACATACTCTCTGAGTTTTATCCTTTCCCCAAACCTCCAAATGTTCACTAACCTGGAAGCTCTCCTCATCTCCATCCTTTTGAGTTTTTAATGGAGGTCTCATTACATCGGTATGGTTGACTAAATCACTGGACATTGGTGATTGATTCCACTTCCAGCTCCCCTCCCTGAAGGTGGAGAGGGGAAATTAAAAGTCCCAAACCTCCAATCATATGGCTGATTTCACTGGCAACCAGCCCCCATCTTTTTAGGTGCTTTCCAAAAGTTACCTCATTACCATATAATTAGGTATGGTTGAAAGAGGGTTGTTATGAATGTCAAGATATCTTTATCACTCTTATCACTAAGGAAATTCCAAGGGTTTCAGGAGCTTTGTGCAAAAAAATGAGATGAAGACTAATATATATATTTTTATAAATCACAGCATCTAATATCCAAAATATATAAAGAACTTGTATAACTCAACATTAAAAAGATAACCCATTTGAAAAGTGTCAAAGAATTTGAATGAATATTTCTCTAAAGAAGATACATAAATAGACAAAAACTCATGAAAAGATGTTCTACATCATTAGTCATCAGGAAAATGCAAATCAAAACCACATGTAATACAACTTCATGCCCACTCACATAACTACAATCAAAAAGAAACAATAACGAGTGCTAGTGAGGATGTGAAGAAATTGGAACCTTCCTTGCTAGTAGAAAGGTAAAATGTAATGGCCACTTTGGAAAAAAGACTGGTAGTTTCCTCAAAATGTGATACATGGAATTGTCATATGAACCAACAATTCTACTCCTAGGCATAACCCAAGAAAATTGAAAGCATATTTTCACACACACAAAAATGTATACAAATGTTTATCATAGCATCGTTCATAATAGCCCCCAAATAACCCAGTGTCCATCAACTGATGAGTGGGTACATAAAATGTGGCATATCCATACAATAGAATATTATTCAGCTATAAAAAGTAACGAAGTCCTGACAACATGGATGAACTCCATGGGTCAACCTATAGATGATTTGTTTACAGCACAGGCCTACCAGTGTATATTTTCTTTCCGCAATTTTCTTAATGTTTTCTTTTCTCTAGCTTACTTTACTGTTAAGAATACAGGAGAGATAATACATATAATACAAGATATGTGTTAATCGACTCTTTACGTTATCAGCAGGGCTTCCAGTCAACAGTAGGCTCTTGGTAGTTACATTTGGGAGAGGGGGGGAGTCCAAAGTTATACACAGATTTTCAACTGCACAGGGGACTGGGATCCCTAACTCCCGTGTTGTTCAAGGGTCACTGTAGTATGATTCCATTTATATGAAACATCCAGAATAGGCAAATCCTCAAAGGTAGAGAGAGTAGATTAGTGACTTCAGGGACTGGGAGAGGAAGGAATGGGGACTAACTGCTAATGAGTTCTGCTTTGGAGTTCTTTTGGGGGTGATGAAAATGTTCTGGAATTAGGCAGTGATGATGGTTGCATTACTTTGTGATGATTGCACAACCTTTAGCTATTTCTATACTAAAACTACTGAGTTGTACATGTTACAAGGGTGAATTTTATGGTGTGTGAATCTCAATTTCTTAATGAAAATGAAAGGAAAAGATGGAGGGGGAATTCAGTTACTGTAGTTCAGAGATTCCAGAGGGGGTATGTGGAAAGGTTTAGGAGGGAGGGAAAGCATGAGCATCTGTCCGGATAGAGAAGGAAGGTGACATCTGGGCAGTGATGGGGGTAGGGGGGTTAGGCATGGAAGGCTTGGAGGAATAGGAAGGGGGATCAAGAGTTCCAGGAGCACTGGCCCAGCAGATCCCTGGGTTTGGAGAGACCATGGCATCTCAGGAAGCCAACTGCCTCTGCCTACCTAATAGTGTTGGGATGTAGTCCCAGCCCCGGTGACTAAGGGAAGAGAAGGTGGCTCCCAGGGTGGCCACCTCAGGATCTAGAGGTGGGAGTTTACGGAAATAAGGTGGTTGACCAAAACAGGTTGGCAATGGAAAGGGACACAGTGCCTTCCTGAGCTTGAACGTGGTTCCTAGATCTTGGACTCCGTGTTTGAAGTGAAGTCCTGTGATTCCCCAAGAGGAAAATCAGATTCGAAAATGCCGAGAACCACTGCACTCTGTCAGATCTCTTTGCAAAAACAAGCCAGAGAAGGTTAGATAAATAAGGAAAAGGGATCCAGGGCCAGGGGTCAACTTGAGTGGTTATTTCCTGCTGATGTTTATTGAGTTAGGAGCTATTAAGTGAAAATAGGACTATCAGAAACAGAGGTGGCAGGTTTGTCAGGCATTCAGACAGTAATTTATTAAACATCTAGACACGCCAGGCACTGTGCTGGGAATGCTGGACGCAGACTCGGTACAGCCTCTAAGAAGCTTGTAGATTGAGGGGCAGGGGAACCATAAGAAAATCTCTAAGCAAGTAATTACAGAAGAATTCATTACAAGCATATAAGAACAAGGAAAGGAATAAGGAGCTATGATTCTGTATAACAGGAATCTAATGGAAGCTGGGGGTCAAGGCATTTCTCTGAAGAAATGGCATTTTGACTATCCATCAAAAGGGGGTGGGAATTGAGGGCGGTGCAGAGGAAGGCTCTGGGGCAGGAAGGAGCTGGAGGGATGAGCTGGAGTTAAACCTCAAGCAGTGCAGAGTAGAGAGTCACAGCTAGAGAAGCCGGAACAGCCAGATCATGCAGGCAGGGGAGATTCTGGGCTTCATTCCAAGAACACAGGGGATAGAGGGGGACAACTGAGGGGAAAGAGGGATGACACCAAAGTTCCAAGAGCGGGCAGTAGAGGAGAGTGGTTAATGGTTAAGAAGCAAGTAGTCTGGAGGCAGATGGCATGGGTTCAAATCCCAGGTCTGCCACTTACAACCCATGTGACCAAGGTTCAGGTTAGCTAACCTCTCTGTCCCTCAGTCTCCTCCTCTGTAAAATGGGATAAGACTAGTACCTACTTCAGAGGATCGTATCATGAGGACTCAATGATAAAAGCTTGGCACATACTGAGTAAGGAAGCACTGCTGACCTGAGTAGCCTCTACAGGAGCAACCCTACCCAGGGGACCCTTCCTCACCTCCAGACAGCCATCTTTTTTGGTATTGGCATTCAGGAGAGTTTTAGCTTCCCTAGCGGCTGCCACTTTGAAGATCAGACTCTCTTGACCTTCGAAGACCATTCTGACAGCATTGTCCTTGTGGCTCTGGCTCTCCTGTGAGCTCCGTGAGAACAGGGACCATGCTGTCCCTACATCATGGAGCGGACACAGGGCCTGGCACATGGGAGGCACTCGGTACCTGATAGAGAAATGGACTGGGAATGCATCCATCACCGAGCATTCCATAGGTGAGGGTCATTCCCTCACTGAGGGCCTTACATAATTTGTTCGATTCCATTCTCACAGCCGTCTTGTGAGGAGGCTACCAGGAGACACCTCCTGTAGGGAAGATCTTGGCAATGAGTCCTCTGTGGGGGAACTGTAGTCATACATCAGGGACTCTAATTATTGAGAAATGTATTTAATGTATAGCCCCAAAGAAGGCTTTTTGCTAGAAGTTGGGATCCTGGATGCAGGAATTCCATTGGAAAGCCAGCCACGCTGAAATAGTTTCTCTAAAGCTCGAGCTGCAAAAAACTTTATAGCTATGATCTCATCTTCCTTAGCAAGGCACAGGAGCAATGGGTCATAGTACTTGTTTTTGAAATGGTGCCTCTTAGAGAGGCATGAACCCCACCCCAGCAGCCCGGCGGGACTCAGAGCAGAAACCGGGAGCCCTCAGTTCCCAGCTGCTAGAACATTCCCCAGCACACCCCCACACCCCATCTCAAGGAAGATGGAGCGCAGATCAACTGGAAAGGCCGTGGGAGAACTGCCTGTGATCTTCCCCTGCCCTCTCCGGTTCCAATCAGAGTCCCACACACAACTTCCTACAGGCAGCCCCCCTTCCTCCCAGCCGGCCCGGGTACTGGCACCGTGCACGCTGCTCCATTCTCCAGCAGCCCTGCTCGTTTCTTCTCCAGAGACTATTATTTTGGGACAGTGCTGAGTTCAGCACTGCTGTAAAGTGCAGTTGGAGGAGCCCTTCTGTCCTCAGCTGGCCCTTTGGAGCTGGCCCCGGGGCCAGGGCAGCCCTAAGTGCAGCAGCCCTTCCTGCACAGGGTCACTGCATCCAGCCCCCGACCATCCGTCAGCCCCAAGGCTGTCAAGGCAGGTGGCACGGAAACTGTGGGCAGGAGAAGCAGAGCTGTCCTCAAGGCCCAGCCCAGCCCCTCCCCCTGCCCCCTCCCCTCCCCCTCTCAGCTCCTGGAAAAACAACCAAGGTCTTGCTTTAGCAAGCACCCTGGAACCGCCCCCAGCCTGGGGTCATTGGCTTCCCAGAGTATGCCTTAAAGCCAAAGGAGCAGGCTGGCCCATGGCCCACTGATCACACATGGAGCGAGTGGTGGGGGACAGGACGAGGAGCTGGGTGGGGCAAGAGGCTTATATAAGCCCTTCTGCTTCGCAGCTCGTTCCCTGCCCTGGCAGCCGGGATTAGAGGGCGGCAAAGCCCTGCTCTGACAGAGGAGGGGCCTCAGCCAGGACTGCAAACTGAGTCCGGCTTGGAGCAGGCCCAGGTCCTCCCAAGGTATTTGTGTCCGGGTGGCAGATTAGCTGTGGGAGTCCAGGCTGCTGCCCGCCCTTCTCCTTCTGCTTACCAGAGGTCTCTGTTCCTCCAAGTGGGTCCCCTGGGGTGGGGGCCACAGGGTGAGAAGGGCGCCCCCTGCAGAGGGCCCTGCAGCCCTAAAAGTCCCTCTGTTCCAGGTATCCATGGGCTGGACAATGAAGCTGGCCACAGCGGCACTGTTTCTGGGTCTCTCCATGGTGGTCCCCAGAGACAACAAGGACAGCGACATGTGTACGTACAAGGCCCTGTCTGACACCGATGCTGTCCTCTGCAAGTAAGGCTGGGTGGGGGCCCGGGAAGCAACCGGGCAGGGCAAAATGGTGGTGG
This sequence comes from Cryptoprocta ferox, assembly GCA_028646485.1. Taxonomy (NCBI): domain Eukaryota; kingdom Metazoa; phylum Chordata; class Mammalia; order Carnivora; family Eupleridae; genus Cryptoprocta; species Cryptoprocta ferox. The sequence continues at coordinate 41,457,994 of CM053567.1, read as the reverse complement.
AGATCTCGGGGAGGGGTGTTTGCAGAACCAGGGAGCATCGACTCCCAAGTGGCCTTTGTGGGCAGGTGGGAAATCACTGAGCCCTGGAGACCACCTCGAGCGAGGCCAGCATTAAGCAAAGAACTGGAGACAGGCTCCTGCCTTTCAGACGGTGATCTCCCAGACCCAGAGAGTATATACAGATACAGTCAGCTTCCCTTCATATCCCGGGGGGGCCTCCAAACCTGAGGGGCTGGCCTCACCCTCCCTGCTGGCACCCGAGAGAGACCATCCCTCCTTGCAGCCCGGAATGCTCTCTTTCCCCCAACAAAGTGGCATTTTAAAGAATAGTGGCAGTCCACAGAGGGTATGGGATCGGACCCTCCCTGTGTGAGAGGTGGCTGTTTGCTTTTTAGTAAGGAGGCGCAGGGAGGGTGGGGCAGGTGGGCCTTTTAAGGAGTGTGGCCACTCTTGCCTGCCTCAAAGTTCCACTCTCTCCTCCCTGACTGCCCGTTAGAAAAGCCAGTCTTAATTGTCCTGGGCTTCTAGCTCATCCTGAGGGCTGCCCAGGCCACTCTGCTGCCAACCCCCTCTGCCAGTTTGGTGACTAAGGAGGCTGGCATCCCACTGAAGCCATCAGAAGTGAGAGAGGAGGGAAGACCTCTCATTTCCTACTCTGCCTCCTTGTTCGCACTTGAATTCTTACAAATGTTAACTTTTGGAAAGATAAATACATGTTTCCCCTGAAAAAGCTAGGTTGTTAAAACCCCTCCCTCTCCCAAAAGATAATACACATTTTGCTCTTATCAGTACCTTTTAAAAACTCTGGCCAAACAGTTCTAAGTGGAGTTTTGAGTGGGAGGAGCGAACGTGGCTGCCTCTCACGTGTGGGTTCCAGTTTTTCAGGTACTCTGTTGAGCGGGGCCCTCCTGGGGGCTGGCAGCCCTTTCACTCTGGTGCGGCAGAAGATCAAGTCCCGGGGAGCCAGGGAGGTCCGCTGGGCCCGCGCAGTAAGGCCCCATTAAGGAGTGCCTCTGTGCTTCCCACATTTACTGCGGAACTCTTAGAAAACGGTCACGTGTGTGGTCACTGGGGGCGACCGACCTGGGCCCCAGCTGCCGGAGGCTCTGCCCTACAGACATCCACCCGCGGGTGCCCTGGGGACCTGGGCGCTAGGGCAGCCTGAGGGCTCTGGGGGCATCCATTACGGGCCAGGAGCTCCGCTGGTGCCCAGACTCCAGCTCATTTCGCTGTTCTCCTGAACCCCCCAGGTATGTATCACCATCCTTATATTGCAGATGAGGAATCCCCCGAAGTTAAATCACTGTCCACAGTGCTCACACGCCTCGCCAGTGGCAGAGCCTGGATCCAGCCCCAGCCCCCTTTGTCTGGCTCTACACTCAACAGCTCTTTCCCCTCCCGCCTTCGGCTGCTGACTGTCATCCGGGGCCTGGAGCTTCTCAAACTCGAGTAAAGGGGAGCTGTCTCAGCGCACTTGGGCTGCTATAACGAGATGCCAGGGCAGGGTGCCTTATCAACAGCAGAAATTTCCTTCTTCTCCTGGAGGTTGGGAAGTCCCAGATCAAGGTGTCAGCAGTTTCCACACCTGGTGAGAATCTGCTTTCTGATCCATAGATGTCTGTCTTCCTGCTGTCCCCTCACACAGTGGCAGGCACCTCCTGGACGCCCCATCTTGAGATGCCATCACACCGGGGGCTGGGGTTCAGAGTATGAATTTGGGGGGAGGGGCAGCTGCAACTCAGTGCATAGCAGGAAGTACTATCAGGACTTCCTGGAATCCACCAGGAGACTCTCAGCTTGAGAAACACGAACTTACCACACTAAGGTTGTGTGCTAGGAAATGCCTGATTATAAACCGTCACTGCAGAAGGGGAGGTTTGTTATTTCCGCTGAAGATCTTTGTTGGTAGAAGATCATCAGTAACTGAGAACACATTATGGGCATGTTAGACCCCTGAGGAGAGATCAGGACGTCCTTGGCCAGGGCCCCCTCACCAAGAATCCTGCTCAGCTCAGGCTTCTGACCTCTCCAAGAGATCCCCCCACCCCCCAAGAAGCCAGTCCTCTCATAATTACAGAGTCTAATAGAGAAAAAAACTATTTTTTTTGAGAGAGAGAGAGCAAACATGTACACCCGAGCGCATGCACAAGTGGGGGAGGGGCAGAGGGAGGGAGAGGATCTTAAGCAGGCTCCACACTCAGTGCTGAGCCTGATGCAAGGCTGGATCCCACGACCCTGGGATCATGACCTGAACCCAAATCAAGAGTTGGATGCTCAACCGACTGAGCCACCCAGGCGCCCCTAATAGGGAATTTTTCAAGTCAGGCCTTGATACCTGAGGTTTTCATCTGGAAAGTAGGAATTTCATGAACAGGGACAAGCAGTAGGAAAACCCTGTTAAAGGAAAAGCTCTTCCGGAGTAACACCTTACTGATCCCTGATAAGGTACTGAGATGGGAACCCAGGTTCAGTCTCAGCAGCAAGAGAACGACAGTCGTCTCACCCGCACCGTATGGGTGAGTCTATTCAACAACCCCCTTCCGCTGCATCTGCTGTACTGGCTGGGAGCTCCCCACCCCCCCAAGCCCTCTGGCCTGTGCTGGAAGCTCCAGCCTTCAGAGGCTGCATCCCAACTCGAGGCAGGGGTTGCCTTTCTTCACCCCATCTCTCCTAGTGTCGTCCTGGACGCTGCATAGAACGAGTCTAGCTCCTCTTTCTCTTTTTTCTTTTTTATGTTTATTTATTTTTGAGAGAGTGTGAGCAGGGGAGGGGCAGAGAGCAAGGGAGACACAGAATCCGAAGCAGGCTCCAGGCTCTGAGCTGTCAGCACAGAGCCCGTTGCGGGGCTCAAACTCACAAACCGTGAGATCATGACCTGAGCCAAACTTGGGCGTTTAACCAACTGAGCCACCCAGGCACCCCGAGTTCCTCATCCTCTTGACACTCCTTCAGATGTTGGGATGTTAGCTGCCGGCCTCTACCCTCAGCCCCTCTAAGCATCTCCATCCTCAGCTCCTCCTCGGCAGCCTTGGTTCTGGGCCCCACTTCTGGGAGCATCGGTTGGAGACAGACCCATTGCTCTTTTCCAAGGCCAGCACCCCACACTTTGACACTGAGAACCGTGCGCCCACCCAGCCCCCTTGGACCTCTGTGAAGGCGGCCTCACCTCCACGGGCCTGTTTGTCAACCTCGATTTTAGGCCACTGGAATTCTGAGCCCTTTCCACAGGTGCAGCTGGGGAGCCATCTCTCTCTGATCTGCTTCTTACAATGCTGAAGGGACTTCGGTCACTATGTGGTCAGAAGCCTGGAGAAACGGAGCAACTCCCTGGGGAAGCCGTGTGGCACAAGAGAAGTCAGACAAGCCATCGGAGTAGTTCTCCACCCTTGCACAAATCACCCCAAACATGGAGGCCGCTCACATTTGTTGTGTCCCATTTGCTCCTGGCAGGGCCTGGCTGGGCAGCTCGGGCTCACCCACAGCCGAGGCCTCATCGGCAGAGTGGACTGGCTGGGGCGGGGTGATCTGCTCCCGAGCTTGCTAATGTGGGTGTTGACAGGCCTCGGGCCCTTGCCATGTGGCTTCTCTGTGAGGCTGTGGGGCTGTTCACAACTCAGCAGATGTTTCCTGCAGAGCCAGGATCCGAGGGGCAGAGACTGTGAGAGAAGCCACAGTCTTCTTACAACATAATCTTGGAAGTGACATCCCACCACTGCTGCTCTGTTAGAATCAAGTCACTAAATCCAGCCCCGCTCAAGGGGAGGGCGGGTACCACTAGGGTGGGAGGACAGGAGGTGGGGATGGCTGGGGACATCACGCTGGATGCCTGCCACACCCACATCTCTGTCCCTGCAGTTCACCAACGATGAGACCCGTGTTAGTTCCTTAACTTTCTTTGGGCCTCAGTTTACTCCTTTGGGAGATGAGAATAATGATAACAGCCACTTCAAGGTGTTGTACAAAACAAAATGATGCCCATAATGCCCTTCCCGCCACCCCCCATGCAATGTGAGATAGTGACCACGCTGGGACCACTGCCACCCCCTGCCCTCTCAGGTGCCTCTTGGTCTTGTGAAGTTGACCAGGAAATGTCCCAAATCTAGAGATGGAGACAGAACGTGTCCTGTGTGAGGTACCCCACGAGCAGGAAGGGCATTGCAGGAGGACGACACAAGTTCTTAGGTGTATTCTTACTAAATTTGATTTTTGATTCAGTTCATCTTAGGCCTGTCTGGATCTTTCTTTAAGTTGAAGAGATCATCTGTTAGTTTTTTTTTTTAATGTTTATTTATTATTGAGAGAGAGAGAGCGCGCGCGCGCAAGCAGGGGAGGGGCAGAGAGAGGGAGACACAGAACTGGAAGCAGGCTCCAGGCTCTGAGCTGTCAGCACAGAGCCCGACACGGGGCCCGAACTCATGAACTGTGAGATCATGACCTGACCCAAAGTCAGATGCTTAACCAGCTGAGTCACCCAGGTGCTCCAATCATCTGTTAGTTTTGGGCCTCTAGTTTTAATCATGACCAATTTGATCATTGTTATTAATCAACTTTGTGCCACTCACAAATCGAATAAATTTGCCTTCTGTGTCTGGATCCAAGCCTTTGGTAAAACTGCTGCACAGAACGGAGGCCTGCACATGGCCCCCCGGCATGGCCTGCTATGTAGAGCAACATGTAGTTTTCAGATGCTGGGTAGCAGCGCCCCATGGTGTGACAGGGGCTGGAGCCAGGAACCTAATCCTGGGTCCCCTGGCACCTACCCTTTAGGCCCACTCACCAAACATCAGCTTGCTGATTTTGCTTAACTGCTTAGACATTTGAAGCAATTTTATCAGGATAAAACAAGGAGACCCATTTTTTCCCTGGGGAAGGCATCTGTGTTCCTCTGTTTCCCTCCCGCCTGACCCTTGGCCTTCCCCACTTCTGGGCTATGTGCCAACTCTCCATCTCTCTGCCAATGGAGAGCCCCCTCTCTCAGCCTTGGGTCTCACCAGCTGCAGTGACGGGGAGCTGTGGTAGAAACAGACCAAACAGTCTTTAAAATGTTGCTGGGAAGAAAAATGAAAACCCATCCTCTAAAGCTTGTTCGAAAGCCACTAAAACCATGGCATCCAAAAAGAATTACTGTAGACTTGCCAAGGGGTAAAAGAAACAAGTGTGCTGAGCAAACTGGAGGTTCAGCTAACCAGCCTGAGGCTGGCATCAGGGCTGCTGGCCCACAGTGGTGTCCTGTGTCTACTCACTGTTGCAGGCTCTGGCCGCCTGAGCCCAAGGCAGGACCTCAGGAGCCACTGGAAGGGTGGGACAGGAGGGGAATGTGGGGCTCCCACTAGGAGGCAGCCCTTGCCTTTCTCCAGGGGCCATAACTCAGGGGGTCCTCCTCCAGATCTACTCCCCTATTATATTCTCCCTGGGTCTCCTTCAGGCATTACCCCCAGCAAGGGAATCATGGCTAGCTCTGGGTGACCACTGGCAGGCTGTGGAGCTGCTCAGCCAAGCTGGACTTTCGGCAAGACTAGGAACTCACCCCTTCTCTGTCGGTGAATCATCTTAACCAAATACACCCTATAGAGACTCTGGGTCTTGGTGATATAAAATGACGGAAGGACAGAGAGGAAGGGCAAGTTTGTGTGTGTGTGTGTGTGTGTGTGTGTGTGTTTAAATATTTGTTTGATAGCCTGGTTTACATCCCTGAGGTTCAGATACAGGTGAGTCCTTAAGGTGAACCCTGGTGAAGTTATGGGATCAGCCCTTTCAGTGAACCCAATTCTCAGAGCATTCGTGCTGTTCAGGCCTTCTTTGCCAGGAAAAAGTAGATAAATGTATTCACACTACTGTCTTAGTGACCAGATATTTTACTCCCCTAGAAGATATTTGCATTTTGAAAGTGCAGGGAATGGTAGGTGGAGAACCTAGGTTATTGGGCAACACTTGACCAAAAGAGGTGGATTATTTAACTACTGGTGAGGTTTCCAGACATGCAGAGGATCTTGATTGTGTAGGGTTGACGAATGTCTGTGCCCATGAAGAAGGCTGTGCTGACTTGCTAAAAGCTTTCTTTACGTAAAGAGAACATTCCCGAAAAGGAGTGTGCAAATATTGTTCTTATAAACTCAATCCTACTTTAAAGACACGGACCAGGGTTGTCTAAGGATGCTATGCTCTTTTGTGAGAAGTAAATACAGATGAGAGTTAACACTCTCTGACCACTGATGACTTGCTGGCTCTATTGTAAACATCGATCACCTACTTTACTCCTCCCATCAACGCTGTAAGTAGATACTGTCAGTGTCCCCATTTTACAGGTGAAGACATTGAGTCCCCAAGAGGTCAAGTAACTCTTAGGTCACACCAGTCACACTAGTTAGTGACCACAACTAGTTAGTAGCAGGCCTAGGATTCCATCCCACTTGACTTTACATTTCCAGTGGTGCTAGAGTGAAGGCTTCAAACCCTCCAGACTCCCCCAGAAGTCTAACCTGGGCTGACCATCCCCTCTCTCCACAGGGGCCTTGAAGTTTTCTACCCAGAACTGGGGAACATTGGCTGCATGTTTGTTCCTGATTGCAACAACTACAGACAGAAGATCACCCACTGGAATAAGCCCATAGTCAAGTTCCCTGGGGCCTTGGAGGTGAGTGAGCAAACCTGGCCTGGAGGAGGAGGGCTGTGGGTCTTGGTTTCCCTCTGAGCTCGCTCATTTGCATCACTTGAAGCAAAGCCATCTGGGTTGGGCCTGGTGCACCAAGGATGTGCCTGCCCCAGAGCAGCCCCATGGCCTTGGAGAAGAGTGGGGTGGTTTGGAGGGCTGCAGACCGGAAGCCTTAGTGGGACTCTGGGGCAGTTCTGCTCTGGTCTTTCCCTACTCCTACAGCCCTGAAGCCCAGAGCCTGGCTCGTCAGTGTATGTGGAGGCCAGCTGATGTGTGCTTTGAAGTCAGCAGGGAAAAGGAGGAGAGAGAGGGTGTAGTGAGTCCGTTCTCAAGGTGCAAGGTGGCTGGGCTTTCAGAACGATCTTCTGAATGGGAAGGAGCTAACTGGCAATGGGAAGTGCTTCTCATGTAGCTAAACAAGCAGAGCGGTGCGCCTTGACTCCATCATCACGGTATGGAACACGCTGAGGCGTTTGCTCAAATTTGTCTGAAATAGAAGATTGAAGCACTTTTAGGAATTGGAAATAACTATTCTTTCTGCTAGGAAATGGTTAGTACTATCTTGTTCTGGAAACTTCCCTTTGTTTGGGGATGTCGTAAGCCTGGGGACTGGGGCTGCCACTCCTAGTGCCCAGACCACATCCTGGGGGAGCTGCTCCAGTGTTCCAGTCTCTGTTTCTTTCTTCCTTGACTCGTGGGTTATGCTGAGCCCCCACAGTGTCAGGAGAGGACAGCGATCTTGCTTTGTCTGCTGTGTTTTAGTAGGAGATGCCAATATCAACCTACTTAAAAGGACTGTGATGTGTCCAGGAACCAGGTCACAAATGGGTGGAGACGGAAGGGCCACGGTCAGGATGTGACCACATGCACACCATATGCACAGCCTTCTGGTCCCCTCTGTGCACTGAGGCATGGAGAGGCCACTGCCGGCTCTTCCCTCTGTCGGTCCAGGCCAGACAGCAGTGAGTACAGACACAACAAAATAACAAGTTATGGGGCGAGGGAATCTGCAGGTTTACTCAGATGTAGAGGATAGATGTTTCTCTCTTTCTTGAACTGTTTTCACTATCAGGGAACCACAATTTATGAGATTGAGGACAAGAAGCTTTGACAGGCTATTGTGTTTGCAACCAATGACAAACATCCTTTCCTCAGGGAGGCTAAGCAAGCAAGGAAGGAGGAGGCCTTCTGAGTCTCCTCTCCCTCAACCCTCCCAAGCCTCACACACATGAACATGCATGCATAAGCATGCACACACATGCACATGTCAGCCCTCCTCCTGTGGAGACCTCTGGCCTGGGGCACACCATTGGACATGTGGGAGAAACAGAGGAGACCTAGGCCACTGTGATTCTAACACTAGGAACAGGAGATGGAGGGCTGCAAGGCAGGAACCCAGTCCTGTTGGGAAGAGTATAATGCTGCTCGGTGGGACTAGATGCTTGACTTCATCATTAATTCACTTGTCCTTAACTTTGCCACTGAAAAATAATGAGGTTGAACCACGCATTTTCTCAGCCTAGCGACTCTCCCAGGAGAGTCTCAGTAAAGGACTCTATTCCATGTGATGTCCACTAGATGGCAGTGCATACTTTTCTGAGTACTTGGTGTACTTGGTTTGAAGCAAGTGTGGGAAATCTGCATTTGATTCTGTTCGGTTGACATAGATTGTCCTGGAGTATGCGCATATAATGCAGAGAAGACATCACTCCTTCCAGATCATGAAATTTCCCACCCTGTCTCAGTCCAGAGGTGGGGCAGGGGAGAAAACCTGGAGACTTAAAAAGGACAAGGGCTGTGGTTAAGAAATCCAAGGAGAGTAGAGATTTCACAAAGAAAAAATTGGTCAAAGGGGTAGAAATGAAGGAAGGAAAATTAATATTCTACCACTATAGAATTAGAGGTTTTTCTTGGAAATTTAACTGACATTTGATGAAGTGATTCAGGGTTATGAAATAACACCATTAATCGAGTGGTACCCACTTTATGCTGGATACTATTTGTGTGTCATTTCATTTAAAGTTTTCATCAAGTCTGCAGTGAAGTATTTCTTTAGTTGAGACTGTTAGTGGTGAGTGACAAAAGCCAACTCTAACCGGCTTATGCCAAAAGAGGGGAGAAACTATTGGTTCACAAACTGAAAACTCTAGGAATAGCTTCAGGCATGGCTGGATCCAGGTGTCCAAACAATGTCACCAGAAATCTATTTTTCCCTTTTCTCTACTTTTTTCTATGCTGGTTTTAGGTGTAAATAGACTCTCCTTGTGGTGGCAAAAACAACCCCATCAGCTTCAAATTTGTTTTACTAGTTTATCAATCCCAGTGAAAATAGACTGGCACTTTTCAACCATTAAAAATCCCAGGATTTGGGGGGCACCTGGGTGGCTCAGTCGGCTAAGTGGCTGACTTCGGCTCAGGTCATGATCTCGCAGTTCGTGAGTTCGAGCCCCGTGTCAGGCTCTGGGCTGACAGCTCGGAGCCTGAAGCCTGTCTTCGAATTCTGTGTCTCCCTCTCTCTCTGCCGTCCCCTGCTCATGCCTCTGTCTCTCAAAAATAAATAAATATTAAAAATTTTTAAAAAATCCTAGGATTTGTCCTGCTTAGATCACATGCCTATCCCTGAACCAATGACCTTGGGTAACCCCATTAAGTCTACAAAAGCTGAGGGCAAAAGAGAATGGTTCCCCCAAAGGAGGATCAAGATGCTAGTTATCAGAAGGGGGAAAACATATTGGGTCAGAAAAAATAAGAGAAGTTCCTGTGAAAGGAATTAACCAAGCAAGTGGAGAGCTGGAAGAGCCTTACACCCAGGTGTGCCCAGTTCCAAAGGCTCGACCGCTAGACCACTGGTAAGGGCTCTCAGTGGAGACACCAGGGCACTGACAAAGTCTGGGGGCAGGGGAGGCTTGCTGAATGGAAGCTTTCTTGGGACAGAAAGCAGTGTTTGCTAAGGAGGGTGGTGGTGAAGAGGTGGAGACAGTCCAGGGATAATGAGAAATGAGATGATGGCTAGAGCTTCCCTTAAGGGGTCAAGGGAACAAACACCTCTAGAGAGAGAGAAACTGAAACAGTTGGAGAGGAAGCGGATGCTCTCTGGGAATAGGGTTTCTCAAGAGTGTGGGCAGGGGAGCCCGAGTCCTTTGTGACAAAGCAGAGGATTGAAGGCATTTCCTCTGGGGCCTAATAAGAAAGGGCAAGCAGGTTGTGACTGGCTATGTGGGGATAGTGCCTTGCTTCAAAGTGATTAAAGCAATGCCACCAAAGCAGCAGCTGCTAGTGGACATGTTGTGGGAGCTCCCCCCCACCATCACCAAGCAGACCCTGAGGCCCTGAAAGGAGAGGTGGTGTGGGCCTGGGACAGTGCCTCTGTGCCTACCAGGGGTCTTCCTGCCTGCATATCTTTCTTAGGACACTTCCCTAATTTGGACCCTGCATTCTGGGACACTCTGCCCGAACCAAAATGCTGCTCCTTCTAAGAAGCCTTACCTGACTATCTCCCTCTTGGCCCTATCCTTATCCCTGGCTGGCCTCTTCTTTCTGTGAGCTTTTAGAAATTTTTTTAATGTTTATTTATTTTTGAGAGCAAGAGAGACGGAGTGTGAGCGGTGGCAGGGGGGTGGGAGGGACAGAGAGAGAGGGGGACACAGAATCTAAAGCAGGCTCCAGGCTCTGAGCTGTCAGCACAGAGCCTAGTGTGGGGCTCAAACCTATGAACCACGAGATCATGACCTGGGCTGAAGTCAGACGCTTAACCTACTAAGCCACCCAGGTGCCCCTCTTTGAGCTTTTTAAATGCCCCCTACCCACCAGACCTAGCGTTTACTTCCTTCTGTCTTGTATTGTGATTGCTTGTTCATATCTCCCATAGCCTTGACCAGTTTATAAGCTCTAGGAAAGCAAGACCACCCACAGCCCCTACCAGCACTGCAGACCCCATGTTGACTGACTAGGTGAGTGAATGAATGAATGAATGAATGGCTGCTGGAAGGATACCTCCTGGAGTGTGAACTATAAGACGTGTGACCCCCATGGATTGCCTTTTAAGCTGCTGGGTGTCTGGGGCAGCCTGAAGAAAAGCTGCTGAAGCCAATACTAGTCTCTCCTCCACCCAGGATAGGTGTGGACTCGGGGTTGGGAAGAAGAAAGCCAGGAGAGAAATCTAGTAGGTTCCCCAAAAGGCAAAGTAGTGCAGGGAAATATGGATAGTCCCTGTGCCAACAACCCCAAGAGCTAAGAGAGGTGTTGAAATAAGAGGATGCTTTCTCCCCTGGTGCTGTGGCAGACAGTAAGAGGCAAGCGTCTTAAAATGCATCCCTTCTCAAGATGATGTAAACTGAAAGGCCCCTGAGAAGCTTCTTGACTGAGACTTATTCTTCACCTTGAATTTAACCAGCTGGAATCCTTTTGAAGTGAAGAAATTACCTTTAAGTGGGGAATGTGCATTGCATTAGAGAGAAGGAACAAGGAGTCCTGGTGTCCCTCAGGTTTCCAGGGAGGCTCAGCTCCTTTCTCCTTCCCAGAAAGAAGGCGACTCTGAGTATCCTCCTACCGGGCAGGGCAGGCCATAGCCCTACCCCACCCTGGGCCTGTAGGGTCTGTGGTACTGCCTCCTGGGGGCCACCTCCTTACCCTCATGAGCCCAAAGTACACACACAAGTCTGGACACATGTGGTAGAGTCACAGACTCTCCTTGCTGCAAGAGACCTTGGAGCTAACTAGTCTACTTCCCGTCCTTTTCTTTACACACAGAGCAGAAAAATAGGGGCTGCTGGTCACAAAATGATTAGTGGAGGAGGGACATGGGGGCCCTGACACTCAGAGGAATGCAGCATAGAGCAACCCATGAGGGATGGGGCAGATTCCCTCCTTCAGGGAAGGAAGGGGCAGAGAAGGAGCATGCACACATGCAGGCGACCAGGCGCAATTCAGTCTTAGGAATACGAAGGGATTCACTTGGCAAATAGCTATGGAACACATAGACACCATGGTAGTGCCTCAAAGTCAAAAACAAAAGGCGCCACCACAGAGCTCCCAGCCTAGGTTGGGAGACAGAGTTGCGGTAGATGAGTTGCTGTTACCACGAGGACTGGGGGGGCAGCCAAGCTCACTCAGTCAGGGGAGTCCTCCAGGAGGAGGTACCTGGAGCTGAACTGCAGACAGCGAACAGGCAGGGCATGAAGGGGAGCCCCCAGATGGCAGGGTGAGGGAGGAGGCTCAGGAGAGGACAGGGCCACTACAGTGGGGGCCACAGACGCTGCTTGCCCTGGTGTGGAGTCTGGATTTTACCTTGAAGCCAGGCTGTGGAGGGGCTGGTGAATATGATTGGATTAGCAATTCAGGACAGTCAGTCTGGTGGCGCAGGTGGAAGAATGGAAGAAAGAGGAGGTTGAAGGCAGGGAGAGCTCCCTGCTGAAGCACTCGTGAGGGCATGAGCCGTGGCATGGATCTGAGAGATATGAAGAAGTGGAATCCATAGGGCTTGGTGACTGAGGAGGAGCAGGGATGGCAGCAGAGGGAGGGTTGATGTGACCCTTGGGTTTCTGTGATGGCCAGGCAGGTGAGCAAGGGTGAGCATATAACTCATCTTCCAAAACAAGACGCTCTGGGGAGTGAGGGGAAGTGTGGTTAATAATTACCAGGATGACAGTGTGGTAGGGCACTGTCCCATTATTATGGCTTCCATTGAGGGACACAAGAGAAGAACTAGATATACAGGGACACAGGCCAGTGGCAGCGACCCTGCAGACACTGAATCTGAGGACCCTGCGTGCACCCAGAGGCAGCTGCCCGCTGAGCCTGCTGGGAAGTGAAGGCAGGGCTGGAGGTCTAGATTTGGGTCCTCAGTGTCAGGGGGTGGGGAGTGGAATCTTTGAGGTGATGGGACTCATTCAGGGGAGGACATGGAGTGGTCAGCTACAGCCAGCCTGCAGAGGTCAGGTCAGACAGGTAACGGAAAAAGTACATCCGACTATTGGGGAGCCCTGGCAAGCTCTAGAAGTTTTCAGGGAGACAAGGGGCACCTGAGTTATTTAAATGCTGGTGGGAAGGAGCCAATGGAAAGGGCAATGCCCCCAAACAGCAGAAATTGGAGATAATGGGCCCATTGGAGAAGTTCACATCTGAGAAGGAGAACCACAGGGATGGTGGGGGTCAAATAAAGAGAATGAGATATCCAAGTTCCTCAGAGATCAAGGGTGGGAACCACAGCAGAACCTTTCGAGGCCCCAGGCCTCAGCACGTGGGTGAGCAAGAAGAGGAGGAGAGATAGGTGTGCTCACTGTGCCCCAGGAGGGGTGAGGGGTCTGTCTCCCTGGCTGCTGGACCTGTGAGCTAGAGCACACGCAGCAGAGCCCCTCATACGGAGGTGAGATGCTATCTGAAGGCCAGAAGGGCTTCAGGTGTGAAGGTAAGAAAGTGCACTTTGTGGGCATTCCAGACAGAGGTCAGGTGCGGGGTCAGAGAGGCAGGAATGGAAAGGGGTGGCTGCCAGGCTCAGACTCTGAGGGAAGCAGCCACAGGGCTAGGCTGGGGAGAGCCATTGGGATTTGGCAAATTCCCTTGCACTGCTCTTGAGGATGGAGGTAAAAGTTCTAGAACAGGGGCCTGGGAGCGGAGAGTAAATCCAGGACAAGGTGGGGGGTTCAGCAATTCACTGAGTGATGATTTAGGGAAGAGTTGATGACCTGCAACCCTAACCCAATGCCTAACATGGGACATAAGCGTAGCAAATGGTATCAGTTGTCATTGTAAGAAAAAGATTCGTAGTCTGAAAAGTACAAGGTATGGAAGGAGGCCTGTGTGGGTTTGAGGCTCAGAGGCAGGGAGGGGGGCTGATAGGCAGAGCAAGACCTGGGAAGGCAGGTGAGGAGGGCACCCAGTACCCAGTCGAGGATGCGTGCATGAAGGAGAATCCATTCACATGTCACTTTATGCTTTGTCCCTGGACAAAGTTTGCTAAAATCACCCAGGCTTCTCAGCCACCTGCTGTGGTGATGCCATTGGCCACAACAGGACCCAGGGAAAGAGGGGCAATACTTATCACCATTTCTAACCCTTGCAGTCAGATTTTGAGGTTTCAGAGGAACTTCTCCTGTAGGATTTCACACGATCCTCCTAACAATGTTGGAGGTTGGGCAAAGTAGGGATTATCCCCATAATTGCAGATGAGGGGCCCTCCCAAGGTCACACTTGCCAAAGTCAGGAAGGGGAAGGACCAGCCTTAGATCCCTTCCAGTCCACTGACTTTCAGCTACATAGTTTTGCCTCTGGACTCCATCCTGTTTCTTGAAAACAGATGGAGTTCTAGGTAGCTTCCTGCATTAGCATCCTTGCTGCAAACATTTTTGCTGCACATCTAATTGGCTATAAGGCAATTTTGCTGCAAAAACTAAAATCATGAAAAATAAAAGAGGGACATTCATTAAAAATGACATAATGAAACATGAAAAACTAATAAAATCAAAAAGGCTTTATTCTGAAATATAAAATATTTGAATATACTCAAAAGGCACAGTGTAGCTTCATGGCAACTCTACACAAATAACTGATTTTGTGGGTTGTACCTAGGTACTTGTCTTCAAGGTCTTTCATTCGTCGTATAATACATGATTTTCCTTGCTGCTTCATCTCCTTTTTCAGCATCACACTTTCTTTTTTCACTAAAATGTCTTCCTGCATTGGGAGAGGTATCAGTTTCCAAATACTAGGACGCGCATCTGTAACTGAGCTTTGCACCGCGCAGTGACAATCTTCTACGCTGCTGTTAGTTCTTGGCATCTGGTCACAGGTGCGCTGATCGACATTCCAAAATTCTATGAGAAATGTGGGTTGAAAACTCTGCGTCACTGTACAGACTGCCGTGAGGGCTAAAATGATATAGTATAAAATGGAGAAATGAAACCAAACTGTCAGCCAGCCCCTTTTCACCATCTTTTACGGCAAAACTGCCTTACGGCCGACTATTTATGCGGCAAAGATAGAGATGCTCGTGGCGAGAATGCCCGACGCCGCCTCCGATGTGCCCGCGATGTGCACGCGGGACTCGGGGTGCCACTCACGCCTCCGCTTGCTGGGGCGGGTCCTCGTGGGGGCCTCCTCTCTGCACCTGCACTGGACACTGTTACAGGAGCCACGCACCCGAGTGAACACGCATCCCAGCGAACACGCATCCCAGCCCTGCCCACGACGAGCACCTCCTGAAAGTAAGACTGTGAACGGTTTTCAGTTGTAAGAATGAACTCGGAGGCGCTCGTGCGGCGATATTTTGCGTCTGGGTGGCTTCATTAGGAAGCTTCTTGGCCTTGACCTTTATTTCCAGTCTTCTTTAACCCACCTCCACCCCCCAACACACACCTTTCACTGCTCTGGGGGTTGCAGAACCTATGGTCAGACCTGAACCGGACCCTCCCAAGCTTTTTAATCAAGCCGCCTGTCCCAGTCCCCAGTGGTGCTCCTCCAAGCACAGGCAAACAGGGTGTTTGTTCAGCGGTTGGGCATCTGATGTCGGCTGAAAGCTTCCAGTCAAGTGTGGGGAAACAGGTTCCAGATGTTTTTCAGATCAAATAATGTTTCTTTGAAAAACAAAAACAAAAAAACAACTGTGTGGGCCCCACCTCGGAGGGGGCATGTGGGATCTGAAAGGAGAGTTCACTGGATTTGCATCCTGGTTTTAAAAAAAAAAGGTCATTCATCAAGTGTCTGTGTGGGGCTCTTGACTTGTGTGGGATCTGTTCAGAGCCAACCGTTGGGGATGTAAGCAGAGGCTTCTTGGATTTTAAAATAGCTGCCTGGCCCTGGTTGGAGCCATTTGGAGCGACAGATACTCGAATTTTGAAGGTACAATGATTGCTCTCACTGGAGAGAAAAGACGGTGGCCTAAAGAGGAGGTCAGAGAAGGTTTTAAGGATATTTGAATGAGTGATGATGTTATTTGCTAACACTTGCAGACTTGGGGTCCGGGGGAGGGAAGGAGATGGAAGATCTTCTGCTGGGTGAAACAGCTGCCAGCATGAAGTCCCTTCCCATTGGGCATGGGCCTAAGGCTGCCGCTGGGGGCCGGCAGGGGCAGTCACCATGCCATGTGGACTTTGAGGTATCTCATTCTCTTACCAGTGCACCCTCAATGCTGGACAGTTTTATTTTTTTTAATTTTTTTTTTATTTTATCTATTTTTGAGAGAGAGAGAGACAGACAGACAGACAGCATGAGCAGGGGAGGGTCAGAGAGAGAGAGAGGGAGACACAGAATCTGAAGACAGGCTCCAGGCTCTGAGCTAGCTGTCAGCACAGAGCCCGACGCGGGGCTCGATCCCATGAACTGTGAGATCATGACCTGAGTCGAAGCCGGACGTTCAACCGACTCAGCCACCCAGGCGCCCCATTGCTGGACAGTTTTAGGTTCACAGCAAAATTGAGTGGAAAGTACAGATTTCCTGTATGCCCCTAGACCCCCGCACAGCCATCCTTCACTATTAACATCCCCCACTGGAGCGGTACATTTGTTACAGTGGATGAACCTATAGGTCAGTATCACCCAGAGTCCAGAGTTTACTTTAGGGTTCCCTCTTCGTGTTGTACATAGTATAGGTTTGGACAGATGTATAATGACATGTGTCCATCATTATAGTATCATACAGAGTAGTTTCACTGTTCTAAAAATCCTCTGTGCTCTGCCTCCTTATCTCCCAACCTCTGGCAACTACTGATGTTTTTGCTGTCTGCATAGTTTTTGCCTTTTCCAGAATGTCATAGTTGGAATCCTACAGTATGAAGCCTTTTTGGATTAACAGAGAGTCTAAGCTCCCAATTGGGCCTCCTGACTCCAGGGCCAGCACCTTCTTCACCATACAAGGGTTTGGTAATAACACCGTCCATCTTTGCCCAAGCCGGTGGCCGGTTTTCCTGTGGCTTAGCTTCCCGTTTGGGAATTGTGCTCCCCTCAACTTGATGTTTCTACTGAGACTTTGGAGTGGGCAGGATCCCTCACTCCTGTCCCTGCTGTCAACCTGGGTGTTCCCACCATTCGGTTTCTTGTCTTTCTAACTAGAATGTAAACCCCCTGATGGCAGACACCTCTGTATGCTTGGGGATGGCAATAAGTAGGCAGTTTTTGTGCAGGGAGATCTGTGCTATGATATGGAGCTCAGTGCAGCATGCTGGCAGGGGACAGGGTGGGGGGTGACTCTTGGTAACAAGTATAAGCGTTCCAGTGTTCAAAGCACTTGTTCTTGTCATGACAGCTCTTATCTCCAGTCAGTCCTGAGGTGGGCCAGGCAGGTGTCTCTGCCCACATTGGAGATCCTTGGCCCAGGGTTACCCGGAGAAGGCAGATGTTCAGCCTCAGAGCCCAGCACCCATCTACTTGTTGCCTCACACCCCATTTGAGTCTCCTCACAGCCTTGTGGATGTTAGCTTGCCCTGGTGCACGGATGTGTTAAGTGGAGCAGTAAAGCTCGGACTCAGATCCCTGGCTCCTAGACTGTCCTCTTCTTTCCTGCACCTCCTACATCCCTATTGACCCCAAGCATTTACTGCATGGTCACATTTACTGACTGTTTCCCGCGTGGTCAGGCTCTGTGCTAAGTGCTCCACAAGCATTGTGGCACTAAAGCCCTATAGCCACCTTGCATGGTAGGGACGATTACCTTCATTTTACAGGTCAGGAAATGGAGGCACAGAAATGTTCCAGAGCTCATGAGTGACAGAGTCAGGATTTGAACCCAGGGCTGTATGGGCTCCAAAGCTCACCCCCTGAGAGTAGCAGGTAACCTATAGTGTGCCCCAAATGTCCTGAGGTATTTGCCAACTGCTACTGCAGCCACCCAGCTCCAGGTCTGGGGAAGAAGCCAGTGCCTAAGGCAAGCAGGGAAGGAGTAGGTAGTAGAGCTCCTCTGTTCTATCACCTCCCTTTCCAAGTGGGCCTTGAAATATCAAATGACTTAGCAGAGGAAGAGATGGGGCTGGGGCTGTGGGGGCGCCCAGGGGTGTGCACAAATCAGAGATCCTTGGGTTCTTCCCGGTCTCTAGGGCTGTACTGCTAACCCAGGGGAGATCCAGGGTGAGCTATCAGACATCCTGATTTCCATGTCTTCTTTCCATTGCAATCGGGGATGCAGAGGGCTCATGCCTGTAGCCTAGAGCACCAGACCTGTCCTGGGCAGAGGCAGACGAGGTCCAGACGGGAGAAGTGAGGAGGGCTCCTAGGCATGGCTCTCCAGGCCCTGCATGTGAGAAGGCATAGGTAGCCTCCTACTATCTCCTGGGGCTGCAGTTGCAAGAGCTGACACCAGAGGGAGATCGGTGACTGTCATCCTGCCCCAGGCAAGGAGAGCCGGCTCTCTGACCAGGAAGGCATTGCCCAGGGCGGTCAGACAGTTGAGACCTACCAGGTAATGGAGACACAGAGGGTCCTGGATTTGGGTTAGCTGTGCATGCCTCTGCACCCCTCGCCCCATCTCTCCCTTTGCCGGGTGGTTGTGGAAATGCCCTTCTATTCTATTCAAATACATATATCCCTGGACCTGAATTCAGTAAACCAGGGGCCACTAACTTGAAATGCCCTCAGGGGCCAGGCCCTAATTAGGTGGATGAAACAGACAGTCGGAATCAAAGCAGGGCCGGGCCTACCCACTTACTCTGAGAATCCCCTCACATCCCACTCGGCATTAGAACAAGTTTTACAGTTGTGCTGGTGGTCCTCTGCTCATCCCCAGTTTTCCCTGACCGTCAGGGACTATGCAACTTCGTGAGTATGAATAGTCCATTGGGAATGAGAATCCATGGGTGTCAGAGCCATTCCTTTGGTTTAGAGAGCACCCGGAGAGCACTCAGAGTCTGAAGCATTGGTGAGAAGCAGCCAGGCTGGGCTTTGCACAGACCTCGTCTTATATCCTAGCTCTGACCTTGGATCTTCTCTCTAAGATTTCTTTTCCTCACCATGAAATGGGTAGAATATCCATTCTGGGTAAGACCCAGTGGCCAATTCCCAATCCTCATCCTTCTTGTCTCTCCCCAGGAACACTTGACCCAGTTGGTCACTTCCTCCTCCTAGATACATCACCTCCCCAACCGCCTGCCGGGACCCACACTTCCTGGGTTTGCCTTCTCCCTTCATGGTTCTTCACTTCTCAGTCTCCTTTGCTGGTTGCTCCTCCTCTCCCCAACCTCTTGGCGTAGATATCCCACACCTCAGTGTTTGGACTTCTCATCTTTTTCTACACTTTCTCCCTTATGGTCTCATCCAAGGTCATGACTTTAAATGTCATCCCTATGACGTTCTACTCACTTGGTCACTGAGGTATCTCACAGACTTCTCAAACACAACATATCCAACCCCAAGTGCCCACTGTCTACCCTCCCCCAAACCTGCTTTAGCTGCTCTTTGCCATCTCAGCAAAGAGCAGCTCCAGAATTCCAGGGGTGTTGCCTGAACATCTTGGAGTGATAACTGCTCTCCCATTATACATCCAACCCACCAGGAACCTCTCTTGGCTTTGCTTCTAGAATATCTCCATAAGCTGACCACTTCTCCTCTTCCCCACTGTTAACACCCTATCCAGGGCCACTCCCTCTCTACCTGAGTCATCACAACAGCCACCTAACTGGTCTCTTGGCCACCGTGCCTGCCCCAGACCCCCAATGTATTCTCAATACAGCAGCCAGGATGAGCCTTTAAAGCTGCAGGTCACAAAAAATAATATGAAATAAAAATAAAATAAAATATTAAATTAATCCACAGGTCACATCAGTTTACTCCTCTGCTTAAAATCTTCGATTTCTCCCCAGTTCACCTGAGTAGGAGCCACAGTGCTCACAATGGCTTACAGAACCCTAGAACCTGGCCCATTTCCACCTCTCTGACCTCAGTTCCTACCATTTTTTGCCTTATTCACCTGGCCTCCTTTTTGTTTCTTGACCATAACAGGCATGTTTTAGGGCCTTTCCCCTCATATCTCTGTGGCACACATCCTCACCTCCTTCCCATCTCTGCTTCAAGGTCCTCTTCTCAAGGAGGCCTTCCTATCTCCCAGCCCTGGTACTCCTGGGCCCTCTAATCCCTCCCCACTTCTTTCTATCATATTTATCACCTTCCAGCCTACATGTACTTTCTTCATTTATTGTGTTTGTTTTGTCTATTCCCATCCCCACCCCACAGCTAGAATATAAGCTTCATGAGGACAGGAATCTTTGGTTTATTCACCGATCTATTCTGTGCATTAGAAGAGTCTCTTTCACATGATAGGTGCTTAATATTTGTTGAATGAAAGTTTTTGGATAAACGTTATGAGAGATCGTGTATTTACAGCCTTCAGTGCTGACACAGGGAGCATTCAGTAAATGGTAGTGGTTATAATCTTCTCCAATGCCCAGGTGACTAGTGCAGCCTGGAACATGACAGCTGAGGCAAGGTGATAGCTGAAGGACATAAGATTCAAGATAGAGGGTTGCAGGGTTTTTTTAAGGGCTCTAAGGACAGAAAATGGAGAGGGGGAGATGGAAGGGAAATATTTTATGCCTGGTTGAAAGAGAATAGATCTACAAGGCTGGACACAGGACTATGCAGATAGTGGACACTCAGCAAACCTGTGGAATGAATGAACAAACCCCTTGCCTTGTTAGCACATGCAGAGTCAACTTCAGAAACTGAGCAAAGACCCTCAGTAAAAAGTTTTGCAGGCTGGATTGGAATAGGACGACAGAAGGCAGTATCACCTAGGGCTGGACCGAGGGGGCAGTCTGCAGTAGCATCTTCCCGGATGCTGGCTGGAGGCAACTACCCTCTTGCTTAGTATGACACCATCCCGCCTGGTACTTACCAACTCTTAGGCCCTTGGGGTGCCAGACAGAAGATACAGTCCTTATCTCTGGGGAGCTGAAGTCCCAGTCTCCTTCTTCCTTCAGTCCCTCTTCATGACAACTTGATATTCGATGATATGCAATGCCAGCAAAACTGCCTCTAGCTCCTCATTTTGCAAATAGAGTGATGGTTAATTTCAGGTTTGGAATCCAATCTCTTGATTTTTCACATGCTGAGACTGGAGCTGCTCACCGGCTCTTCCTACATCTGGCGCTCCCCATCCTCCACCTCCCCCATCTCAGATGGGAAACAGAGCCACGTGAGGTGCACCTTTTTCAGTGTGTGATCGAGGAACAGCTATTTCCCTCTCCCTGTTCATTTCTTCCATTCACTAGCAAAAACCCTGGGGCCCCGTGGAAAGGTGCCTGCCAGGCTGAGAGCTCCTGAAAGGCAGGAGCGGCAGACAAGTCAATTCCTGTATCTCCCTGGCAACCATCTCTGACCCAACTCCAGCCTTAGGACCATTAGACAAGCAAATTAAGAACCCCACCTCTACGTGAAACCCATGGGGTTTAGAGCGGTCAGTGTAAAACCCAAACCACACAGCCATAAAATAACTGCAAAAGCAACAGATAGGTAAATATTTATCTGATCTCAGAGTGGAGAAGGTCTGGTGAAGCATAAAAATCCAATGACAAAATCATAAAGGAAAAAAAGGAGGGATGTGAGTTACAACAATATTTGAAACTTCTACACTTTAAAAATGCCGTAAACAAAATAAAAATCCAATGACAAACTGAGAGAACATATGTGCCACAAATATGGCAAAGGATTATTATCTTTATGCATAAGGAGCTCATAAATCAATGAGGAAAAGATGAATACCCCATAGAAATAGAGGGCAAAGGATGGTAGTAGGTGATGATAGAAATAAGAAAATTCATTGAAAATATAGGGGGGAATGCTTCAATTAAAGGAAATATAATTTTTATAAATAGTATAGACTTCATTTAAAACCAACCAAATTTGATGTTTGGGGGTATTTTTGTTTTTGTTTTTGTTTTCTTTTTTAAATAAGAGCGTATATTACAGGTAGAAGTACAAATTGCTTCAACCTCTCCAAAGGGGGATTTGATAATGCATGTTAAAATCATTAGCATGTTCATTGGGTTTGAACAGTAATCTTAGTTCTATGAATTTATTCTAATCTGGTCACTTAATCAGAGACATACACACAAATTTACGTAAAAGGCTGTTCATTGTAGTATTATTTAAAATAGCAAAAGAAAAAAAGGAAAACCACCTAAATGTTCAACAATAGATTAGTTAAATAGGATATGTTCCATCCATATGAAAGACTACCATGAAGCCATTAAAAGTCATATTCTCAAAGAATATTTAAGGCTATCGGGAAGTCTCACAATATATTTTTAAGTGGAAGAAACCAAATGATAAAACAGTAATTTCACTAGAGTCCCAATTTTCAAAAATTATATCCTTTTATGCATGAAAAAGAAAACCTAGACGAATGGAGAATACATCAAAATGTTGACATTCGATCACCTCGAGTGGTGGGATTAAGGGTGATTTTTATTTTTTCCTTTACACTTGTCTGTAATTTCCATATGTTCTCCAATGAACATGTATTACTTTAATAATAAGAAAAAAAATGCTATTTGGGGAGAAAAAGAGTGAATGCTAAGAGGAAAAGCTTCAGCTACCCAAATGGTCTGAGTGCTGGTTGCTGTGGAAACTGTAACTTTGAATTGCCCAACTTTTTTGTGAATTACTTCTGTGCTCTGCAGGGTTAGTGCTAGGGCGGGATTCGGCGTTCCCCGGGTGTGGGCATGTGTCCAGGGAGGTGGTAAAAATGGAGCGGCCCTGCCTCAGGCGAGGGTCCCCAAGGAGGGCTCTGGGTGTCATTCTGGCTCCCCGTCCCCTCCCAGGTGTCCTGCAGGGGATATGCCCGGGACATAAGGTACGCTGCGTGCACAATGGCCGGGAGCCACCAAAGAGCCCCTGCTTCCCTGCATAGGGTTCCCCATGCAGGAGTATTTGGTGGTTCTCCTGAACCAACCTTGCCCCACTCCCAGCCTGGCATCTGAAGATGGGGCCCCAGCAGTGGTGTGGGGAGGTAGAGCAAGTGGCTTTATTCTTCTTTTTGTGTTGACGATAAACATCAGGATGCAACTGAGGCCTGGGGACATTTTCCTTCAGTAGAGTGTCTAAAGAAAATCCCAATCCCAGCTTGAGCCTTGGCCACTTGTTATCTTGCCTTCCTTCCTCTTGCCACCTGGAGAGCAGTTCCTGCACGGAAGGGGAGACAAGGATGAAGCACTAGCCCTGGGGCCTTCCGGGAAGCTGAGAGGCTGGGTACCCTGAGTGCAAAGTCACTTCATATGCCTATTCTCGGAATGAATGTCTCGCTGCCATTTGTGAATCCTGTTCCGAGCTCTAGGGTGTGGAGAACTGGTTGATTTATAGATCGAGGCAGCCACAAGTTGGAATTTTAAAAAGCAATGTGTCCTTTGAGCAGGAGCCCGGGCTGGGGGCTTTGCAGGCTGTCGCTTTGTCCCAGGGACCAGATGGAACTTGTTTTTCTGTTCACTTGGGGGTTTAACCCTTCGTGCACTCCCTCCCCTACAGCCCCATTCAGGAGTCCCTGCCTTTGAGGCCAGGAGTCAGCCATGAGGGAGAATCCATGTATGTGAGCCGAAGTGACATTTATTGAAAATCTTTTCAATCCCCTGTCTTTGCCGGATCATTTTGTTTTATTTGGCATTCACTGCCATGTGCCAGACACTGTTCTAAGCACGTTAGAAATATTAACTCATTTACTCTTCACCATCGTTATTAGCCCTGCCTTACAGGTAGGTAAACTGAGGCACAGGTGGGCTAAGCAACACAGTTGGTGAGTGATGAAGCCAGGATTTGAGGCCCAGCTGTTTGGCTCCCAAATTTGTGTGTTTAATTACAAAATCATGGCTGCCTCTCAGATAGCAGGTAGATGAATCCTGTTCAGAGCTCCTGGGGTGATCTTCCTGCTCAAGCTGTGAGAGTGTTAGGAACTGTCAGGGTGAGATGGAATCCAAGTCCCAGGTGTTTGTGCCTGAAAGATCGCTGCTCTCCTGGGTTTGTCTGACCTGCTACCCTGGGGTCTTCTTCAGGCACATCGGGCTGCAAACCCCCTATTTATAAGATCTGTGCAATGTCAGAAGAGAAGTTCAGGGTTCTGTGCCCACCCCCACCCCACCCGCAGCATGTGGAAACCCAGTGCTTGCCAGTGGAATCTGGGGTCCCTGACTTTGGATCCTGTCTTCTACTGGAAAAAACTTTGTGTCATATACAGCTTCCCTCCAGCAGCGGTCCTGGGGTCGGCCTGTAGCCAACTCTCTTTTCTCATTTATGGAGCAGACCCCACAAGGCTCTTTGAACCTTTGGGAACATTGGAACCCTAACGCTTCCCGGGCAGAAGCTGTTCCTTTACCCTAAGGAAGTCAACATGGTTCTTTGTCCCCTTTCTAGAGGCAGGATCTGGACAGAGATGGGAGCTGAGCACTCACCAGGGCCTGGGGCTAGCAACAGAGCTGCAGACAGAGGAGGGTGCCCAGAGCATCCAGGCTGTTTGGGAAGAGGCTGTATGTAGCCTGGGGAGAAGCTAAGAAGGCATCAGACCCTTAAACACAGCAGCATAGAGTTGTCATCCTCACCAGGGTCCTAAGTGCATGCGGGACACTCCGCCTCCTGCCACGAGGTTACAGGAGGCCCAGGGAACTTGTGATGGTCTATTAAGGAAGGATGTAGGGCGAACAATAATGTAAAACATAAAAATGGCAAACAATAATAGCACCCATGAGAGGGAGCTGTTCTTTCTAAGCTCATCTTCCAGACAATCACACCTTGCTCCTTTACGTACTCAGACTTCTTATTTTAATCATGTTTTGTATGGCAGTGTTTCTAAAATCGGTTACATATGACCTTGCCTTCCTAAACAGGCTAATGAACATAATTTAACCTCTGTGAAATGACTCCATGTCATCGTTGGCGAACATCTGTCACAGTTAGCGCCCTTGCTATGCACGGGCATGTCTCCTCCGTGGCGGCAGGAGCTGGGGAGTCTGTTCGAGCAAGGCCCCTCAGTGCGCTCCTACGCACCTGAGGCCAGGCCCCCATGGGCAGATCGGGCCTAGCCCTGACGGGGAGGTAGCCCCTGGTTAGCAACCATCTAGAACAGGGAATTCGAACTCCGGTGGCTGCCTCAGTCCCTCTGTGGTGTTTTCTCCTCACAATACCTCTGGCACCAAATGTGTGGGTTTTTTCCACACCAACAACCAGTTCGTCAGCTCTCTGTCCGCCAACGTGGAGCCCTGCATTTCAATTGAATTCTCACACTAACTACCTAGACTTAGTATCAGACTCCACTGGTTAAGGGCTCAGTCCCAAAGACCATCCCCCACTTCAGATGCAAGTCACAAGTATTGGGCGCCCAGAGTACCCACGCTTCTCTCCAACTTGGCTAAATAATCGGAGTCCCCGCTACACCCCCACTTTCAGGTTCCATAATTTGCTAGGACAGCTCACAGAACTCAGGAAAACAATTTACTTACAATTACCAGTTTATTATAAAAGATACAACTTAAGGAACAGCCAAGTGGAAGAGATGCATAGGGCAAGTTATGAGGGGTGTTCCGTGAAGCTTCCGTGACCTTTCTGGGAGCGCCACCCTCGCAGAACCTCAGCGTGGTCACCAACAGGGAAGCCCTCTGGACCCATCATTTGGGGGTTTTCCTGGAGGTTCCATTTACAAAGGCATGATTGATGAAATCTTTGGCCACTGGTGATTAACTCGATCTCTAGCCCCCCTCTTCTCCCCAAAGGTCTGGGGGTGGGGCTGAAAGTTCCACCCCTCTAATCATGCCTTGGTCTCTCTGGGACCAGCGCCCATCTGGAAGCTATCTAGGGGTCCCCAATGGCCAGTCACCTCATTTGCATACAAAAGACACTTATCACTCTGGAGGCTCCAAGAGTCCTGGGAGCTGTGTGCCAGGAGCTGAGGACAAGGACCATAGACATATCTTACACTGTGCCCCAGTCATATTGGACAGTGTGGGGAGCCGGTGGGTGGTATTGCAGAGGACTTCAGCTGCATGAAGGCAGGCTGGATCACAAGGGGACACATCTCTTTCTAGGGGTCACAAGCTGCAGATTGACACGACATGCTCCCTGCAAGGGCATGGGTAGCTATGAGAGGGCAAAGAGAGTTGGTCAACTCGACAACTGAAAACTCTGGCCCTAGAACTGTGCTGGCACATGGCAGGTGTCAGATCTGTATTTATTGATTATGCAGATGCTGAGCAAATGGCTGTTTTGCACCTAGTTTCATGGTATTCTCTTTATCTGCTTGTCGTTGGCTGTCTTGGAGTCTTAAGTGAACATGTGATACATCTCTCATTTCACAGCAGTGCCGAGGATGAAGCCACCGTCTGTGTCTGGGCTCTGCCCTGGCTGGGAGGGTGGAACAGTGCCCGGGACAGGGGCTCAGAAAGGGGTGAATGGATCTTGGGGAACAGGAGTCAGAGCTGCCAGAGGTCCAGCTGCCCCACCCAGTGTGGAGATTCTTTTTCTGGAGCTAGGTCTGCCTTGGAAATACACCTTTTCTTTTCTTTTCAGAAGGAAGGCAGACTTTTTTTTTTTTATCACTAACAAGTGATATCTGAGGGATCAAAGAAATGTGTAAGGTTATTTGCTCTACACAAAACCACCCAACACTTCTAAAATTATTTAAAAATTTTATTTTCTTCCTTTCATCTGTCTTTTTTTGCAACTGGTAAAGATTAGTGTCCGTATGTCTCTTCTAATCTGTGGCAATATGGGAAAGCTGATAAGCAAGTATGTCAGAATTATTTCTAAACCAAGAGTAAATAGGCTCAAAACAAGGATATGGATCAAGTGCCTGTGTTTTAACCTATGAGCCCGGTGATGTATAAGATGCCTTTGGGTATAGTTTTCCGACACAAGGATCAGAAAAGGAGCATAGAAGAGTCATCACAAGAGATGTGGAGGTCTCTCAAGACAGATTTGTGGTCAGGTTCCAGCTCTGTATCTAACTAGCTAGTTTCTCAGTCTCTTAGCCTCACCTCCTTCGTCATGAAAATGGATAATAATATCTGCATTGAGAGGATTAAAGGGGAAGTGTACTCAAAGCAACCAGTCTCAGTGCAGAGAGATTTTACCACAGTAGGTGCTCACAAAATGCCAGTTCTCATCTTCCCTCCTACCCTTTCTGATGCTCAGCTGTGTCCTGGACACTGGGGCTGTGGGACAAGTGACCTCCAGATCAGTCGTTTCTATTGGCTCTCACATTTAGAGAGCCTGTTGCAGGTTTCAGATCCCTCATCCTGTCTCAGTGGGAATTGTGACCCGAAGTTTGCAGATGAGAAAGCTGAAGCAAAGAGAAGTTAAGGATCTTGCCCAAGGTCACACAGGCAGGTGGCAATAGAGCCCAAACTAGAAGCCAGGTCTCCTGTTGCCACTCGCCTGGGAACAGTAGGTGAGAAGGTTAAGCTCTTCACACTCTGAATTCCCTCATGTGCTGCGCCTGCCATCCCAGGGTTGTTAAGTGGTTCGAGAAACATAAAACCCATGAAAGCTCTTTGAAAAATTAAGAGCAGTACCCACGTGAATTCTACCATTTTTATGCACTATTTTAATCCCTCTCCAATAACAGTAGGTAGATGGGATGCCTGAACCTCTCCTCCCTTGGTCCCCATCCCTGAAGGGAAAAAGGAACCAGGACCAGAGCTGCTTTTCCCAGAGGGGCTGCTCAGCAGACACCATAGTAACAGGGTGAGTTGCAGGTGCCAGGAGCTCAGCACCAGGCCATGACTACAGGGTGCGTGCAAAGAGCCTTCCAGAGTAGAAAGCTAACAAACATATTTTTCACCACTTCCTCGCCCAGACTTTGGCCTTTCATAATGAATGATTTGGAAGGCCCAGCTGCCTCCTGTAAGGACTTCAGGTTGCTCAGACAGAGAAACAGGCTCCCCGCTTGCCCTGCCACTCCAGGACTGGGGCTCCCAGAATGTCCTCACGTTGGGGAATGATGAGGCAGGGGGCATGATGGCCGGATGCCTGGCAGCCTAGGCAGCCTAGGCTCCCTAGGTCTGGGTCCGGCTTGCTGCTTATCTAGAACAATGGACTTTAATGCATCAAGCCACATTTCCTTGGAAACATCCACAGTAGGAACTAGCAAAGGGAGACATGGGTTCAGTTTCCCTGTCTAGTCTTGTTTCCATGGTGAGGGCTGTCCCTCTCTGCCTTCCTGAGCTCCTCCCCTCTGGGGAGTAAGGGAGCCTCCTCAGGGCTCAGCCCCTCAAAATTCACCTTTTGATTACCCCACAGAGCTCTCCAGCCTGTCCTGCCCTCTGTTCTGACTGGTTATATTTCAACGACAAATTTTCTCTGATGAGCAGAGAGTCTCATATACACCAGACCCTCGAGAAAGACTTAGTAACTCCAGGAGAGAAAGAAAAGGGACAATAAGGAACTAGCAGACATCCCAGGGGCCAACTCTAGATTCCTCCTGGGGAGGCAGAGCATGAGGGAAACACCTGATTCCCTTGGGCAAGGACATCTATGGTTGTCTTTCAAAACTTACCCTAAACCAAAGGTAGGAGAGACCTTTGTTTGAGACCCTTCATAATAGATAGAGCTGTTTGATAGCTGAAAGGATGGAATTACCATTACCTGAGACAGTATCTTTGTATGCTCAGCCAGCCATAACAAAATACCATAGACTGGGTGACTTAAAAGGCAGAAATTTATTCTCACAGTTCTGGAGACCAGAAATCCAGGATCAAGGTGCTAGCTAAATCAGTTTCTGGTGAGAGCTCTCTTGTCTTCTCTTGCAGACAGCAGCCTTTTCTCTGAGACACAGGGAGAGCTCCCTGGTATCTCTTCTTATAAGGGCACTAATCCCATCACGGGGTCCCCACCCTCATGGCCTTATGTAAACTGTATTAACTCCTAAGGGTCCCATCTCCGAATACTATCACATTAGAGGTTAGAGCTTCAACACATAAATGGGGAGTGGGGAATATAAACATTCAGTCCATAGCAGATGGGAAAGACTGAGGGAAGAGTAAGTTTAGGGTGTGTGTGTAAGAACTCAGGTGGTCTGATCTGAACATGCTGAGAGATGTTGAGTGAGTGTTTATATATGAGTTTGATGTTCAAGACACACACCCAGTCTGGAGATAGAAATGGATCTGAAAGTCTACCTCTCCAAGCCACAGTTTTCTCAGCTATAGATCAAGATTAATAGCACCCATCTCATAGGGTTGTTAGAAGGTTTGAATAAGAAAAACAAAATACTTGGTGATATTTGTATGCATATTAAAACCAGAGAGCTAGTACTTGAGAGTTAAGTGGCCATGATATCCTTGGCTAAAACTATGGCATAGACAGCTTGTCTTTGGTACCTCGACCCTCTACACACTGTGTCCTTTCCCACATGTCTTTTCCCCTTGGACATGGAAGCATCCTCTGTCTTCTCTGCCCTCCCCCCTTGCGTCTATGTCTGTTCTTCTCAAACACATCACATCCCAGTGTGGTGACTGATAGCAGCTTAAAGTGTTATCTGCCCCAGGGGACTTTGCAAGCTAAGAAACTGAACAGTCTTAAATTAAAAGGAGAAGAAAAATAAAAAAGGAAGAACAAGGAGGAGGAGGAGGAAAAAAGCTATATTTTTTTAATTAGCAGAAAAAATACAGAATTTAATTAATTTTAAGTTTTTCCCATGCTTTTCTTAAATCTTTATTAAATCTTTCCCTTTTTATATCAATGTCTACATTAAGGTTTAGTATATTTAATATATGTACTTATATATAAATATATATTAGTATATTTAGTACATTGGGATATTTGATTTAGCTATGTATATATTTATATCTTTCTATCTATACATACATATATCTAATTTTACATATATATGAAACTATATATATATATAAAGAGAAAAAGGGAAAAAAACATCATATACTATGCATCAATTTAAGTTTAAGTTACTATGCTAAAGAAAAGTGACACTAATTGTGGGCTGGGGGCCTTTATATATCTGGTGACAAGATGGTTGAGACATTTCACACCTCTGAAATTCTGCCCCATCATAAATTGTCCCTTCCTAATCTCTGTGTAATGCTGGTTCTACCAGTGAACACATTATGTTGGGAAAGTCTTATCAATTTCTGACCCTCAGCTTGACAAGAATAGAGAGGCCAAGAACAAGTGTGGTGGATAAGAAATGAAATGGGTGATGTGGTTCTTAGGCAGCCAGAGCTAGAAAAGTCTCACTGGACAAAATGTCAGGGAAGTTGAGTCAGCCCCAAGAAGCCCATGGTAGGAGGGGTGGAAAGAAACTGATCATTTGGATGATAGAGGCAGATCAGGGGAGACTCACCTTAGACTGAGGGTGATCTCAGCAAGCAGGATGGAACCCCGATAGCATCCCCACTGAGCTCTCAGGTAAATAAGCTGGTAGGTAAGAATTGATGGGTAAGCAGGGGCAAAATTCTGTTAATGGGTGTTAGCTCTGCCCTGTGCACTGAACTGGGTCAGACCTTCATTATACCGCATTTGGGCTATGATCATGGTTTTCTGAAACTCTCTTCCCAGATTAGCACATCGTCCTCTCCTGGGCTCCAGCATCACTCTACAGTGTGAGGGCATGATCTCACTCTGCATCAGGATGTGCTGTTTTGGAGACCTGTCTTATCTCCCCAACTACATTACCAGCAACTCTAAAGCAGCATCTTACACCACACATCAGACCTGCCCAGGGCAGAAGGAACAGTCAATAGGCAGTAACTGGGAGCTCAGACAAGCAGGCTGGCCTGAAGAAATCTGCCTATGGGGAGCAGGCCTCGTGTCCCTAGGTTGGGCTCAGGGCTAGGTCTTATGCCCTAGGAGGCAATCTCACAAACAAGGCAGAAGAACCTCCATCAAGGAAAACTAGACAGGTGTCTGAAACGGAACTTAGGATGAGCTTATCAACAAGTTGGGCATAATAGGTGAAAGAATCAGTGAACTTGAAGACAGATGGAGAGAAATTATCCAAACACACATAAAGAAAAGAAGGGTAAAGGACACAACACAGCATCCAAGAATTGTGCAGCAATAGAAAATGGTTTAACATACTTATAGTTGGAGTCCCAGAAATAAAATATAGAAAGAACAGGACAGAAGAAATATTTGAAGAGAAGATGACCAAGAATTTTCCAAAAGTAATGAAAGGCAACAAGTCATAGATCGAAGAAACTCAGAGAGCTGTAATCAGGATTTAAAAAAACAAAACAACAAAACAGGGATGCCTGAGTAGCTCAGTCATTAAAGCATCGACTCTTGATTTCAGCTCAGGTCATGATCTCACAATTTCGTGAGTTCAAGCCCTGCATCAGCCTCTACGCTGACAAGTGTGGAACCTGCTTGGGATTCTCTCTCTCTCCTCTCTCCTTCTCTCTCTGCCACTCCCTTGCTTGCACTCTCTCTGCCTCTCAAATAAATAAACAAAAAAAATACATTTAAACGTATCATGATCAAATTGTTGAAAACTCTACTGACTGAGCCAGCCAGGTGCCCCTCAGTTTGAATTTTTAAAAAATATATTCCATCTTTCTTGAGATATTGAATAATCTCTACCTTCTCAAACATATGGAATGCAGTTATAATAATTTTTAATGTCTTTGTCTACTTCTATCATCTGTGTGATTTTTGGATCTGTTTCTATTGATTGATTCTTGTCCTCATTATGGTTTCTATTTTTTGCTTCTTTGCATACGTGGTAATTTTTCTTTAGTTGCCAGACATGGTGAATTTTTACTTTGTCACATGTGAGATATTTTTTATTCTTATAAATATTCTTGAGCTGTGTTCTGGGATGTAGTTAGGTTCATTGAAAACAGTCTGATCCTTCTAAGGCTTGTTTTTTTTTTTTAAGTTGTTTTTTTTTTTTAAAGTTTACTTGTTTTTGAGAGAGAGAGAGTGGGAGAGGGGCAGAAAGAGAGGGGGACAGAGGATCCGAAGTGAGCTCTGTGCTGACAGGACAGAGCCCAATGTGAGGCTAGAACTTACAAACTGTGAGATCACAACCTGAGTCAAAGTTGGATGCCTAAGCAACTGAACCACCCAGGCACCCCAAAGTTGTTTTTTAAAATATTTTCTTTCTTTCTTTCTTTCTTTCTAAGAGAGAGACAGAGAGAGCATGCTTGAGTGGAGGAGGGGCAGTGAGAGAGGAAGAAAGATAATCTTAAGCAGGCCCCACACTCAAGAGTCAGACACTCAACTGACTGAGCCACTTGGGCACCCCTCTAGGGCTTGCTTTTAAGCTTTGTTAGGTGGGACCTTAGCCTTTTTCTAGAGCTAATTTGCCCCACTGCTGAGTGTTCTACCTGCTGTATTATGAATTATGAGATTGGTTTTGGGGAAATTTTGTTGTTGTTGCTTACAAACTGTTCTTAGCCCTGTGTGATCCCTGAAGATGTTTCCCTCTGTTCCTTTTGGGAGTTCCCTCCCTGGTCTTAGATCATTTCTTCACCTGCAGGTGCTGATCAGTGCTCAACTGGTCAAGGAGGATGATCTGCAATTTCCAGAGGTCTCTCTCTGGACAGCGCTCTCACTCTCTCTCTCTCTCTTCCCTCTGAGTTCCAGATGACTTGACCTCCTTGGACCTCCAGCTCAGTCTCCTCAACTCAGAGTGATTATCAGGCTCCACCTGGGCCCCCTCCCTGCACTGCCCTGAAAACTCTCTGGGCAGTAATGGGGTAATTGTAAGATTCTCCTCATTCGTTTCCTACGTCTCACTGATCACTGTCCTGCACTGTCTGATGTCCAAAGTCTGAAAACCACTGTTTCACATGCTTTGTTCAGGTGTGTAGTTGTCTCAAGTAGTAGGGTAATCTGGTCTCTGTTACTCCATCTTGGCTGGAAGCAGATGATATTTCCCTGTCTTCGAACTGGACAAGGCAGTAACCAACCCCAAATATGAGGGTCTGCTGCCTGCAGCCTTTCCATTCCAAAACACTGTCCATCAGTGTTTAGTTGCAGAAAACCGAAGGTACATTCTAGCTATTTTCAGCAGGAAAGTACTTAATACAAGAAATTCAGTATCTACCAAATTGTTAGCTGGGCTAGAGGAGTAGGCTCTAGTTTTGGCTTCCAGGGTGACTCTCGCTGGAATAAAACCACTAGACTGGTCCGCCAGAGGAGTTGCTTTTCCTGCCCCAGTGAGGAAGCCCGGGAATCAGGAAGCTGCCTCTGGAGCTGTTGACTTCAGAAGTCACTGCAGCTGCTAACCCAGGGACCAGGAAGCTGCCACCATGTCTCAGGAGCCTCTCATCGCCCATGAATCAGTAACCAGACTTGAGAACGGTGAGTCTGAAGGCCTTTGTCCCTACATCCTCTCCCAAGACTCATGAAGCTACCACCTAACACTGGAATTTTGCTGCAGAGGAGCCCCAAAGATGTCGCAGTTGTGGAGACAGTTGCATCAGCCCAGGAAGTTAGTAGGCCTGGGCTCCAGGAAGTAAACCTCTGTCTCCCATGCTGCATCTTTTTCTTTTTTAAATGTTTATTTATTTTTGGTAGAGCGAAAGACAGAGCACAGAGGGGCAGAGAGAGAGGGAGACACAGAATCTGAAGCAGGCTCCAGGCTCCGAGCTGTTAGCACAGAGCCCGATACGGGGCTCGAACCCACAGACCGCGAGTTCATGACCTGAGCCGCAGTCAGAGGCTTAACCGACTGAGCCACCGAGGTGCCCCTCCCTTGTTGCAACGTATTGGTGAATTTGAATTTCCACCCAGACACCAAACTACTATGGAGTCTGGGAAATGCAGTTTTTAGCTCCCAGCCCTTGCAGTTCTGGATGGTACCCCTGCAGGAGGCTGAAGAGGATATATCTGCCAAGTGGCAATCAGCATGTGGTAAGGAAGAGCCTGCTTCAGGAATGGCATGAATGTGGAAAATTGGACCAAAATGCATAGAACCATGATTTATCAGGGCAAAGCTGGGTACCTTTTTCACTCTGTGTCTTGATAATAGTCTGCTTGTGTGGAGTGGGGATCTCTGGATGCCTAGGGAGTGGTGCAATGGAGGAGGTATTCCAGAGATGGAGGAGGTCAGTGGGCCCTTGGCCTTTGCCCTCAGTGGGCCCCAAGTCCTCAACTGGCGACAGCACAAGCAGAGATGGCTGTATACAGCCACATCCATCAGAGTGACAGTTTCATTAATAATTTCCTAGTCTCATCATCAGTGACAGTGGGAATCAGTAACCTGATGTAAGTACCAAGCTTGACTGAATAGGGATTGGGAAGGAAGAAAAGCAAACCCTAAGGCAGGAGGAACACATGGCAGCTATTTTATTGCTGATATGCTCAGTTGTCCAGAGCAGAGCCCTTATCCAGGGCTTCAGCTATAGTCTGGAGACCCTGAATGGGCTTTAAGAAAGTCACAAATCCCCTAAATTATTTGCAAATTTACTTCTGCCAAGTGTTTTCTGGATTCCATACTTTTTTTTTTCATTCTCTTTAGGGCTCCATGATTTTAAAAAGTTAGGATTCCCTGAGGTGATAACCATTTAAATTATTTATTATTAAAAATATAATAATTCAAAAAATAAAAGAGGTGGGTGCCAGGCTGGCTCAGTCGGTTAAGCATTCAACTTGGGCTCAGGTCATGATCTCATGGTTTGTGAGTTCGAGCCCTGCGTCGGGCTCTGTGCTGACAGTTCAGACCTTGAAGCCTGCTTCGGATTCTGTGTCTGCCTCTCAGCCCCTCCCCCGCTCACACTCTGATTCTCCCTCTAATAAAAATAAACATTAAAAAATAAATTATTTATTATTGTTGTTATTATCTGCCTCTGCAAAGCAAATTGGCTCAGTAGTTTTTGAAACTATCATTTCATTAATGTCACAATAGTATATTATCATGCCCATTTTCAAGCTATGGAAGCTGAAGGAAGCCCAAGAAATCTGAATTTGCTCTAATTCCAAATTAAACTGGCATATAGCCATTACTCTGCCTGGAATCTTCTAGGTTCCTCAGCCTTCACTTA
Organism: Cryptoprocta ferox; assembly: GCA_028646485.1. Lineage (NCBI taxonomy): Eukaryota > Metazoa > Chordata > Mammalia > Carnivora > Eupleridae > Cryptoprocta > Cryptoprocta ferox. The sequence continues at coordinate 41,423,443 of CM053567.1, read as the reverse complement.
ACCCATTGAATCATACTTCTTGCCAGCTTACAATATCTAGTTTGATCACCCGCTGACTGTCAAGACCAATTTTAGAAGCAGAACACAGGCTTCTACTTTTGGTTTGGCTTATTGTAAGTCAGGGACAATAAAAGGGTCATCCTATGTGCCAATGACAGACAAAGGAAGGGAAGACTAGAATGAATAGTCAAGGAAGCGTTCTTGGAAGATCTGAACCTTTAAGCTGCTTGATGTTTAGTTGGTATTGTGAATAAGAACGGGCAGAGTGTTCAAGGTGAAAATGAAGAGTGGAGCTCAGGAGCTGAAGAGACAGCAGAAACCAACATTACTTGAGAACGTACTCTATTCTTGAATCTCATGGAGTCACCGCAGTCCTAGGAGGTTGAGATATTATTATCTCCAGTTTATTTATCAGGAAGCTAAGGCTCAGAGAGGTAAGTGGCTTATTCAAGGTAATACACTTGTGAATCATAATAAATACAAAAAACCTGCCTGCAATGGAGTAATGGAGTAAAAAGAAACACCCAAAACTTCAGAAATTTAATCTAGGAAATTGGACTTGGTTATGTCTGCTTATTTTATTCTTGTTAATATTCTTGCCACGCTGGCAAAATGTTACTTCCTAAATTTCAGAATTCGAGATTGACATTTTGTTGCTATACTCATAATGATAATTTTAAAAATCTGCACTGAAATGTAACTTAGGACCATATGCAAAATATTAACTCAAAATGGACCAAGGACCTAAACGTAAGAGCTAACCCTTAGAATATTCTAACTCTAAGAATAAAACATAGGGGAAAATTTCATGCATTGGGTTTGCTGATGATTTCTTGGATATGACACGAATAGCACAGGCAACAAAAGAAAAAGTGGACAAATTCAGCTATATCAAAAATTTTTAATTGTGTCAAAGCATCACGATCGACAGAGTAAAAAGGCAACCTGCAGAACGAGTAAATATTTGCAAATTGTCTATCTGATAACAGATTAACATCCAGAACATATAAAGAACTTCTACAGCACAAGAGCAATAAAAATAATCCAATTTTAAAAGTGGAAAAAGGACTTAAATAGACATCTTCCCAAAGATATGCAAATGGCCAACAAGCACATGAAAAGATGCTCAACATCACTAATCATCAGGTAAATGCAAATCAAAAAGACAACATGATGCCACCACAAATCCAGTGGGGTGACTGCTATAAAAAAAGGAAAGAAAGGAACAAATGTTGACAGCGATGTGGAAAACTTGAAGCTCTTGTGCATTGTTAGTGGGAATGTGAAATGGTGCAACTGCTATGGAATGGTGAGTGCCTCAAAAACTTAAAACTATAATTACCGTGTTACTGAGCAATTCGACTTCTGAATATGTATCCAAAAGAATTGAAAGCAGGATATTAAATAGACATTTGTATACCCAATGTGAACTGTATTCTTTACAACAGCCAAAAGGTAGTAAAGACCCAAGTGTCCATTGACAGCTGAATGGATAAAGAAAATGTGTATTCAGACAATGGAATATTATTCAGCCTTAAAAAAAGGAATGAAATTCTCGGGGCATCTGGGTGGCTCAGTTGGTTAAGCATCCGATTTCGGCATGATCTCATGGTTGTTGAGTTCGAGCCCCACGTCGGGCTCTGTGCTGACAGTTCAGAGCTTGGAGCCTGCTTCAGATTCTGTGTCTCCCTCCCTCTCTGCCCTTCCCCCCACTGGCACTCTGTTTCTCTCTCAAAAATAAACATTAAAAAAAAAAAAAAGGAAATTCTGCTACAACATGCTACAACATGCATGAACCCAGAGGACATTATACTAAGTGAAATAAGCTAGACAAATACTGTGTAATTCCACTTATATGAGGTACTTGGAGTAGTCAAATTCATGGAGACAGAAAGTGGAATTGTAGTTGCCAGGGGCTGGGGGAGGTGAGAACAGGCAGTGGTTATTTAATGGGTAAGAAAATTAGTTTTGCAAAATGAAGAGTTCTGGAGACCATTGCACAATAATGTGCACATAGTAACAGTACTGAACTATATACTTAAAAATAGTGAAGATGGGGGGTGTGCCTGTGTGGCGCAATTGGTTAAGCATCTGACTTTTATCTGGCTCAGGTCATGATCTCATGGTTCGTGAGTTTGAGCCCCACAAACTGCTGGTGGTGCGGGGCCTGCTTGGGATTCTGTCTCTCCTTCTCTCTGGACCTCCCCTGCTTGTGTGCATTCTCTCTCTCTCTCAAAATAAAAAAAATAAACTTAAAAAAATAGTTAACATGATAAATTTTATATTAGATGCATTTTGCCATAATTATAAAAAACATAACCAAGTAAATGATGTTACTTAGAAAATTATTTCAAATATTTTAGCACCACGTAGGCTGACTAGTAAATTTTCATTTCTCATAAATTGGTTTAATTAAGTATGACTCTTAGTCCCTCCACTTTCTCCTTACTTGGTTTCTTAATATATAAAAGATCCTGATAGATCAGGGTTAAAAGACCTAATTGTAATCCCAGCCTCATCCCTTCCCAGCTGTGTGAGGCAGGTCTGCTGAACTGGACTTTACTAAAGGCCTTAGTTGTCTCCCCGAGACTGCTCTCAAAATAATTCCCAACCTTCACCTCCACAACCCTGAACTCTACATAAGGAACATCCCATGGTATGCTAGAGGCAATGCCGTTCCTAGCCATATTGTCATTCCCACACCCAGACTCCTCATTCCCCAAACAGCGTTACCCTCTGGGTGTTAAACAGTTCATGCCAGAGCAAGAAGCCAAAATGAGTATTTCATGCATTTGTGATTTGCGTTTCATTGGAGGAAGGTGAGGATGTGGGAGCAAACAGGTGGGGTATCATGGAAAGCAGGAGGAGCCAAGCTGCATCCCTCCCACCCAGCCTTTTGCCCTGGCTTCATTGTACTGTATGTTCTAGGATGAGCCACTTATACTTTGTTTGTCTCAGCTGCCTCGGAAGTATTCGTTCATTCATCTATTTGGCAAGTGCATAGTGAATAAATACAAAGGGAGCTGGTCCTTCTTGATCTTCTGGGGGTATCAGACTCTCTGTATATCTTATCCCATTTAGTAACAGGGTAGATCTTGAGGAAACAACTTTAGTCCCAAGTCACTGATGAGGAAGCTGGGTCTCCAGGAGGTAAAGTCACTTGCCTAAGATGAAGCCTGCTTGTCAGTAAATGGTAGAATTGGAATTCAAATCCATCCTATCTAATGCCGAACTCACTCTTTCCACAACACTGCATTGCTTCCTGTTATCTGCCCCTCAGTCTCCAAACAGGAGTGGTCTCTAGGCACTCACTGTCCAGTGTATGGCACACTGTGAGGTGTGTTGAGTAGAAGCTCAAGGGTACCACAGTGAACCAAAGCCCAGAGGAGGGAAGCAGGGAATTGGAAAGATAGAGCTAATGGTATTGTCTCCATATTAAGATCAGGGAGTCGATCAGATTACTTCTTGGGTCTTTGTCTTGGGGTCTTTTCCAGCTCTGAGATTTGTGACTCTTATGTCTTGGGGATGCTTCTGGTCTGGAGAATTGCTACCCAAAGTGTGGCCCATGGACTAGCCACATTGGCATCCCCTGGCAGCCGGTTAGAAGTGCACTCTCAGGCCTCATCCACACCTACTGAATCAGCATCTACGTCCTAGCAAAATTCCCAGACTGTAGAGCACCCATTGCTGCAGCTTCTCTGCTAGATATTCTCTTGCCCTCCACCCTCCTGCCACTGGATGCTCTAGAGCACAGCCCTTTCTGGAGGCCAGGAGGCCTTTTCTCCATTCACATCTACTTCCATGGCCTTCGGTCTGCCTTCCTGTTAAGGGTGGTGAGTGCTGGTTTACGTCTCCTCACTCCTCCCAGGGAACGTGAGGTCTTCCAGGTAACATCTGGTAGTGCTCAGTGGCTTGCTCAGAGACCTCGATATTGCTTGGCTCAACCAAAAATAAATTGGAAAAGAAAATTGAACATTGCATCAATTTGAAGCAAGTTTATAAATTCTGCAGCTAAGCAATACCAATAGAAAATGATAGATCGCTGCAGAGCAGGGCGTCCCTGCAGTGATGTATAGTCACATTACCTGAAATACCGTATTACATGATTCTGCTTTATTACCAGTGTTGGTGGCAGACAGAAAAACAGATTACACTTGAGTTCAAATCGATAGGAACTTTATTTACTGGCCTTTTAAAAACATATTTCTGCACTTTATAAAAACATACGGTAGATGCTATTGATAGAGCTTGTCTGCTTGTTAAAAAGCAATTTGCCCAAAACGAGGCTTTTAAGCTGTAATTTACGGCATTACCTTTTACCTCCTTTTTTCAGGGTTCTGTTCGCCTGGCTGTGCTTTGACGACTTCCTTAGACTTTTCTTGCCTTTAATTTTCTCTCCCACTTATCTCCCTAAACTCCGAGCTCCCCAGGGCCTTAAAGCAGGAGGGAGAAAGGAGCAGCATCTCCTCTTGATGGAGGCTGGAGTCTCTCCCCAAAGCCCACCCTCCTACCCTCAGCCTCCTTGCTGTTGTTCTGGGTTTTGAGGGGCCTCCTGTGGGTTCAGATGGCGCAGCCTCTCCCTCCTTCTGTTTTTCACTCCCAGGGACCCTCCTTTGCTCTCCCTCCTCCCTCCTCCCTCTGAGAAAGGCACTTCTCTCCCAGAAGCCCAGATTGCAATCATCCTGAGTGGTGGGAATATCATCCCCACTACATAGCTATGCAAACTCATCCAAAGAAGTCAAACTCAGATCTTGGGACTCCAAATCAAATCAAATCATTCTTGAGGCTGGAAGATGACCTTTTCTCCCAAGCTCTTAGCTACGTGTACTCCTCCACCCCTACTCCAACTCGGATTGCTGTCACTGTCCCTGTTGCTGCTAGGTGAGGAATGGGGGGATTTGGACCACTGGAGCAGAGTGGTCAGCGCCCCCACCTGGCCACTGTGCTGGGACAGGCATGCTGTTTGGGGCCTGCAGACTTGCCCCCCGGGGCTGCCAAGCAGCAGAGCCCTGTATTGCCCAGAATGGAAAGGGGTCACACTCTTCCTTCTCCTGAATCTTGGCCTTGACCTGAGACCTGAGACTTCAGATGTGCTGAATGCTTTGTACGCCTGATGCCATTTAAGCCTTACAGTTCTGTGATGAGAAAGCCTGGGGTCAGGAAATTTAAGAGCCCCTCAAGGTACCCAGTGATCAGATGCTATTAAATTGAGGGTCAAATTTAAATAACTATTGGCTGCATTGAGTGGCCTCTTGATAACCAGGCTGGAATTTGGGGTTGTCTTGCGTATTCCAGAAATGTGGCAACTTGCAGGCAAAGAAGGGGGAAATGTAGCCAGGTAATTGATCAGGAACCCTTGATTCCTCCTACCCAATCAGCTGGGTGCTGTGTCAAAGTCCATGGTGGGGGGCTGCTTCTGATGAGGTCTACGTGTCTATCTGTAAAGTGCAGAAATAAACAGTGCTGGCACCTGACCCGGAGTCTATTTGCAGAGGAGTCTGTATTTGTCTAGTAAGGGCTTTGTTACTGAAGAAATGATTGACAAATGAGGGAATGGGTGAGTGAATCAACAAATAAGTATAACTTCCCTCCTTAACCTGTAATCCTGTGTTAATGATGCTTAAAGATCACAGAAGAGAAGCAAGCCTGATTCCTAACAAGGGGTGATAAATCAACTCCTTACACGATATGTGACTAGGAAGTGATGAGGCAGATTCTTGGAGGGATCTATAAGCTGGCACAAAAAGCAATTACCAAACACAGGTGTTCCCGCACTCTTGCATCCTGGCCGTGTAGCTGGGACACAGGGCTGGCTTCTCCAGTGTCCCCCAGTGAACACAAAGCAGTGCTCATTAGGATGTGAGTCCTGACTTCATTCAGAAAGTCGTAACCTTTGCCAGAGCAGCTTCAATAGCAACAGCTCTGCAGAAGCCAGAGATCGGTGGTAATGCCTGTGGACTGCCCCGAGTCCTTCTAAGAGAGGCATCTTCAGAGTGTTTATTTGTTTGTTTGTTTCACCCTAAGACTAAAGAGTTCGCTTTCAATGAAGTGTTTGCTTCAGCAAAAAGGCAAGTGTCAGCTTCCCGGAAGAGTGGAGAAGGATCACAGCTGTGTCCTGTGCCTGCAGCAGAGGAAGGGGATGAACAGGGACCAGCAGCTGGAATAACTGACTGAGCTCAGCGCTCGTGTTGTGGAAAAGACCAGTCACACCCTGATTTTTGTGTTTGATCTCAAAGCCTGATTTTTGTGTTTGATCTCAAAGGAAAAGGGAGTCAGCCAGACCCAGGTTTGAATTCTAATTCAATCCTGTACATCTGTGGGACCCTGAGCAAGTCACCTAAACTCACTAAGCCTCAATTTCCTTGTCTGGAAAAGGGATATGTAAGAGAGATTGCCTCACAGGATTGTTGGAAAACTAAATGAGATGATTTGTGTAAAGTACTCAGCTTTCATAAACTCTCAGTATGCAAGGGCTATCTTACTGATTAGCATCAAGAAAGACAGTGCACATGCCCTAGGGGCAGGGAGTATCTGTTTTCCCTGTTATCTCAATCTTCACTCTTATTGCCCAATGCATCACCATGTGCCAAGACACAATAGTCCATTCTTCTAAGAAGTGAGAAGAGAAGAAGGCTATGCTTCCTTTGGGAGAGTGCAGTGAACTCTGTGTTAGATGCAACCTGATCATTTTCTAACAGTAAATGTTGCTGTGACTCAGGACAGAGACAGCACTGCAGGGGCAGGGCTTTCTGGAATAGGTAAACCTGGCTGCACTTTGAAGGATGGGTGGAAATTACATGAGCAGAGAGAAGAGGGGAAGGCTTTTCAGACATGGCAGGGGGAGGTTAGGATGTGCCAAGACATGGAGGCAAAAATTCACATCAGAGGATGCAGCAGAATTAAGGAGAGGACATCAGGAGAATATGGAGGTGGTGTGAATTTGAACTGGGTATGTAAAGGCTGGGGACAGTGAGAAGCATACTTAGAGGAGTTAAAAGGAAGTCAAAGCACTCGGGGCTTTGGGGGGATGTCCAAGTCAAGGAGACAGATGCTGCCCTCAGAATGGATGCTGACCTTCTCCCTCTTCCCTTTCCTGATGTGCTCAACAGTTGTGAACTGAGTGAATCTCATCAATTGGCTCTTCTTTGATTAACCTACCAGCTGGAGCCTTGGCCATGATTCTCACTTGCTTCTGCCTAAGAGCCAGTGTACTCCCCCATCCCACTGGAATGCACGTCCTGACATTATAATAGGCTCTGCAGAGAAGGAAATGCTATCATCCCTGGTGGTGACAGCGGGCTCCAAGTCCTGCCAGGTAGCTTTAGCAACTTTCTAGTCTTCCTTGTCTTGTTAATTAGGAGAGTCTATCTCACAGATTTGGGCTATGCATCTCAGATAGCAGCTCTTCAACCTTCATAACTGCTTCTAACTAGGTGGTAGAACCAGGTGCATTCCATATGCGTTTTAGAGAGGCCCCTGTGTTTAAGATCTGTCTTGAGCTCTCTTCACAGTGTGGGAGCTAGAGGAACTGCCGGTGATGAGAAACAGAGGGACACTTTCTACGCCTCTGCAGTTGCCTCCAAACTTGTTAACTCCTCAGCCCTGAGCCAACGTGATTACTCGAGTAATCCCCTTCCCCTGCTCCCTTCTCAGATTCGAGGGCATATGTCCAGGTATCAGGGAGCCTTTGCACTTCAGCATACATGTTCGCGAACACCAGAGCTGAGAACTGGTGAAATCGGCCAATGGTGGAGTTTTCCCCCTCTTTTTGTATTCCCCGCAAATAGTATACAGTAATCAAAATTTAAGCCGCCCGAGATGAAATAATTGCTTAACAATCATATAAGACGAAATGATTCAACAAATGACAATAAGGGCCCGTGATATACAGAACAGATGCATGCAGTGTACCATATTATAATGTGCTAGTACAAGATTGACAGCACAATAATAGGAGTGAGCAGCAATTCAGCCTATAATTCCAAACCAAATGTGAGGCTGTCCACAGAACTCAAATTCTAGCAGGCTGCAAAATTAGAGGTAACACCGCGCAGGGTTCAAGACGACTCATTAGCAGGTTGGCAGAGTGTTTCAGGAGCAAATTTGTCTGTCGAAGTAACTAATTTTGTGCCATCCTCAGCTCAACTTTTTTTTTTTTTTTTGTTAGTGTGCAAATAGATACAATCTTCCCCGTAGAGAAATGCAGGGGTGGGGATGTGAGATCTGTTCGTAGCCCATGGGGCACAGCGAGGTTGCTGGTGTCAGCTTTCGAGCGGCCAGTATTGGACGAGTAATCTGGGTGTGTTCAGGGGGTGGGGGTGGTCCATGGAACAGACAGTGGTGATGATGACAAACACTATTCAGTCACCTCACCATGAAAGCGTGAAGGGACTTCCACTGGCTCTCAGGGGTTGATCCCACATCAGAAAGGGTTTGGCTCAAGGATATAATTAAGGTGTGATAAGGATCTTTCCACATCTTGGATTTCTGAACCTCTACATAAGCGTCATAATCTCTGCTCTGTATGGGAGCCCTCATTGTTTCAAAGGTGCCCAGGATTTGTTTTAAGCAAGTGTAGTAGTAAAACACAGACACAGAAACAATGGTCATGAAAGAAGCATTTTTATACACACACATCCCTAGAAATAAGGCATGGCAGAAGGGCTGTGCAATGCCACACGGGAAAGCACCAGGGTCAGTCAGGAGGCACAGGGAATGAGGGGGGAATGTGGACAAGAAACCTTTATTGTGGCTTCCACAGGAGGGTTGTGTGAGGAGAAGTAAATGGGTATGAGCCTGGCTAGTTTGAATAATTTTTAACAGGCTCTGGGGCATAGGGACCAACCCAAGTCCTGTGTACCTGGCCCTGGGGAGATTAGGGTAGGGGATAGTGGCTCAGAGTGTGATAAAGAAGACGGTTGAGGGGTAAGGCCTCTAGTTTGGTTGGTTAGCCTATGAAAGTCATGCTCTGTTCTCTGGAATTAGCTAGCTCTGGGAGGGGCAGTCCCCCCAAGGTCAGTGAGACCCCAAGATGTCAAAGCATCAGGACATAGAATAAAAGGATATGATTGGCACACTTTCATAGCCCCACCAGCTACCTTCCATTTCCTACCATTTCCTCCCCCTGTCCCTTGCCCCAGACCCCTGATGAAACCAGGGTATGGTGACATCACCATCTGCACAGATGAAAAGCCATGGCATATTCCCCATCACCACCCCCAACCCTGGACCTGCAAGGTCAGGAAAGAGAGACTTCCCCTACCCTTCAAGCAGTGGAATCCTTGCCAAGCTTCTCCTGGTCCCTGGTCACTTGAGGGCTGCCTGAGCATGGACAGCACCAGCCACATCTCCAGGGCTGACTCAGGAGTCCTCTCAATTCCACCAGTAACAGGTGGGGTGGCTGTGGCAAGGCTGCTTCATGTTTCTGGGCTTGTTTCCTGCTCTTCAAAGAAAGAGGCTTGATCATAGTTCTAAATGCTTCATTTCAATGAAAAATTGGGAGAAAGGATAGAAGCAGCAGAGAATCTAAGGAGATAGGGGCTGGCATGCAATTCTCACATGAAACCAGTGACATCTGCAAAACCAGAGCCACCCAAGCCCCCTGAGCTCCCCTCCTCCATCCAACCTGTGGGGCTGAGACTCTCCCAGTGATGGTGATGATGGTGATAACAAGGACAGGAGTTCAGCCCATGAGGGGTGGCCAAGCTGCTAAAGTACTACCTTGTTTAATTCTTACAACCCTAAGATGGAGTAGATTAAGTGACTTGGGACTAGGTTAAGTCACTCACTGGCAGCCACACAAGCAGTAAGTGACAGAGCCTGGTGTCAAGCCCAAAGCCTCATTCCTAATCACTGTGCTCCGCTGCCTCCTCTGTCATGGGCAGGGTCATCCCAAAAGGATTTCATGAAGTGTGTCCCAAGCAGCAATAAATAGCACTTCTAGGAAGGGGTGGCTCCAAGGAGGGGGAGTGAACCCCAAAGGAAAGGCATTGCCCCATTGCTCCCTGCTTAGATGTCCCTTAGGATGCCTGGCATGGCTCTAGGCAGTGAGGACACACAGCTGTGATGCCCTTGCATTCAGGGCGTTCTCAGCCTGGTAGAAGGGGACAGATGAGGAAAGTGAACAAATAAATACAGTAGCTGTAGAGAGCACCTATCTGGCAGGCTCTGGTCTGCCCTGTGTCAAGGCCTACAAGTTGGAAACCACCAGACACCAGAGAAAGCTCGAGTCCTCCATCAGGCCAGAGGGCCACTGCCGCCTTCAGTGACCAGGTCAGCTCTCAGGACTCAGGGTGTCACCAACTGGATCCCATCGGGTCAGCGGGAAACCAATGTCAGTGAAAACAGAGGCAATTTCTTGCAGGGAATTGGTTTTGCAGGTGATGGGGGTCTGAGAAGCTGAAGAGAGGATAGAGAGCAACACCAGGAAGCCACGGGCGCCCCAGGCTGAGGGACAAAGGAGGCTGTGGCATTACCAGTCCAGGGGTTGGGGTAGCCCTAGGGACGCTGGAGCCCTGTAAGGCCTAGGAGACAGCCAAGGCCAGAGACACTGTCCGGAGCCAGAAGAAGGGGTAAGAATATCCTGGCTTCTCCATCCTCTTGCCTTCTAGTCTGCCATTGACTCTCAGTGACCCAGCCAAACTAAATCCTGAAGATATGGGAAGTCTGGGAGACTCTGCCTGCAGGGCCCAATTTTCATACTCCCTCCCCCGAGCAGAGCAGAGGCAGAAAGGCGAGGGGAGGGCCTAAGTTTGAGCAAGCAGGCCCAGGCCCACACTTGTCCATCTCTGTGGGACATGGCTTGGTCCTAGGGCCTACAGAACCCCTTGATGGAGCCGGGGAACGATTTGCTTTGAGCAGGGTCTGGGGTTGGGGCTTTTCCCCACCCGAGCTCCATTGGGCTTATGCCCTCTCTCACTGCTCCACCTTGGGCACCCCATGCCCCATCTCTGCAATGCCCACTGCAGACTGCACAGAAGGAGAAAGGCCCCTTCCAGCCCCTGTCTCTCTGGGACATGAGGAGAGCGGAGGGGCAAGTGACGAGAGCTGCCTGACCCTGAGTGTGAACAGCAGGGGTGGGGACAAGGGTGCAGGAGACAGAGATGTCTCCTAGAGTTCACAGGTGCCTGCTCCGTGACTGGATGCAGACTCCGCTCTTAAAGGGCCTCGGCATCAGGAACAAAGCAATGCGGCCCAAGCGTAAAACAGAATGTAGTGGATTTAGGAGCAGTTTGAACAGTTTTTCCTTTTAAACTCAAAGGTGGCCCTACATAGTCCCATCAGCATTTTTCTTACAGAGTGATAATACCTCTCATTTACGTAGCCGTTTGAGCCTCTCAAAGTAAGTTCACATGTCATTTGAATCTCACAAAACCCCTTAAAGTAGATAGGGCAGGGACAGAGTACAAGTGGCCGAAGTGACACCAGTGCTCACTGGCAGGTAGAGCCAGACTGGGGCTCCTGTCTCCTCAGCTGAGTCTTCCCAAAGGCCCGCATGCTCATGCTTCTTGCTCTGTCATCCCGTCTCCATCACCTGCTGTCCTCTGTGCCATCCCATGCCCCAGAGTCCAGAGGGAGGAATGCAGCCCTGTAGACAGCCGGCCACACTCTCCTCCTCAGCCTCCCTTTCCTGGGCCCTTGTGTGGGTGCACGTATTCCAGTTTGCAGCCAAACTTAAGTAGCATGCAGCAATCCAAACAGTATTTTCAGCTGCAAGAACAAAAAATGGTGTTCGCACCACCTTTTATACAAATGCAGCATGCCTCTCTGTGTGATGTAGAATGTTACCATATTTTATGAAATAAACATACCAGAAGATATTTTTTCTTTTATTCTGTGGAGGAGGATGAAGAGATTTTGGTAATTAAAACTTCCATCGAACAATGCTTAGGTCTCAGAGATCATTGCATTGCTGCTACAGACGTGTGTTGAATCATGTGGTTTTGTTTTCAAATGTATGTGTACCCCAAGGGCTAGAACCACACCATTCCCTGCATGAAGCACCCCTGCTCTGTGCTCACCATCCTCCCTGACCAGCATGAGGCTGCACAAGAACATATGGGTGGTAGTCCTGGGCCTGCCCCAAATTAGCTGTGTGGGATTGAGTATGTGGCTTAACCTCTCTGGACCTCCGTTTTTCTCCTGATAAAGTGAAGGGTTGGAACTTGATAATCTCTTTTTCCACATCTTTTGATGCTTCATGTTGTTGACATTCCCCTTGAGAGCCATTCATCTCTGATTAACTGACTCATGTATCCATGACACACTAATGGAGTGCCTTATATGTATGCCAGGCCCAGTGCGAGGCTTAGAAGTACAAGGATCACTAATGTCAAGTCCTGCCTCTGGGGAGCACTCAGTCTGGTGGGCTAGACAGTCCAGAAGCAGACATATCGCATGAAAACATGTTGAGTGCCTTTCCAGAGAGATGAACTCTCGTTGTGTGGCCTGCTGTCTTTCCTCACCAGCAGCTGTAATGAGACCATGAGGGAGCATTAGCTATAGCAAATCCTTTCCCACGAGGAAGGGCCCATCGTCTCTTTCTGCCCCAAGAAACCCAGTACACAGAGGAGGTACCATGGGTGGGCCCATAGGCACACTGAGTTGGGAACAAGAGCCATAATTTGTAGCTCTTGCTCTCAGCCGTTGTTCTCTGGTAAGAAGTCAGACCAGCATCATTCTAAATGGCTCCGTACAGCCTTTAGGGTCTGGCTGTGGTGGCTTGACCATATGACTACAGCTAAGGAACACTCTGAGAAGGAGGAGTATGTTCCCCTGGGCTTCCAGCATGGCCTGGGCATTTACTTTGCTGCTCTGTTCCAGGAACTGTGAGCTTCCCATGATGAAGCCAGGGAATGCCCCCCATTAGTGCTGGCGCTCATCTCAGGGCTGGCCGGGAGTGAAAAGCCCCTGTGAGCAGCCTAGAAGGGGGAGGCAGGAGACCCTCTACCCAGCTGGCTCTGACTGCAGGAGCACCAGGCACCCTTCTGTCCTCTTTGTGATCAGCATTGAGCAATCAGATGACTCAGAGCCTCTGCTGGTAGTGATCTCACTAATGTGGCGTGTCAGGTAAACTGAGCAGAAAAGCGAGAAAGTGTGACCCAGAGACGGGTGCCTTCTGCAGAACCACACGGTTCCACCCCCTCTCAGAGCCCTCAGAACATCCCCTGCCCTCCAGCCCCTCCCCCACTTGCCATACAGATTTGACCTGCAGTGTGGGTTTTAAGCAGAGCCCCCAATTGCCCTCCTATGACTGTATTCTCTAACCTTCCATCGGGGGGGACTTTAGCTCCTTTCTTCCTTGCCATGCTCACCCCTGCTCTCCACTCCAGGAGTTGCTGACACAGGCAGTCTCCTGAACCTGTGATGGACTCGTCTGCACCCACCCAGCCTGCAGTAGCGCTGGAGACCCCAAGAGTCTCCTTCCCCAGCCAAATCTCATTTAAAAGGTAGTGTGGGCTGAGAAGGGGTGGTAGGGACAAAAGTTGAGCATAGGCCCTTTGATTGCACTTCCTTCTTGCCTGCCTCCCAGTTACTGCTGAGCCATACACAGTGGCTGGCCTGGCTGGCTGACTGGCTGGATGGTTGGACAGATGGATGGACAAACGTCCCCCTCTGTCGTGGGGTGGGGGAGCTGTCCTCTCACCCTGTGTCTGCCTCTCCTCCACTGAGCATCCCATGCTGCAGGTATTTCTGAGGCAGTGATTATGTACGCAGAGCTTACATGTTCTACAGTTACATCAAGAAGTTGTCGTCAGTTTGAGGAAAGCCCCAAGCTGCCCACATGCTCTGTTGTCCCCAGCAGGTTTCTTAACAGGACAGCGAGACAGAGTAGGTGGGCTCCCCAAACTTGAGCTCATTGGGCTGGCCTGGGGAACACTGTGTCTGGAACGTGTGCCCCTTTTCTCTCCGCCCCGTCTGGCTTCTTGGCAGTTTGGCTGTGGAGACTGTAGTAAGTCCCAGCTCTGGCCGGCCATGCACAGGAATGCAATACCTGGGTTGGGTTGGGTTATTTAGGGGCAAAGAAGCCCAACCTCTTGAAGGCACGAAAGTTCCAAGGATTCCCATCCAACCTAAAAGGCTCAGATGAGTTTCATATTGTCCCTCAGGTTTGAATCTTAGGAAAAGCAGCTCTTTAATTATATGCTTGTTATACACGAATAGTCCCTTTATTCCAGAGTCCCCTGACCTCATCAGTATGTACATCCAAGGATAGGGAGGGAGTGAAAAAGTCTTTGAGCCACTAAAACAGTTGAAATGTCTCAGAAACCTGTTCCTGAGGCTGAGGGGCTCAGTTTGGGGTTTAGGAGAAAAAACGTTCAAAACGTGATATCCATTTAACATATGTATGGGGCAAAATAAAATCCCTGAAACCTGAACCATAATTAAAATAGCTAATGGGACGCCTGGGTGGCTCAGTCAGTTAAGCATCTGACTCTTGGTTTCTGCCCAGGGCATGATCTCATGGGTCATGAGTTCCAGCCCCCCACTGGGGGCTCTGTGCTGATAGTGTGGGGCCTGCTTAGGATCCTCTCTCTCCCACTTTCTTTCCCTCCCCCTCTTGTGCTCTTTCTCTCTCTCTCTCAAAATAAATAAACATTTTAAAAAAAGATTTAAAATAGCTAATGTTTATGGAGGGCTTCTCTGTTCCAGACACAAGCTATGTAATTTACATCTAGATCCCCTCCCAAAGACAGTATGAAGGAGGTGCCATTGTTATTCCCATTTTAAAGATAAGAGATTAGGTAACTGGCCTAGGGTCACACAGTGGCCAAAGGAGAGGATCCACCGAATCTTGAAGTCTTCCTTTCTACCCTTAATGTCGCAGAAATTTGCTTACTTTTTTTGCCCACCAAACCAGGTGTGGCTTTGCTCCCTGGATGCTGATGTCTCACCTGAGACATCATGTTTAAGTGGTGGCAGGAACGATTTCTAGCTCATTCATTCACTTATAGTTTATATACGTTACGTACTGCTTATTTACCCAGCCTAATTACTAGAAGCGTACCCTGTCATCAGTGAGGCAAGTTTGTGAAGTGCCCCTGGGCTGTGAGCTGAGGTAGAGATGGGACGTGTCACCACTGCACCATTGGATCCTGACCTCCTTCCTGAGTTTCTGGCTTCTCAAGTGCTCCCAAGTAATCTCATGTAAATCCTTTCCTGGAATGGGGCCTAAAGACAAATCCTGAGAAGCTGGAGAATGAGCTGGATACCGTCTGTTCTGAGTAATTCATTCATTCAATCCTTCAACAAACACTGGCTGAACCTCACTGTGGACACTATGTACTAGTGATGGGGAAAGTCATTAAGATATCGCTCCTGCCCTGGAGGAACTTGGCGGCGTCAGTAGGCACATTAGTGCAGAATGTATGGGACGTATAGGAGCTGCGTAATAATAAAGCAGTGGTCACACCCGAGAGGACATTGGAGTCGAAAATTGAAAGCCAGGAAGACCACATCGACAAAGGTCGGAAAAAGCGTCTCAGGTAGAGGGAAGAGTAAATGCAACTCGATTTGGAGAGCTTGGGGTGTGTTCTGAAGCTTAGCATGTGACTTTGGCTGGTTTCAGGACAGGGTGAACAGTAGATGAGCAGGAGAGGGGGGCCCTGGCAGCTGGCACTGGACACCCTGGCCATGGCCATCCTCAGCCCTCTCAGACAGCAGAGGAGCAAGTTAAGACTGACTGTGAATGAGGTTCCAAGTATTGTGCCACGGTCAAGATAGTGCTGGAGTTTGTAAGTTTCTTTTTTAAAAACGGCTTGTATTTAAGATTATTACTAAAATAATATCCCACATGATCTCCTGACAACCTTTGTGGGCAGGGAGTTGTGCATAATAGCCAGTGCCCTGGCTCCTGTTGAGAGGGACAGAGAGAGAGAGAGAGCCGGAGAATCATTTTGCGCGTGAGTCTCACTGGTGAAAAGGCTGCGCACAGCTGGCTCCAAGGGATAAATTCATTATTTCACTAACAGGATTGACTCCCAACACATTGAACGGTAAAGATCTAGAGGCTGTGGGTCTATGGTCCAAATGGGGAAGCAGGAAAGCAGCCAGAGACCCCACCTAGAAAACAACATGGGGAGGTAGACCACCAGCCCCTCCATTTCTTAAAGCCCTGATGAACAACTGAAAATTACTCGCCCCTGGAAAAAAATAATAAATTCCACATTATCATTTCAATGGTTCCTCACATAAATACCAAAGAATCAGAAAAGCTGGTGCCTCATGTTGCTCCCAGAACCTAAGAAATGGTATCTTTCAGTTATCGGATTTTATTTCTTTGCCGTGTTTCATTTTATACATATTTATTCATGCAGAACAGAAGCGCAGCGTTATTGAGGCTGCCATGGGAGCGGAAGGAAAAGCTGTTATACATAAGAATGCACCGCATTTACATTGTCGCACTTTGCAACAATTGAACTATATGCAACTGGTTTTTTTAATAATAAAAAAAACTGGTTTGCATTTAATTTGCTGATTTTTTTTCTAACTCTTGAATTTTCCTAGGCCATAGAAATGTGAAAGGGGGAGGGGTCAAGATCCTCGCAGATACAGAGGGTGGGGGGGAGCTAGCAAGAGGCAGCTTTCACGGGCAGGGGTTGGGGATCCAGAGCAAGTTTATAACTATTTCTTTTATAACAGATGCAGTTAACTGATCTACAAAACATTCATCTTCCGATTTAATAACTCATTCTCCCTGCATGGAGACGGGGGTATTATAGTCCTGGATATTGCTTTTCGGGCTTTTGAGTGTCAATGATGAATCCCCATCTTCTAATAAAATACATTTTCATAGTAATTGAAATAATAATTTTTTGCCTCTTCATTTTCCCAGGTACTTAGAAAGGGGGCTTTTGACTTCTTTCCCTTTCCCTTATCCTGACCTTATTTTCTTTTAACTGAAATTCCTTCAGCCGTTGAGATGGAGAGTCTGTGCTTCTAGCATCAGTGTCCCAGTGGCCTGCACGCTTCCCTCCCCTCCTCCCTCCCGCCTCCAGTAGCAGCCACAGGATGTGGAGGTAGACCTCCCCATCAGACCATAGAGCTAATTAGGGGGACTGAGACATCAAGACCTAGAATTCTTGGCTGGGTTTGGCATCTCCATTTGCTTAGCAAGCTGAGGGGTCCCTAGGGAGGGACAAATGTGATAACCAGGCAGCTGAGAGGAGCACAAAGAAGACCAGGGATAGGTCCCAGCTCTATACCTCCTGAAGCTCATGCACTAGGCTGACTAGATCGGGGACTGCCCTTCCCCATTCCATGTGCATCCCTCAGGCTGCAGGTGAACTCATCCCTGAAGAGTTAAAATGAGTATCAGTGTATTAAGGACAGCATTACTTTCTCAATAAAATTTAGGAGGGAGGTAACGTGGGCAGTGGTGATGTTGCATCGGGTGTAATATATTTAATCTGCAGCTCTGTATGCAAGGTTACTTTAAATGCTACATTGGTGAGTTTGTATGGAAAAATGTGAAGTTGTATCCTACAACATCTTTTCCTCTTCATCCTTTCCTCCATGGCTGACAATGACAAGAAAGCAAAATATACATAACTAGGACTGTAGAGGGTTTAAGAACAATCGAGGTACGGCCTCTCTGGTAAACATATGAGCTTTGGAGGATTTTCCTGGTCCTTTCTCTTCATACCCACCCAGGGAAGGATGATTTTGGTAAAAACTTGCTCAATTTAAGCTATAGTTTAACTTTGCCTGTAGGAATTCTCCCCTTTATAAAGTATCTAATCTTTCCTACTCTAGTAAAAAGAATTTGGAAGTCAGGAATCAGGGTTGGAGCCAGTCTGGACCAGGAAATCAAGTAGCTGTTGGGTAAATGGTCAGGGAGACTGAAAGTGTTTGGAGGCACTGCCTGCCTTCATAGCAACAGAAATAATACTTTTCTGCCTGTTTGTTATCCAGCGTAGTGAAAGGCTTTTGACTTCTTTCCCGTTTCCGTGTCCTAATGGAAGACTCATATGTGGCCCTGGCCTGTCTCGAGGGAGTAGGCTTTACCTGCTCCTTGCAAATATGCAGGCTGTGGTCAGCATACTCAACACCTTTGCGCAAACTACAGAAAGGAGTCCCCTCTTTTGGCCTGATTCATCCCTAGGCCAGGAGGCATGGTTTGGCCAGGGGAGCAGGGGCTGGATTTCGGCTCCCCCAAGTCATGACCTTGCCTGGGGGGCCTTAGTGTGGTACACGCATTGCTTGACTCTACTGGCAGTAGATGGTAACTTTTGAGTTAGAAAGACTCGGGTTCAAATCCTGACTCCACCATTTTCTGGCTGTGTTACCTTTGGCAAGTAGTTTGATTTCATACATAATAGTACCTATATTATAAGAATGGTACAAGGACTAAACGAGATAATATATGTAAATCTCTTGGTGCTAAATCTGTGTTGACTATTATTATTCCAGAGAGGCCTTTTTTGATCCTTCAGTATCCATGAGAGGCAAGAGTGAAAATACATTTCCTATAACAGAGATGGGGATGACAAAATGTGGGCCCAGGCCTGGATGTGAATTGTCCTTCAGACAAAAGTACTCGGCTATGAGATCTGATCTGCTAAATATCAGAGGGGCAAGAAAAGAGAGAAATCCAGTGGCTTGTGTGACCTCAGATTCCAGACAGAGGCCAGACTCCCATTCCTGCTTCTGGGGTCACCTGTCCCAGCTACTCTTGCTTTTCTGTTTCTCCACCCCTAACCCCCAGGACCCAGCAGCGTTTCAGGGGATTAAAGGTTCCTGCCTCTCCTGGGACTTTGGGACTGGGGGTGCGAGAGCAGCAACAGAAAGTCTCTCTTGGATGTCCCTGTCTTCATTCTCTGGTAGAGCAGGAAAGGAACAAGTCCAGGGCATCTGCAGAGCATCTTCCTGGGTGTCCTCCCCCTCCCTGCCCCCAATCTAGGGCCATCTCAGTGCCAAGATTTTTGAGATGATGGTTGTTCTGGAACAAAGCTCCTTCTCTGGCAGTGACCAGGGGCTTCTTTGGATGGGTGAGAAGTAGCCATTCAGAGCCTGATAATCTACTGCTTGGGAAGTCCTATGGCCCATTCAATATTTTCTGCAGACTTTGTTTTTTAGAATAGTTTTGGGTCCACAGCAAAAGTGAGTGGAAAGTACAGGAAGTTCCCCTACACCTCGTCCCCCACTATCAGCATCCTGGACCAGAATGTTACATTCATTACAATCAGTGAATCTGTGCTGAGACATCATTACCACCCAGAGTCCATAGTTTACATTAGGACTCACTCTTGGTGTTGTACATTCTGTGGGTTTGGACGGATGTATAATGACACATACCCATCATTGCAAGATCATACAGAAGAGTTTCACTGCCCTAAATATCCTCTAAGCTCCACTTATTCTCATCTCTCTCTCCCCCTGGCAACCACTCATCTTTTAGCTGTCTCCGTAGTTTTGCCTTTTCCAGAATGTCGTATTGTTGGACTCATATAGTATGTAGCCTTTTCAGATTGGCTTCTTTCACCCAGTCATAGGCACTTGAGGTTCCTCTGTGCCTTTTCATGACTTCATAGCTCATTTCTTTTTAGCACTGAAATAATATCCCATTGTCTGGATATAATACAGTTTATTCATATATTCACCTACTGAAGGACATCTTGGTTGCTTCCAAGTTTTGGCAATAATGAATACAGCAGTTATAAATATCTGTATACAGGTTCCTGTGTGGACATAAGTTTTCAACTCTTTTGGGTAAATATCAGTGAGCACAATGATTGCATTGTATGGAAAAGGGATGTTTAGTTTTATACGAAACTGTCACACTATCTTCCAAAGTGGCTGTACCATTTGCACTCCCACCAGTGATGATGAACACGAGTTCCTATTGCTCCACCTCCCTGCCAGCATTTGATATTGTTAGTGTTCTGGATTTTGGCCATTCTCATTGGTGTGTGATGGTATGCCATTGTTCTTTTAGTTTGCAATTTTGTAATGATATGGAGTTGAGCATCTTTTCAGATGCCTTTTTTTAAATTTGCCAAAAGTGTATCTTTTTGGTGACCTGTCTGTTCAGGACTTTTGCCCACTTTTTTTCTTATGGTTGAGCGTTAAGAGTTCTTTGTATATTTTGGATACCAGTCCTTTATCAGCTATATCTTTTGCTGTGATTATCTCCCTGCCTGTGACTTGACTTACCATTCTTTTGACCCCATTCAATTTCATGCCCTCTTTCTGTGTATCCACAGCACCTTATCTCCTTGCATGAGCCGCAAGGAGTCCAGACTAACTGGAGGGGCATGGCTTCCTAGGGAAATGAGTGGGCCTGTGATGACCCTTCACTTCAAACCAATACACATTTATTCATTCCTTAAACACTTAACATTGTTTTAAGTTCTGGGGTTGCATCAGTGAACAAAACAGGCAAAGCTCTGAGTATTGTGGAGCTTACTTTCTTGTAGGGAAGACATATACTGAAAAATAAACATAGAGACATATACTGAAAAAATCTACATAAGCATATTATATAGCTTTCTGGAAGTAAGTCCAATGTGAAAAAAATTTGAGCAGAACAAGGGAGACTGGAGATGCTGGCACGCGGGAGGTTTTCCATCTAAATAAAGTTGCAGGATGGGTCTCATGGAGAAAGGGACGCTTAAGAAAAGAGGATGTCAAGAGGGCACAAAAACCAGGCAGAGGGACCAGCCAGTGCAGAAGGCCACAGGCGAGAGTGACTGGTGTGTTTGAGGACCTACAAGGAAGCCGACATGGCTGGAGTAGAATAGAGGGAGCAATGGGAGAGGATTCCCTGATGGATTCAGTGTGGGCATGAGAGAAAGGAGAATCATAGACAACACCAGGATTTTTTTTACCTGAGCCACTGGAAGGATGTCATTAACTGAGACGGGGAAGAGCAGGTCTCCAGGTAACGGTAGCTGAAGGCAGAGATGAGTTTTTGGACATGCTGAGTTGTCACTATTAGATAACTTGATGGAGACGTCAGGTAGGCTGTTGGACAGATGGGTTTGGAGTTCAGGGGAGTTTGTGTACACGACTCTGGTCTGAGTGCTGTGGGAAATAGGGAGAAGACTAAAACCCAATTCTTCTACCGCTACCTCTGTCCAGGGATCCCTAGAGGGCAGCACATAAAACAGGCAACCCCACCAGAAGGCAGCTCCTTCCAGCCTCCTGGAGTCTTGGAGGCAGGTGAATAAATTGAAGCTACCAAAAATTACAGTAAGGAGGCAGCAGATGAAAGACTACCCCCAAACACCATTACTGCTCATTAATAAGTCAAGGGAAGAAGGGGAAACCAGAGTGGGGCTTTCCTTTCTCCAGCAGCAGTAAAATAGACACTTCAGAGTTTTGAAGATTATCGCAAGAGCCCCTCACAGTCTATTTGCCTTCCCATTCACCTAAGAGGGAGGTAAAGGAAGAGAAGGAAGGCTGGTGTGGTGGTGGCGAGACGGGGGGACCCTGATGGCAGGGACAGTCACTTCAGCTCTCCCTGCTCCTTTCGCTGTGCCCCCAGCCACTTGTCAAGCAGCCAGATCAACCCCAGATGGGGCCAGGCTGGGCTGGGTCCTGCTCTCTGTGGTCTGTGTGTGCACAGGGCTAGCTGTTTAAAGGGAGAAGAGATATTACTATTCACCACATACTAGACCAATATTAGGTCAGATCCCTAATATGGGTAACCCAGGTCCCAGGGTTAACATGCCAGCTGTGGTCCTCACTCTGAAGTACAGTCAATTGCCCAAGCAAGAGCCCTGTTTTCACATTAAACATCCCTGAGTCTCTCTTGTTCAAGTGGCAGATGGTGAATTTCATGCAATGACGTAAGCAGAGGCCCCTCTATTTCCAGCCTGGAACTCAGGATCTGTGGAAAAGCTGCATCTCTGCATCCTGAGCCCTGAATGCTGCAGCTCTTGGGGTCAGGATGTGTCTGAGAGAGCTGGGAACAGGAGGGGGAGGAGGAGTGAGCTGGCCTTTGTCCAGGGTTGTCCAGCAGGAAAAGGGGGACCAGGGCACTTTGGGAGGCCTGGGCTGGATATGGAGCACAAGACCTGCCTTACAACCTGAAAATCTAGTGCTTTAATAAGCCGAGGCTGATATTGGAACTGGCGTGCCCAGGGACCTCAGAGAGATGGGCAGCATGGCGCGACAGGGGGTTATAGATGGAATGTCTTTGCAGGCTCGGATCTGAGCGAAAGTAAAACTGAGTTATGACCCCAGGGCCAGATTAATGAAAATGTGCATGGGAACAGCCCATCCTCAGTGATGTCCACCCAGCACATGGGCACTTTCTGACCCAAATATGTTGACAAAGTCTGATGTCCTACATGCAGCCTTTTTACTGGCAAAGACAGAAAAAGATTTATAACACAATTATAACCTTCAGGAATTTCAGCCCACTCCTGGACTGCTTGCCTTAGATCCCCCCAAGGGAACTGACCCCTCAAGAAAGGTCCTAGGACATTATTCAGGATTCGGAATTCTCTATCTGAGGGGGCTTCCCAGGAAATGTGATTGAGGCCCCATCTTCCCCTCTTTCCCCCTCTTTGCTTCTGTCTTTGTGCAGACTTCCTTGCTGGCCTCTGGCCTCCTGCCCCGACTTTGCAGCCCTGAGGTACCCAGTTCTCTCCCCTGGGGTGCCCTTCCCGTTCTTCCCACTGGACTAACCACTCCTCTTCCATTCAGGCAAACTCAAGCCACACCATCTTTTGGAAGCTTTGCATTCAAGCTGTACTTTAATAACATTTATTGCTTTTCTTCTTATTATAAAATTCCTGTTCAGTGCACGAAATATGGAGCTTATAAAGAAAATGAAGAAAAAAAAATCACCCATCATTTTGACATGTATTCTCCTGGTCTTTTTTTTTCCCCCTGAGCGTTTATCTGTATTCTAATTGGGAACATACTAATATGGTTTTGTGATCTGCTTTCCCCTCCCCCTCACTTAAGGCTACATAGTTAAGGAAAAGGGGGGCCGTTTAGCTTGGTGGTTATGTGTGGGTTGGCTCTGGAGTCAGACTGTCTGGGTTCAAATCCTGACCAGGCCACCACAGTCCTGACACCTGAGCAAGTTACTGAAACTGTTTCCGTGTTTAGAACAGTGTGGTTTACACCAAATTTTAATCTATAATTTTGTTTTCTCCTTTTCTCACTCAACTGTGAGTTCCTTGAGGTCATAGAATGACTCTTGTGCATCCTTCTGTCCTCAGCATCTTGCTCCTACATGATAAGCATCCATCCCCAACATGTTCAATGCACGGAAGACCCCCAAAGAATAGGGCCCAGCCCTAGGAATCAGATGGAAGTTCCCGAAATAGGATCAAAGATTTGCGTCTGAGGCCCTGTGTCTTACCCGGATTAGCTAAGCGGGACAATAAATCACGTTTTCTGAGGCTCCCGTTTCACCTTTTGTCGAACGGAGACGACAGCGTGAGTGTGAGACCAGCAAGACGACTCAAGAGCCCGTTCCGCAAGCTAGGACTTTGAGACCGTGAAGTTCCTGTTTGCTGATGGCACGGGGCTCGTCTCGGGCTCTGGGCGGCCCCTGGCGCCGAGCCGCTACCCTCAGTCCGCGAGAGGACCGAGCCGGACAGCAGCCGTGTGCGGCTGCGGCTCCGGAATTCGCGGGGCGCCGGGAGAGTCGGTGGTGCGCCCCCACCCCAGGTCCCAGCCCAGGAGGCCACCCCGGGCGCCGCGGCCGCCCGGGTCCGCGTTATCAGCCTCCTCCTCCTTCCCCCAGGGCCCAGTGCTGCGCCCACCAGATCCGGTGGCGGGGGGGAATCCTCTCCCCTTTCCTCGGGGATCCGGGCGGGGAGGGGAAGGTGGCGGTGGCTAGAATTGAGGCTTCCTTTGCCTCCTACTCTCCGGCAGAATCCGATCTTTTCTAAGCAGGATGGGGCGGGGGCGGGGGGCCGCGTGTGCGCCCGGGCGGAGGGAATTCCTTCCCCGGCGGGCGGCGGCACCCGCAGCAGCGCCTTCCCTTTTTTTAGCTCTTCCCCGAGGCTCCTTCTCGGCGCGGCCGGGGGTGGCGGCGCGCTCCACCTCGCGCTGGGGAGACCGTCGCCCCGCGCCCCGCCAGGCGCCCGGGCAGCGGCAGGTGGCAAGGGCGGCGAGGCAAGGGTCCCTTCGCCGCGGCGGCCGCCGCCCGTGGGTGGGCAGCCGAGAGCCTTGCTGGAGGGAGACCCGGGGTGATTCCCATCCGCCCGCAGCTCTTCCAGGGCTGCCCTGAGCAAGGAACTGTTTTGTCATTTTGAAAAAACACCTCCCCCCCGCCCCCCCAGGCTGTTTCAGAAATGGCATTGAGTCAGACCTGAGTCACAGGAGGACGTGGGCCCCCTCACCCCTCCCCCTGCGGTTCTTCCCGGTCTCACCCCCAGCCCCGCTGTCTGCCCCCGCCCCGCTAAACACCCCCAGCGCCGCGGCCTCAGACACCGCGGGGGCCCCTGCCTGCCTGCCCCTGTCGCTGTGCTACCTGCCCACCCGCCCGGGGTGCGAGCCCTGCCGCGCTGCCCGCCGTTGCTGTGAAGACAGCTCGTCTGGGGACTGTAGTCCCGTCCTCAGACCGTGAAAAGGCCACAGTCTGTCCCCTGCCTCCGAGCACGGCCGGCCACCTGCCCCTGACCTTCTCGAACAGATGGTGCGTGCAGGGGGGGTCAGGTTGAGAGGGGCGCTCAGCGGCGGCCACAGGATCTCCCATGGTAGTTCACTGTGATGAGTAACTTCCCTCAAGGACCTGGTCAGCTCCTTCCACCCCTGGCTACCTATTTTCTCACCCCTTCCACCCTTTCCTGAGCTCTCTGTCGAGAAGGTGCTACACAACTCTATTTTTAGTCCTAACAAGCTGCCTGCCGGAGCCGCTTCCATCTGCGGCACTCAGAGCCCTTTACAAATGCTAATGAATGGAAGCTGCTGCCTCCAGAGTAACTTCCATTCGTCTTGCTCCCTCTCCCCCCTCCCCCACACTTTCCCAGTGGGGAAACTGAGGCATGGGATTAAGGCTTGGAGAAGTGACCAAGGCAGTGTCAGAGCCCCAAGTGTCCTATGGCCTGTTGGTGGTTCTGCCTTTGCTAGGGCCTTCTGTCTCCTCTTAACTTCATAATCAGTGCTAGGTCCCAAACTAAGTTCAGAGGTCAGACAGTCCCTGTCCTCACGGAGCTGAGGTCCAGTGGGAGAGGTGAGCATAGAAGTTGACCATTACAATACAAGTAAGTGGCCCCACAGAGCTGTTTTCTGCAGAGAGCATTATATGAGCACAGAAGTCTCACCTAGCTAGGGAGGGAGGAAGGGAGTGGGGGTTAGTGCTATTAGTGTCCTATTTTATAATCAAGTAAGGCTTCTTGGAGGAGATGACAACTGAGCTGAGTCTATGATTGAAAATTGGGGTTAAGCAAAAGGCAGAGGGCATTCTGTGACCAAAGCACAGAGTAGAGAAAGCAGCAGTTTGGAGTTGCTGGAGGTGAAAATGTTCCACATGCCGAGGTGGGAGGTGAGGCTGGAGAGGATCTCTGTTCGAACAGGGAAAGGATCTGGTCAGGTTAGGGTCTTAAATGCATCCTTCTGGTGGCCGGGAGGAAGAGTTTGATGGGAAAGGAGTAGGAGCCGGGAAACCAAACAGAGATGATGAAAGCATGGATCAGGTGCCAGGGAGAGGTGCCATGAGGAGGACAGGGAGCATTGGAGAAATGTTTGACAGTTCCTTTACTAGAAATCCAGGCGATACAGTCTTTCTGGTCCCCCCCCCCCCAACATGGCCCACTGCTGGACTTTCAGGGCAAATATCTCCTTTGGACTTCAACCAGGTATCATCACCCAGGTGGCATTTTTCTCTTTTGAGCTGGATGCTGGGAACTCCTGAGGGGCAGGACCTACCCTCAGTCTCTGCTGTGGCAACCAGCAGCCGTGACAGACAGTCTGTGTTTCTGAATGTTGGTTGAATGAATGGTCCCTTGCTGGCATAAGGGTCATAAAAAGGGATGGGAAATACTCAGCAATTGCAGGTGGATGGATGTAGGCTTATAGGAGCCTCATCACCGCTCATCCTCATCAAAGTGAGAGCCCCCTGCGCACTTTGAGAGAAAGCCAGCCCTCCCTGCGTGGCTTTCGCTATGAAACAGAAATCGCTGCCAACTGCAGCAAATGCAGCTTCAGGAACTGTAGGAAGCCTCCTTACCAGTTTCAGGGCCCTACTTTCCAACCAAAAAATCACGCAGCCATTTTTGGAACACCTGAAATGTGTTCCAGTTGAAGCAGACTGTGAAGAACACGAGTGTGTGCAAAGGCCCTTGGGATGCACTGAGAGGAGGGTGGCATGGAGGGACTCACCCACATTTGGCAGTTTTGTGTATCGGGGTGGCAGAATTTGAGGCTAGGCCTTTGCTCATTTAATTCTCCATGTTGTCTGTGTCATGTCAGGAGATTGCCAGTGCTGCCTTTTGCTGCACATAGCTTCCTCTGGTCATCTTCCCAATACTAAATCCCAGTAGTTCTACTACCCTGGCAATAAAAGATCGGCACGCTAGTTAAGAGGGGGAGCTCTAGTCTAGGCTCAAATTCCCATCTCCTCCACTCCTACTAGCTGTGTGACCTTAGAGAAGTTAAGTGATTCTTTCTGCCTTTGAAATCTCAGTTTCTCATCTGTAGATTGGATATATTCTAGAGTTATTGTGAAGTTTAGAAGAGTTAATGTGAATTTAAGCACTTAGAATGGTGTCTGGTACATGGTAAGTAAGCCCTCAATACATATCAACTGCTGTGAATATTGACAGAGTCCTCTATTCTATATTTGGTATGGCTGTACTTACAGCACCTGTACCAGCTGATCAACCCACATTGCTGTTTGGGGATCCCATGAAGTCTTCCCTTGGTCGTTTATTTTGAGTCTTGGATACTTAGGTAGGGAAGTACTGACCCTGTAATCTCTGAATCACTGTTCTGGGGCAGGAAAATATACTTCATTTAGAAGAAAGTCCCATTTTTCATCAAAGATGAGATCTTCCTGTAGAGGATTGATTAGGACATAGAATCAGAGAACGTTAGAGCTGGAAGACATCTTGGAGGTATGAATTCAAGCTGATGTTTTTCAGAGACCTGGAGAGATTGAGTTACTTGTGTGACTAGCGGAAGATGGAGGGCAGGAACCCAGGCTTGGTCCCTGTGTCCCCTGGTCACTGCTGCTCGGCTTCCCCAGGCACTTCCCTCACCCCGTACCCACAGGCCATCCCAAGCCCTCTTGGTCTTTGCTTCTCCCTCTCTCATCTCAAGTCTGGGCCAGTTTCCTTCTCCTAGTCCAGAACTAAGCGAGTGGTCTGCTGCTGGGTCGTTCAGGGTTCAACCAGAGGGACAGACCCAGTAGGAGATACATAGTAGGGGGTTACTGCAAGGAGCTGGCTTACAAGATGGCTGTGGCTAGCTAGGCAAGCCCACAATCCACAGTGCAGGCCATCAGGAAGGGCAGGCCAGAAACTCTCTGGCAGAGGCTGACGCTGCAGTCCACAGGTGGGAATTTTCCTTCCGGGAAAATTCACCTGATTGAATCAGACCCACTCACATTATCTGCAATGATCTCCTTTTCTCAGAGTCAAGTGACTGTGAACATTCATTCCAATTACAGGATACCTTCAGAGCAACACCAGTGTTTGAATGAATGACTGGATTCTGCTGACACCTAAAACTGACCACCACCACAGTCCTCTTGTGGTCTTGCTCTCTGTCCTCCTTTCAGCCTGACACACTGCTATAGAATTCATCTTCCAAAAACTCTGTCTTGCCCTCCTTTTCCGTTCTCCATGGTGGTCCCTGGGTTATAAGAGAAAGCCCAGGTTGCCAACTGTATCTCCCGCTTAAACTGTCCATTCTAGTCAAACCAGTCTCTCGTGGTCTCTGAACAAGAACCATCTCTGTGGTTTTCCTTCCTCCTATGGCCTGAACCCCACCCCTCCCTCCTGAGGCCATTCTGTTTGCTTCCTGCAGCCCCCCTGAGTTCCATCCTTCCCTCCTGCACCCCAGGCACCCATTTGGCTTTACTCACTTGCTCTTAGCCAAGCAAGCAGAAGAGGTAAACACAGGGATGGTGGGAGAAGGGCCAAGAATCAGGTTAGTGCCCCTCCCTTCCCCAAACCAGCCAGTACGCTGGTCAAATCCTAACAGATTGCTCCTAAGATCTTATTACTAAAGTAAAAGATTGGGTCTAGGCTATTATAAATGGCAACTGAAACAATTTTCTCTCCATTTCTTTTCATTTCCCCTGCCCACCATCTCCACCCCACACCATTCTACCAAGAGAAGTTCTTAGTTCTTGCTATCTCTTTTTAATCAAGTCGGCATCCCTCAGACCTAAAGAGATTCAGAATCCAGATGGGCTGCATGACACTGATGGAGCCCCAAAGGAAGACAGGTCCCTGACATCAGAGAGGCCCCCTTTCCATGTTTTAAAGAGAGTCTCTAACGGGTTCTGCTCAATGTAATCTACATCAAATCTTGCCAACGCAAGATGTTCATACCAGAACAGCAGAGCATGAAGAGCTTTGCCTGGCTAGGTTTGCAGGCAAGTTTCTGGAAAATCTGGTATCACCTAATTTCCCTTATGGATGCAGGGTAAGGTATTTATTTAGCCTCTCTGTGTCTCAGTTTCATTATCTGTAAAATGGAGATCATAATAGATATTTGTTTATCCCAGACAAAATCTATCTCTTGGGTTTGTTGTGAGTATTCAGTTAGTCCATAGAAAGCCCTTAAAAAGCCTGGCACAGGGGAAAGAGCCCAACACACCTTAGCTACTACTATTATTAGCTGTCAGAGAGCAAATTAGATGTCTCCTTCTGCATATGCTGACATCAGCAGGCAAAGTTAAGATACTTTTACAAAGTCCCCCACTCCACTGTCGCGGGCTTGGAATCTCCACCTGTAGCTGGGCACCCAGATCAGGAAACAGCTCTGGCAATGAGGCAAGCACTGCCTTCTCTCTAGTTGTGTTCCTCATCAGTCACTTAGAAGTCAAGAAGCCAAAGCCGGAGCCTTGTATTCCAAACTTAGCTCTATTGGAACAAATACTTATTGATTATTTCTTAATGTTGGGTATAACATTAAGTGCTGGGTACTGTGGATGCTGAGAGAAGACGTGGCCCAGGTCCTGCAGACCTTACAAGGGAGACAGCCCATGTGGAGACCACCCAGTAGACCCCGAGGCAGCGTGGTGTGTCATGAAATTAGCCAGTCAGGGCTGTCTTGGGGTCATTCCTGAGCAGTGTGCCAGGAACCTGGGCTTAGACAGACTAGGAAGGGAGACTCTGGCTACTTGCCACTCTGTTCCTGTTGCCAGCACGGGGCCTGGTGCACAGCAGATGCTCAAAAGAGCTTTGTGAATGACTAGCTGTAACCGAGGGTCTTGAGAAAAGTTTCATCAGGTGGGTAAGCTTTTAAGGGTTTTAAGCTTTGTAGACAAAGATTTTGAGAGGCCAAAAAAGAAATGGATAAACAAAATGCAGTATATACACATAATGGAATATTGTTCAGCATGAAAAAGTGAGGAAATTCTTACCCATGTTACAACATGGATGAACCTTAGGGACATTATGCCAGTCGCAAAATGGATAAATAGTGTATAATTCCACTGATATGAGGTACCTAGAGTCATCGATTCTTAAAAGTTAGGGAGTAGAAAGGTGGTTGCCAGGGGCTGGGGGGAATAGGGAGTTGTTTAGTGGGTACAGTTTCAGTTTCTGCAAGATGACATATCAGTGTGAATGTACTTAATACTTAACTGTACTCTTAAAAATGGTTAAGATGGCACATTTTTATGTTATGAGCATTCTAGCACAGTTTAAAAAAAACAATGAGGAAGGAAACTGCAAGAACAAAGGAGTTAAGGAAGGTATAGAGGCAGAGTGTAGGATGTGTTCAAGGAAAGGACGCTTAACTGATAGGGTCAGAACTTAAAGTATAGGGAGGGAAGGACATGTTAGTGGATAAGGCCAGATGGAGGCCAAGTGGGCCTTGAATGCCATGCCAAAGAGAGTGGAGTTTAAAATTTTGACTTTGATTTCACATATGGCTGAGGTGGGTGTTATAATATTCTCTTTAGCCTTGGCTACTATACAGTTATATACATACCCCCAGGGCTAGTGTGCCAAGCTGTTATTCTAGCTCTGTGCTAACTCAGACCCCAAGGCTCACCTCACCTGTGACAATGAGGGCCCACCGCACCTGGGCACCTCTGGGTGCTTCCTCTGCTGCTGCCTTTGGTTGGCAGTGATCCCCCACGGAGTGTTTAAGCTCCAGTTGCACTAAGGGAAACTAGAGAGATCTCAGCCTGATTAGCCAGACTCCTTTCAAATTGAATATCTGTAGGCAATCTCAGTGCTACAAGCTCAACACTTGGCAAATCACTGGCTCTGAATCAGAAACTACTTGGATATCCCACTTTGTCCGGGGTGCGGGCTCCAGGGGATGTGTGCCACGGCCAGGTGATAGGGTTCCCTGGTAGGTGCTGCCTTGTGTTGCCTCATGGGCTGCGCTCTTCTCAGTATAAGACAAAAGGCTTACTTGTTGAAAGTAGAAATGAATTGGCCTATGACATTTTGGAGTTTGTTTTCCTTTTTAAGTGTTTGGGTGTCATGGGGACACCCATGCAATGCCGACTTCTAGATGGAGCTGTGAACCAGATGGCCAAAGAGAAGACCTCTCCATGTAGCTCTGTTATTTATTTAAACTGAAATTTTAAGGTTCTAGTTATCTTCTCTGTGTCTCCATTTTTCACGTCTAAAATGAGTGTAATAATTTCTTTCTTGCTTTCTAAGGATATCAAGAAGATGAATGGGGTAGAGTTGATGACATAGTTTGAAATCTGAATCACAGGATGAATGTTATTGAATGTTAACATAATACTATGCATTCTCCAAGGATGCTGGAACTAAACATTTGCCTGTGAGGGTGTATTTGGTATGCCCCTTATTGCTACATATACCAAAATGAGAACAGAAGAAGAAAACCAAGTGGTCATTCATTATAGCCTTATTCCCTTCTTGAGCAACAATGCTAAAAACAGTTCAATTCCTCTGATGCCTTACTGTTTTGCTGCTCAGCCTCTGAGAAAAGAGCTTGATAAGAAGACATGCAGG
This sequence comes from Cryptoprocta ferox, assembly GCA_028646485.1. Lineage (NCBI taxonomy): Eukaryota > Metazoa > Chordata > Mammalia > Carnivora > Eupleridae > Cryptoprocta > Cryptoprocta ferox. Next base: position 41,392,361 of record CM053567.1, on the reverse strand, counting down.
AATCTTGACTGTTCCTTTCACCATTTCTACACCACACCATCCTCCTTTGGCCAGCTGTATTGCTGGTACAGTTGAAGCTACACCTTCTACCTGGAGAGGACCCCTCCTTAGTTATAATAACAGAATAAAATATTCCAACCCTGATCACCTCAAAGGGTTCTACCTCATGAGCCCCCATGCTCTTGAAAATGGTGACAGAGATGGTTGGGATGACAGCAAAGAGCTTGCCCCATCCTTAGTCCATGACACATGGCCTATGCACCAGGCACCATGCACCACAGAGCATCTAAAAGTCAAGCCATGGACAACCCCTATTTCAGGTAGTTCTCACAGATGGTTCTCCTCTTGTACCTTATTCAGTGCTTCCTGTTCATCTCCATGGCTCACTGTTCCCTGACTCAATACATTGCTCTACATGGGTACAAAATGAGATAGACTGAGAGAGAATTCATCAGGACAACGTCAGTATTTGACCTCAGCTACTGGCTTTTCGGCTTAATAACTCACTTCCACATCCTTCTTTCATTCTGGACTCTGCATCCTACTAGAATCAACTCTAAGTTCACCCAACTTAGGGTTCTCCTGTGGCTTCAGATGAAATTTTCATCAATGAGTCCTGGGTTCAAGGACCTTACTGAACAGACTTGCTCCTGATCTACCATCTTGACTTCTAATTCTGGTTCTGGTCTTTACTTGCTATGAATCTTTCTCACTGCACATAGACCAAAATACCCTGGGCATCTACCCTTCCATTCCTGGTGGTTCTTCAAGAACTTGGCCCTGGCCATGAGTGTTCCTGAGATGAGTGATTGGGAGTGAGAGGCAGAGAGGAGTGTAGGCTTTGGTATGCAATGGGGGCATTAAATCAAAGTGTGTATGTTTCTGTGCTCAGCCATGCATGTGCACATGGGCTTATACCACACAATACACTTTTTTTTAATGTTTATTGTTTTTGAGAACGAGAGAGAGAGAGACAGAGTGGGAGAGAGGGAGGGGCAGAGAGAGAGGGAGACCCAGAATTTGAAGTAGAATCCAGGCTCTGAGCTGTCAGCACAGAGCCCAACTTGGGGCTCAAACTCATGAGCCATGAGATCATGAGCTGAGCCAAAGTTGGATGCCCACTAGACTGAGCCACCCAGGTGCACCACCACTTAGTGCACTTTAAAAGTAACCCAAATGTTTAAGATTCTGGACTATTCTGATTTTTTAAAAAGGAAGGAAGAAAGGGAGGGAGAGATTAAATACCCTTACTATATAACACTAAGAGATGACTGGTAGTAATAATATCTTATGTAAATTACTCCAAACTTTTATATCTATAAGTTGTATTTTTATATACTTGTTTATAATTTAATTTTTCAAATAATTATGTATCTATTCATGTCATTAAACACTCATCTATCATTTTTAATGACTGAATGGTATTATAGGGGATTTTGACTCTCCAGACTTCACCATTTCCCCTTTTTTGGACATTGGGTTATTTCCAAGGATTTTTTTCCTTTCACTATTATAAATAATTTGGTGTCAGGAAACTTTGACCTAAATCTTTGACTACACTTTTTAATTCCTTAGGGTAAAATCCTATAAGAAGAATTAATAGGTCCAAGCAAATGCTCCTTTTCAGGGTTTTTGATATTCAATGCCAAATCAGCCCCAAGAAAGTTAAGCCAATTTCTACTCCCATAACTTCAACCCTTCACCAACACTGGATATTATAATTTGTTAGAATTACTACCAGTTGATAAGTGAAAAATAGTATCTCCGTCTTGTGTACAAATTAGGTCGGATTTTTTTTCATATGCTTTTTGGTCATTTGTATTTATTTTGTGATTTCTCTATCCATTGTTGTCCTTTTCTATTCAGATGTTTTTCTTACTGATTGGTCAGAACTTTTTAAAATACATTAATAATGTTACCCTTTTATCATGTAAGTTGCAAATATTTTCTTGGTCTTTTGTCTACTTTTTACTATATGTATGGTGTTTTGTTGTTAATGTTTTGGGGAGAGGTTGATGTAGAGGAATTGTATATTTTGGCATAGTCAAATCTATCATTCTTTTTGTTTTATGAATTCTATTTTGATATCATTGTTGGGAAGACTTTTCCCACTTGCTAAAGCATTCTTTCCCATTTAATTTAACTCTGAATTCTAGGAACAGAATACTTAAAGCTATTTTATCTTCAGAACCCTGAACTTCAGGGAGACACTACTTCCAAAAGACCCCCAGGATAAAAGGGAGGAACATGGAAAGTGTAGATCTGAACAAAGACCCCACATCTAATTGACCCACTGAGAGCTGGGAAAGGAACTAAAACCTGTTCTAGTCTTCCAGTGACAGTCTGACAAGTCCAGACTCTACTTAAACATTTCACCCAGGGATTTTGCTTCTTGTTCAAATCTTTAGAAAAGTTCCCTGGGTTCAGAATAGTGTCAGCAATTCCCCTCTCTTCGGGGTTCTCCATGCCACTAAACCATGTGACCTTTTCGTTGACATGTCCACCCTGTGCAAGGGCAGAGGGAGAGGAGAGGGGCTGCCTCCCCACCATTATGGTGGCTGTGCTCCACGTCAGCGGTGGGGACACTGACTGCAAGGCCACGTGCTCTTCATACCTGGGCCATGACACCTCTGCTGGGGTTTGAAAATGCCTTTTTCCCCATGTGTGCATGTATGTGTGTGTATGTAAGCACACATGTACATGCTCACTTGTACAGGTTTGCACACACATTTTCCTCTAGTTAATCCTAAATGGGAAAAACTGTCCCTGTAATATTGAAGAGGGAAAGGGAGCAAAGAAAACCTTCAGTAGAAATAGGAAGAAAAAGATGTGCACTGAGCATGTGCAGAGTAATTTTCCTTCTGCATGCTTTATTAAAGAATTATATGACATAATTACATGTTATAATGTCTTTACACATATTTATGGTAATTACGTCAATGCACATTTGATGTTCTATAATTACAGTAAATACACAACAATCCTGACAAATCACTTGATCAAGAATTCAAATTCCCTAAGTGAAGACGGGGAGAAAAGACATTAACTCTTCTGCTTCCTGATTGCCCCAGTGCCTGATTATTCTTCTGCCTTTTCCTGGCAACTTTGGAGGTTCTTTATGTCCCTGGGTATCATCAAGGTACAATTATATTCATATATTTCCACCAGGGATGTTCCTGAGACTGGTCCTTACAGCAACGCCACTTATTTTTATTACAGTTTCCTCTACAGCACTGTTGTTACGCTGGTTGTGTAGGCAGAGTGGGTGCCAGGCCCTGATAGAGCCCCGGGAGCAGGTAGGTAGGGGATGTGTGTTTGGCGCCCTCAGAGAAGAGAATTGCCCTGTCAGATGTGGGGAAATACAAAGAAAGTGCCAGTCAGGATTCATCTCCTCTGGAAATTTGAGCCTTATGGACAGAAACAGCAGTGAGAATGAATACTGCAGAAGCAAGTGCCCTTTCCGATAGCCTTTTGTTGATCTCTAAGGCACTTTCTAATAACTCAGCACACTCCTAAACGGTGGGACCGCGTCCAGTTCCCTAGTATCTGGAATCATGCATTGAGTTTTTCATGATGAGGCTCTGATAGCACATACATATGTATATATACCCTTGTATGCGTTAATTATACTAGATGGATAGTTTTCTTCTCTCCTGTGAACACTTTTCATTGTCTCATCGTCTCTGGATTCAGGTGTTGCAGGGGGTGGGGGTGTAGGGGGAAACTGTTCTTACTAAGTAGTACCTGTGGCCAGTTTATCAGAAACCATCAGCAATTGGCATAATTGTTGTCCCTACCAAGGTGCCGCTCCCTCGATCTGTCTGATCCCTCGTAAGGTCTGGAGGAAGTGTTTCTTTACCTTTGCCCTGACAAGATAAGAATCATCCAGATAAGAACCATCTGTGGATTCAGACCGTCATGTATTTAGCCCAGAGAAGGAGTGTTGGGTCTCCAGGAGGCAGTAGAAGAAACCGAGGCCAGGATTGGGGCTCCAGATCCCCAAAGGGACATAACAATGACTTACCATACTGGGTTTCCTCGGTGGGAGGAACTCACTTGAGACAGGTTATAGAATTGAAAGAAGACAGGGCTAGCGGTTTGTGACCCTCTGTCTGGGGGAAAGGGCATCTGCCTACCTACTTCAGGCGCCTTGAGCCACTAGACGCTGAAGAGTTTGAAAAGTTAAAAGCTTTCAGTAAATGTAAGGAATTTTTAGTAAACTCTTTCTCGTGCCTAGCACTGACTGCTTTTAGTATGGAAGCAAGAATAACACTCCTGTTTGCGCTCACCGATTTCATCCCACCTCTGTGACCCGGAGATACTAATTATCCCTGGAACAGGTGGTCTTGAAGGGAAATTGCACTGATCCCCACAGGTGGAAAAAAGAAATGTTACACTGGTTCAGGCCAGTGTCAGAAAGGACTGAAATGAGGGCTAATGATTCATAAAAGTCGCAAACTTATTGACTAATACAATTCTTAGTCATGAAGTCTCCATGTTCCATACATTCTGAAATCAAAGCAATTACAGATTTAAATGAAGCTGGAGTCCTTAGTGCGGAAAATGCTTGTTTTAGCCCCAGGTGGGGGCTAGAGGTGAGTGACCCGTTACTCCCCCGGTAATGAAAGTGCCTAGCAGCCTAGCAGCCTGCAGGCTTCTCGGGATGGTAATTGCTGTGGGCTGAGATAGGGATCTCACTGCGCTAATGATGCCCTGTTCCTTTTCTAAGCCTGACTCCACTTTCCTGTAGCACCAGGATTGCAAAGGAATGCAGCACGGTAGAAATGAACACATTAACACGTGCATCTTAGCATTTTGCATTTTTCAAAAATGTTGCCATCATGTTTTAGTCTTTTTTTTTTTTATTGTTAATTGCTTAGGACCTGGTAAATTTAGAGGGATGCCTCATCCATGTATTTCAACATGTGAGCAAGTGAAATGGAAACAGATGTAGCATTTTCTTTCTTTCTTATTTTTTTCTTTTCAGTGAGGACTTTGCACGGCCAGGAACCATAATTCATATTTTCTTCACACTCACAAAAGACTCTGCTGGAACCAAGTTTGTGTTGGGAAACAGATTTTTCCAGGCTCTTTCTGGTTGGGCGTTGTTGTGGTGTGTTTCTAACTGCTGTTCATTTACCAACTACTAGAAAAGGTGGGCTCGGAAGGAATGTAGACCAAGGCTTGCTCCTTTTTACATGGGTTCAGAAAAGAAACTGGGAGGTCTGTGCTCCTTTGAAGGTCTTTGAAAGTGAGGAAGGAGTAGGAACCCACAAGATTCGTTCGTGTAATCACAGCAAGGCCATTCATTTCAGAAAAGCAATTTCTTGCCTCAAAACAACAGGTAGGGGGAAAAAGAAGAAAGAAACTCAGCTCTTCTACTTTCTAAGGGTTGATGCTTTGGAGGTGGAGGGCAGGAGTTTGAAATTAAATATTCGGAAGAGAATCAGCAAGAGGCAAAATCTCCAGCTAGAGATGTCCATTAAGTCGCAGTGATGGGATTGCCAATAAAGTCTGTTTCAGCAGTACACCCCCCCCTCACCGCCACCGTCACCCTGTCGCCACCAGTGGCATTTGGGAGTTCAATAACTCCCCCAGAGGGGCTGTGATCTATTCTCTACAGGTCTGTATAATCCTTGGCTGCTGAGCTACCAACTGCAATCCCTGGGGACTGAAAAATTAATTTCTTTCCATGCCCCACACTGCTGATCCCAGCTGGCCCGTGGCTCAGCTGGGAGCTGGGGTCAGATGCACGAATCCACCAGGTGCTTGGAGTCAATGATCAGGGCCTTGGGCTGAGAAGGCTTCTAACAATACGGAAATGGCATTTTCCGCTTAACTCAATTGCTGTGCCCCTGGCTGTCTCTCCGCACCAAGATTCAATTATCAGGGCCAATGAGTGTTCCCCCTCACCCCTTGTCCTCGCCCGCACTTTCTGAGGAGGCGTGTGGTGTCCTCTTTTTCTGGCAGCTAAGGGTGATGGCATTCCAACAAGCAAGAAAGAGAATGGATTTTTCTGCTCACGTTCAGCTTCAGAACTAACTGTGATGTGCAGTAGGTGGCACCATGGAAGAGCGCTGGAGTGTTCTAGCTTTGTGGCCTTGGGCGAGTCACGAAACCTTCCTGAGCCTCAGTTTTCTCCTTTGTACAATAATAAAGTGATGCCGGATAATCTCCTATCTCAGCATCCAGTTCTAAGATACCAAGGAGTTTATCTTACTACATTTCATGGAGGATCCTAAAGTACTTCCTTGATAGGAATGTGTTCAGTCTCAAAAATTAATTCAGAAGAAACTGAAATACAAAGTCATGAATAATGGACATTTGGTAACCCAGTAATCAGGTGGCTGGAACTCAAGCCGGATGTTTGAACTTCCAGCCCAGGGTCTTCTGCATCCCCTTCCTCAGGAAGCCCCGAGGTCTCTGTAGAGTCCTACGTGTCAGAACTTACTAGAGGCACCTTGCAAGCCAGACGTGGATGAGAGGGAGGAAGTAGAGACTATCACCCAGGGCAAGATGCGTTTGGCATTATCCCCAGAAAGTTGCCTCCCCGGGTCCCCAGCCCCTCGATCTTGAGTTTGTGAAGCTGTCAATGGAAAGCAGATCCAAGTGTTGCTGGTTCAATGATGCTTGCCCAAATGCTGTTTCCTAAGAACTGTTGGATGCCCAAGATGCCTTCTGAGTCTGTTTTCTTTTTCCAACAAGCCCGTTTCTTTTCCTGGAAGTGGGACATGGCATGACGCCGGTGGAATCTGAACCCAAGTCTATTCCAACTCCTTTCTAAACTTGGATCCCACTGCAATGAGAGGGTTTGGGAACCCAGCAGAAGCCCCTTCCTCCTACCCCTCCCCGAGGGTCCTGGAGGCTGTGGCTCTTAGTAAGCATTGTAGGCATGCAGCAGCCTTCCTGCTTATGAGCTACACACGGCTCCATACATCAGTGCCTCATGTCACTTTCAGACCACAAAGGTGTCAGTACCTCCATGATCCAAACGTAGAACTAAGACCAGAAGTAGTAAATGGAAGACTCCACATTCAGACCAAGGCCCACAGCCCTTGTTCTTTCTAACACCATACACACACACACACACACAGACACACACACACACACACACACACACACACAACACTTGCTATGAAGATATGCTCTTTTTCCCACCAAGGAGAACTCTTCCTAGGTGGCATAGCTTTGAGTCACTTTCTTAAAAAGGCAGTCCCAACCCCTGGGCCAGATCATAGCTTTTGACTCACCATTGCTTATCTTCCTGGTTATTCGAACACGACTTTCTTCTCTGGCTTCCCAGCTCTGCCAGCAGAGTGGCTGGCTGCCGTGAGGAGGCCATGGCTTTGTTCTCTACCAGATGCACTTGAGACCCTTCCTATTGCCAGGCCTTCCCTTCCATCCTGTTACTCTAGTTTGAAATGCTGGCCACTGGGTACCAGCCTCTCCTCTCCTTCCTGTCTGTGAGCACCCCAGCTATCCCAACCCTAAACCAGAGGAGGCTCTGTCCTGCACCGGGCCATGTTCTATGCCCACCACTTCCCTGGCTGAGCCACAGATCTCTTTGTCTTAAAAGGGGGATGATAATAATAATGCCTCTTTCTCTCACAGGGTTTCTGGGAACCCCGTGAGTCAATATGTGTGGGTGCACTTGGTAAACTGTAAAGCGCCCAGTCAGACCAAGCCCCTCTGTGCCCACTACCCCCACCCCAAGCTACTCTGTTTCTTTCCACCCAGCTTTTATCAAATGGCCACACATGCCCTCTCCTTCCCAGAACATGCTCAGGCCCTTTCTCCCAGCCCCACCCACAACCTGGTCACATTCCACAGCAACAGAAGACAGACTAAAGCCATGGACGCATGAACATCTCAGCGTGGCTCTCTGTGAAAGAAATCAGAAGATTGGATTTTTGACATCTTTTATTTATTTATTTATTTTTATTTTTTATTTTTTTGCATAAAAAGTAGATGTGAAGAGTGAAGAGTTGTAGTAACACCCCAGGCCAAGTAACACATTCAAGACAGCATGGCAGGTGACACACAGGATGTCAGAGAGCATGACAGCAGCACTGGGGACGTGAATAGCATAATGCCACACGTCAGCGTTGCCGGCAAAGCCAGTATAACTTGGCAGTGGGCATGGAAGTACCGTCTGGGTCAGAAGATGCCAAGAAGAGCTGGTGTGTTATCATTAGCACAGGCAGCACTAGATTCAGCCAAGGCTGTGAAGACTGAGTTGCATGTCTTCCATCCTGTCTCACTGCCCTCTTCCTGACCTCTGGTGGGTAGCTTCTCTTCCCCTGCCCATGCGGTGGGATTTCCACCCTCCTACCTGCACAGTAAAGCCTCCTGAGAGAGCAAGGCCCATGTCCTCATCAGGCCAGAATGATGTCTTGCAGGTAGAAGGCACAGAATATCTATTAACCAATCAATTGCCATAATCTGTTTTTACTCAGTGCCTCAACTTCTCTACTTGTAAAATGGGAAAATGGGAAAATACTTCCAATCCTCTTATAAAGGATGGACAACAAGAAAGAAATATAGTATCCATGGAGAATGCACAAGTCATCTGCTAGAACTGCCTTCATCTTCATTTCTTTTCTTTTCTTTTCTTTTCTTTCTTTCTTTTTTTTTTTTTTTTTTTTAGGGAGAGACAGTGCGAGCCTGGGAGAGGAGCAGAGAGAGAGAGAGAGAGAGAGAGAGAGAGAATCTTAAGCAGGCTCCATGCTCATTGTGGAGCCCAACTCGAGGCTCCATCCCACGACCCTGGGATCGTGACCTGAGTTGAAATCAAGAGTCGGACACTCAACCGACTGAGCCTCCTGGGCGCCCTTGCATCTTCATTTCTGAGTATGATCTTACCCATCCATCCCTGCCTGAAGTCAGTATGGTCCCAGCACTGGCTGGGAATTAAGCTACCTGGTGCCTTCCAGATCTCTGCTGGCAGACTAGAGTAGGGCGAAGGGGAGTGAGATACTCTGGCCCTGGATTGGCAGTGCTGGTGCTTCTATGAAGAGATCAGAGACAAGACAGTGCACCTCTCTGTCTTTAATGGATAGTTCTTCAGTGGGAAACCATTCTACCACCTTGACAGCCCCATCCTTTTGCCAAACCTTTTTTTTCTTGGTGACACCCATCTCTTCTTGTCCAAATACACAGCGAGGAAAGGAAATTTCTCCTTCCTTCCTACCTGCCACTGCTACCACCAGAAAACCAGTGTCTCCACCTTTGGAACTCCCTCTCCTCCCTGCTACTTGCCTATTTTTCTCTGGCTACCAGGCATTCAAGATTGATCTGTTTCTTACGGCTCCAAGTGGAATTTGACTGTGTGCATGGAAACAGCCAGGCAGAGCTGACAGCCGTCAGACAGCATAGCCCCTGACATACGTGCCTTTCCCTGAGCCCCCTCAGGATTCCCCCTTTACATTCTCTTTGGCTGGTCCCACCTGCTAATCCTCCCGTGGTCCAACCAACCTCGCCACCACGCAGCCCTTCTCCACTCCTGGCAAGCAGACAGCCCTCCCCTGCCTTCCCTCTCCTCACAAATCCAGGACGGGCCACCAAGAGAGCTGCACTCCCTTGGATAATGAGTTGAGAACTTACAGCCCTTCGTCTCTCTCTGGCTGGTGACTGACACAAATGGAATTCATCTTTAATCATCTGTTAACTCGTTGTCTATTATAGCTCTTTAATAGCACCATAGATATTCTTAATGAAGCATGATTTAAGGTATTTACAGCACATGGACCGACAGACATCACTCACAGTGTGCAGGTAATGAGGCATAAAACGGCTTTTGAATTCCCCCCGAAAGAGAAAGGAAGACACACACACACACACACACACAGAGGGAGAGAGAGAGAGAGAGCTTTAGCACTGGGATAAAAAAAAAAAAAAGCCTTGTGTTGTAAGGTTTGTTTTTAAATGTTTAGGCATTTAAAGTCATTTTAGCTCTTTCCAGGTGTTTGGCTCGCAGAGTTCAGCAATTACCCCTGCTGAGAATGTGAGGCTCTGAACCCAGGCGCTCCCTGGCAGCCACCTCAGACCCAGGCATCTCTCCTGGCATACTGCACGGTAGGGGGGAGGTGCCAGGCAGGCTCCCAGGGTCGCCCTGAGATCCTCCACATGGAACGCAGGCCTTCCTCTGGTTTCTTCACTGACAGTGTTCCCTGATGGTGTTCTGGGGCACCATGTGTTAGAACAATAGTGGAACACGTGACAGGTGCCCCCCAACCACCACCATGGGAAGGGGTCAGGGGCTGGGATTGCCTTCCTACCCATCAACATGCAACCTGGGGCTGGTGCACTTGCACTTACTCAAAACAAAGCCTGAGATAAGTGGAGAACCTAGCCCAGCACCCATCCAGCCCTTCCTTTCACCAATGAGGAGACCCAAAGTTAGGGTCTTCTCTCCCTTGGAGATGGAAATCCCTCTCACCACACAGTAGTGTTCTTTGTTCCTGCCAATCAGACCCCACAAAACCTTTAAGACAGTGAGGATTTAAAGGGACCAGAGAGATGGGGTGGGGGACTCTTTCCCAAGGATATGCTTTAAAGATCAAGATCTCCAAAGCAAAAGAGCCCCTTAAAGGTTTGTGTGCTGGGCCATGAGAGGGTAACACTACACACCCCAGCTTCCAGCTCTGAACTCTGCTTGTAAGCTGGCCCTAGAACAGACTTCTTATATCACTGCTTCCCTTCTCTCTGCCCTAGAGGGATGGGCCAGTGTGCCTTCCCTGTAGACAAGGGATGCTGTAAAGGAAAATAAGTAGCTTGGGGGATGGAGAATGGGGAACGGAGATGAACATCACTCACAGGAATAGAAGCAATGTACTTCTATCTTGAGGCCTCGTTCCCCAAGATTTCCTTCTTTACGTTGCCTCTGCAACTGTCCATTGTCACTGGCACGTGCTGTCTATACTTGGTCTGAACCCAAGGTAAGAGCCAAGCAAACACTATATGTCATATGTGTCATTTGCATCAAATCCCCTTTCTGCAACTGCCCAGTGTTGGCCACTCTTGCTCATGGTAGATACAGACAGGGAATAGGAGCCCCCAGGCCCACGTGCCCCCTTCCAGGAGGGAGTGGAATTGGGATGTTCTGCTTTGGTGCCGTGCCTCGTATCTGCCTTTGGTGGGCATAGACCTAGGCTCTCTGTCACTCTAGCCTTCTCTTTTTCTAGGAAGAGAGTTGAGAATCACAGCGAAGTGACTTGTTACCCCTGGGTTACAGCCCAATGAGGGGCCTGGGGTGGGGAGGATCTCTCAGGATGGGGTTACAAGGATGCCCATGTTAGCTTAACTAAGGTTACTGGATCCTCTCCCAATCCAGGGTTCAGTGTTTTTAAAAGCAGGAGCCTCTAACTTGTAAGAGTCCCATTTTACCCTTTCCACCCTGGAGAAGGAGGCACAGAGAGAAGAAGGGATTGATTCATGTCACGTGACATCAGAATTCTTGGTCCCAGCACTTCCCAGGCTGTTTCCCTCCTGCTAAACCAATCCGCCTCTTGAGTATGCTGCCTCTTTCTGCATCTCTGAGGGACCAACAACCATGAGAGGGTGACATTGTGAGGACACAGAGAGAAGGGGGTGTACTCTCCCCTCCCAAGAATGGAGGTCTGCATAGGAGAAGGGCATTGAGCTCAACTCAAAGGGCATTTCTCCTGGCATTTCTAGCCTCCCCCCCCCCTTTTCAATGTTTGTTTTTGAGAGGAGAGACAGAGGTGTGAGCGGAGGAGGGACAGAGAGAGGGAGACACAGAATCTGAAGCAGGTTCTAGGCTCTGAGCTATCAGCACAGAGCCTGATGTGGGGCTTGAACCCATGGACTACAAGATCATGGCCTGAGCTGAAGTCCAACACTTAACCCTTTTTGATATGTTCTTCCCTATCCCAGCCTCTGCAATCCAAGCCAGTATGTCCCAGACTTTGCTGACCACATCATTCATTCATGTGTTGATTCATATATTCATTCCATGCCTGGCCAGACATTGTGCCAGATCCTGAGGACAACCAAACATCTTGCCCAAAGGAGCCCTTGTTTTGGTCAGAAGACAGATTCCTAAAGGAATGATGTCTAGGGTAGGATGGGGGCAGTGAGTGGTACCTTATGGGGCATGAGGGTAGAATGAATCTGGGTGGAATAATATTTAGGATGGATTCTCAACCTTAAGTTTGGCAAAGCATTTCCCCTAGTAGAGCACAGAGCTAGATATAGAATGGACCAGCCTTCTGATACATGTAGACTCATAGAATGGCAGAATTGGAGGAAGTCCTGCAGTTTCCCCTACAACATCCCTACCATGTGAGGGCGAACTTACTCTTTTCCCTTCCCCTCCCCTCCCCTCCCCTCACTCCCAGGCAGCCCATTCCATGTCTGCTCAGCACTGACTCTTAGAAAGTCCTCATTTGGGCCCAGTTGAAATCTGTCCCTCCACCTCTTCCACCAAGAAGCTTGCTTCTACCCATCAAGAAAGAGAAGGCTTATGTGGGGGTTTGTAAGGACCCAGGGAGTGGGTAGCTGGCAGACCCCAGGTCATCCCAGGATTGGAATTCCATCTACATTGCTGTCCTCACCCCTGGACACTGGTCATTCCAGCTCCTTGTGACTCTCACCCACATAGAACTCTGACTTCTACCCTTCTTCTACCTTCTAAAGAACCCTGGTTCAAAGTGCTGAGGGCAAATAAGATTGGCCTAGCCCAACTTTTCTTGAGCTGGGCAAACACTAGCTGGTTTATAGATTGCTGCCCCGGCCAACTGCCCACTGTGGTCCAATCAACTAAGGACCGTAGGTTGAGAGCAGAGAAGAAATCAAGGTCAAGTTTCAGATATGCCAGCCTCCTGCTGTGGGCAAGGCAGCAGCCCTGCCAGTAGATTAGGGGCACACCCATAAAACCCCCTTAGCTAGAAAGGACTTCTCTCTCTCTGAACACCCAGAGCCAGCATTATCCCCCATCAGAGCTAATTTTTTAAATAGAAAAGACTTGAGAAGGTAGAATGCAGCTAAGTGAAAGGAAGAAAAAAGTGTGCAAAACTTTATGGGGAAGCTTAAAATTTTCTAACCAGACAAAGCCTTGCAATTTGAGATTTCCTTGTGGCATGGCCTCATCATAATTTACTGTAACTTCCTTTTTCTAAGCTGAAAAATGCCAATTTATACAACATAAGTGTCTGTGGAGCATTTCTGGGGCCTCATCTCCGTGTTTCTTCTGTAATTATTTCTGGAACAATATGAGCACTAAAGTTAATGACTTCTGTAGTGTTGGTTTTTTTCCGCCCTTTCCTAACCACTTCAGTAAGGACTCTGCCACGAATCAGCACCCTTATGTGGATTTCTGAGGAGGGTTTGAGATAACTTGTTCTGAAGATGAAGAAGCCAAGTCCCCGAGAGTGAAGTGGTTGCTAGAAATGTCACTTCCGAGTGGCCATGGAAGAGACGAGAGGAATGCAGAGGCACAGCCTGGCCTGGGGCTCCTATGAGTGTCTTTTATTTTTCCTTCACAATATCGCCCTCACCCTTGATTCAGCATCCAGGCTCTTCAGGCTTCCCAGACAACTCAAGAGTGGCCCTTGTCATAAACTAAAGTCATTACTTAAGAACATTTCCAATAAACATGTATGTCTGAGGGTGAAGCTAGGGAAAGGAGAAGGCTGCCATTCAGCCACAAAACGTCCACTTGAGACCAGGCCTAGGCCCATTAAGGCTTTTTCCCTCCTCTTTTCATGGATTGGCCATACAGCAGGTCATTGAGCAACTCAGGTGTGCCTTAGGTTCCCCTGAGCCTTATTTCTCTTGTTTTATTCCCTGCTGTTAAGAAACGTTTTTAGCAAAGCATGTGCATTGACACTTAGATGGGGCCACTAGTTGCCTAGGAAACTGTCCATTCTACACATGTTCCCCTTCCTGGCATCATTTGGATCCAGCTGCCTCGATTGGCCTTCTCCCTTGGTCCTCCTTTGACACCCCCCCCCCACTGTTATTTTGCCAGCTGAGTAGATCCTAATATGGACTGGCTGTGTAATTTGTGGGGCCCAGCACAGAATGAAATTGCAGGACCCCTAGATGAAAAGTCACTGAGAATTTCAAGATGGCAAGGAGAGAACATTAAACCAACCACTGCCCTTGTAAGGGCTGCATAGGTTCTAGGCCCACCTGGCACACACTTGCTATGGCTCTGAGGGCTGTTGGGATCTTGGCTGGTGACAGAGGCAAGCTCTTTTACTTTATTATAATAGCTTTCCACAGCTCCACATGCTCAACCCTAAGATTTTTAAGGTTCTCCCTATTGATCCCCAGAGGGCAGGGCCCATAATTGTAGGAACCAGGAATTAACTTTTTGTTCCTATCTTCACTCTTCTCAGAATATATGCATAATATTTCATATCTCCTTCAGTCCAAAAAGAACAGACATGGCACTTTGGGTCAAAATGAACCGTTGTCTGCCAAGTTGTGAATGCCAGCCACTGTGGCCACTACGCCCAGAGACTTTGAGTGGCGCTGGTCTCCTCTCTGCTCTCAAGCTTTTTGGATCTCTTTCTAAAAGTCACAATCTACCCAAGAGGCCACTGTGAATTGAGAGCCCACCAGTTTGTCCAAAACTTTTAAAGGGCAAATTTGTATTTTCAAGCTGTCTCACCTTTTGGGTAATGACGTAGATGAATTTTACTGCTCACTGTGTAGCCTAGCACTACCTTTTATCTATGCTAACTGCTTGCTTTTTCAAGTGTCAAGAGTTCCCTCTAATTCTGCCTTCCAGGATTAGATGAACAAGGCTGTGTTTGAACATTTGTTCTCTTAGTGACTTGCATTGCTTTGATCATTCCTTATCTCCTTCTCCTGGCCTCATCTGGCTTCTTCCTCCCCTTCTCCCATCCTTTATATTTGACCATTTTAGCGGTGCTTTTCTGCAAGATGTGTGGAGACAGTGCCTCCACGCTCACATGAGGGCTCTACCCAAATGCAGTGCACTAATTTATGTGTGTTTCCTTCCAGTTGAGCCTGACATTTTGTTGGGCTCAACTTCCAGGTCACAGCAGCCCCTTGGTATCTTTGGGGAATGATCCACAGTGACTGTGATATCCTTTTCTGAGTTGTCCTCCCAGAAGTACCCAGGATTCTTTCTGCCAGGGCCAGCCTGGGTTTATCCCCAGCCAGTGGCATTTTTACCTGCCACAGGATTCCCTGATCATCTGACTACCTGGGGTTTCATTGCAAACTTCCTCTCCCACATAATTAACATAAACATGTAAAATAAAAGTCCTAGATTAAATTAAATTCCAAAAGAATTTAATCTAGAAGTGAACAGAGAAAAAGATCCTTTTGTTGCTTGTTGCTGTCTCTAAGCTGTTCCTTATCAATGACAAAATATTTGGCACCAAAGGTTCTTAATTTTGAAAGTAAACGTGTCAAAAGCTTTTGAAAGACTAAATATAATTTCCTTTCCCGCCAATTTTTTTATCCCCTCAAAAAGCTATAACAGATTAGCAAAGCACTCAACAGTCCCAGTTTTGGAATCTGAGCTGGGTTGGATTTTTGCCTTTGCCACTTGGGCAAGTTAGTCAATTTCCCTTAGCGTCAGGTTTTTTTGTCTTTAAAATGGAAATAATGCTGACCTTGTATGTTAACTCTGGAATTAAATGAGGCAAGGGCTTTGAAATGGTTGACATATAAAAGGTTCAGTTAATAGTAGCTATTATTTGCTTTGTTTCCCCTCTATTTTGAGAGAGAGAAAGAGAGAAAGTGCACACGAGCAGGGGAGGGGCAGAGAGAGAGAGAGAGAGAGAGAGGGAGAGAGAGAGTCCCAAGGCTCTGCACCACCAGTGCAGAGCCCAATGAGGGGCTCAAACTCAAGAAACATGAGATCATGACCTGAGCCGAAACCAAGAGCCAGAGGCTTAACCAACTGAGCCACAGAGGTGCACCATCTATTATTTGCTTATTAATCTTTTATTACTAATTGCATCAATTTGTACATCTACGGTTGACTTTCTATGGGAAGGGCATTTACTTAAAGGTGAAGTCCTTGGTTATCAGCACCAGTGCTTATATATTTCACTCATGCATTCAGAATACACATTTATTGTACCTCTCATGTATACAGAAGACACTAAGAGCCCACCACCAGTCCCTGACCTGGAGGAACTCATAAGGAAGTGATGGAAGCAAATGCACCAAAAATTCATATCATTTCATTCAGCTTTAATACAGACATTCTCTCAAGGAACTGATTCAGATGATCTCCTATCAAGTCTTTAGCCAAAGGAGAAAATATGGATTTTTCCAAGATAATTTTCTGAATAGGCAGGAGTAGCTCAAAAATTTGAAATGGGAAAGACAGGGAAAATTTATTTAGTACCTGAGAATCGTTTTGTGCTGTGATCATCATCAGAAGATGGTTCCCTGATTCTCCACCTGAGCCTTTCCAGAATCTTTTAATTTTTTTTACATTTATTTATTTTTGAGAGACAGAGTGTGAGCAGGGGAGGGGCAGAGAGAGAAGGAGACACAGAATCTGAAGCAGGCTCCAAGCTCTGAGCAAGTGTTCAGCGCAGAGCCTGATGCAGGGCTCGAACCCACGAACCGTGAGATCATGACCTGAGCCAAAGTTGGACACTTAACTGACTGAGCCACCCAGTAGCCCCCAGAATCTTTTAAGAATCATTTTATGGGTTTTGAGAAAAGGATAGCATACACACACGTGCGCGCACACACATACACACCACACACATCACACAATTTTCCCCAACAAATGTCTTCTTTGCAGCTGACCAGTCCCATTCTGTGGGTTTCTTTCAAATCAAAACACTTCCTTGAAATTGGAAGAAGCCCTAGAAATCACATGGCTGTGTTCCCTTAATTCATTTCCTTGTTTCTCCATCATATTCACTTCTTCTTTTTTAAGTTTATTTATTTTGAGAGAGAGTGTGTGTGTGCGCGCAAGCTGGGTTGGTGGGGTGAGGTGGGGAGTGCAGAGAGAGAATCCCAAGCAGGCACCATGCTGTCAGAGCAGAGCCTGCCATGGGGCTCAATCCCACAAACCATGAGATCATGACCTCAGCTGAAATCAAGAGTTGGTCACTCAACCGGTTGAGCCACCCAGCTGCCCCATCCATCAGATCCATTTCTAAAAAACTCAACAGTGCCTTCCTCCTTGGCCACTCCAAAGGGGGTTTAGGCAAGGGGGGAAGACCACTATTCTTAGCTTCAGAGGATGAAATGTGATACTTGGTGCTGAGCCCCTTCACATAGATAAGCTGGGTGGCGGGAAGGCAGGCACCAGAACAAAGACCCATCAGATTGTTGTACTCACAGTTATGTCTTGTAGAGCACCCTACAAAAAGATGGAAACCTCACACACTGTGCTCACAAATCAGAGTGCTTCAAATCCACAAGTATTTGTTCTGGGCTTTTAATAGTTTCTGTATTTCGCACATCACGTCTTAATTGCCCTTTATGCTTCTCCTAGCCCTCTGCCAGAAGAATTCTTAATATTTTGTAGTGCTCCTTCATTCTCCTAATAGCCCTTCCAACATGAGGTCATTGAGAAGATTCCTCTCCCATTTTGTGTGTGGAAAGAGGCCCAGACGGACCCCGTCACATCCCTCATAACCTCTACCTCCCACCAGCCCTTCTCGATCCCCCAGCATTTCTTCCACTCCTGGACACCATCCAGCTCCCTGGAGCAGGACATGCCATGCCATCTCAGATGCCTCTGTCTCTTCCTCAGGGCCCCACCCCTTCAAACCACCTCCTCATTGGGTGGCCTAATTGGGGCTCCACCCACCTCAACTGGGACCCTATCCCCTGGTGACCAACACCACCTCCAAAAGGCTGAGCCACCAAGCCCAGCCACTCACCCCCATCTGGCCGGGCTTGGTCACCCCAAACAAGTGTGAAAATGCCACCTTTGCAGGCCGGAATCCGAAAGAAATTGGAAACCTGCTGTTAGCTTCATTCCCACTCTCTTCTCATGTTTGCTGTTATTTTTTAACACTTTTTTTTTCTCATAAAAGCACTATCCTCTTCCCCAGAGCTTGCCTGTAGCGAAGGCATGGTCTGTACAACTGCAATTATTTCAGAGAACAGATGGAGTGAGGAGCAGAAAGTCTGTTAATAGTAATAGAAATGCTACATGTTAACCTGGACAGCACATGATGACAGTCCCATGACTACCCGTTCTGTTCCCACCAGCTGGGCAACCAAAGTAGGAATGAGATATTCACAAACACAGCCATCAGCCACGTAGCCACCTAAAGTTAGAACTCAAATTCCTTCACACTAGGGGCCTTGGCGACTGCTTAGGCCGAGAGCAGAGGAGGCCAAGCCATAGCTTGGCGCCAGGCCTGGCAGAACGGCCCTAGCTCCATTTCCACAGCCAAGGCTACCTAGGTCAGCCAAGGCCCAGGCCCGGCCTTTAGGCAAACGCTGAATTTGCTGACCCTAGCCAGAAGCCAATCCCACCAGCTCTTGGGAGGAAGCGTTGGGTCTGACTGGGCTGATCTTACATCCTGGGAGGGCATGGGTGAATGGGAGGCCTGGCTCAGGACCCTGATGCTCCAGCTTCCTCAGGCTGAGGCCAGGGGACAAAGGCAGAAGCTCCACAGGAAGCGACACAGTGTCAGGGCCAGTGGTACACAGGGCTTGTCCAGCTCTGGGATCAGAAGTCTTGTTCATTCTTCTAGAACTTGAAAAATCCTGGCAGAGGAAATGGGTACATTTATTTCAACAGATCTTTGTTAACCACCTACTATGTGCAAGAAAATATGCTATGCACTTTAGGAATAACAAAATCACAACAGTCCCTACCTTCAAGAAAATCATAATCTAATAAGAGGGACCAAGACAAGCCCACAGATAACCAGATACATAGCAGACTATGATAAGTGCCCAGCAAAAAGGTACAAACAAAGTGTTATTGGAATTCAGATACTAAGGACATCTTGTCTGGTTCGAGGAGCTCAGAAGAAGTCTTCATAGAGGAGACGGGTGGCATTTGAGATATGCCTTAAAGAATGGAAAGGATTTTCTGATGGCCCAGAAGTAGGAAAGCAAGTGTGATCACTGGATTTCAGAAGCATCCCAGTCTTCAGGGGCACATAGAGTGCTGTGGTGGAATTAGCCAGGCAGGTTACTTGATAGCAAGCTATAGGAGGCCTCAAATGCCAGGTTACACAGTTTATATTTAAGTCACAAATCTGTGGCAGGCTGTTCCTTAGATTGATTATTGGGCAGTTGTGTGCTTGCAGGAGCCAATTCTGTGCTTCTCTTTTCAACTCCACATTCTGTGACCTCACGTTGGTAACTTGGATGGACCACAGTGTGAATATTTACCCACGGAAATGAGGGAGCATTGCAAATCAGGCTTTGTTTTTGTTTGTTTTCCAGACAACTGGTTTACCAAGCCAGCAGCAAATGAGTAGGAAGGGCAGCAGAGAGGTCGGAAGGCTAGGGAGCCGACTGTGGAAATACTAGAAGCAAGAGCTGGTGCAGACTCACCCACGGGTGTCAGAAGGAGGAGAGGTGACAATGGAGTCTAGAAAGACCCTAAACTTGGAAATCAGAAAGGACTGGGCATGGTTGGAGAGGGAAGAGCCAAAAGATGATTCATATTTTGAATTTGGTGGCTGACAAAATGGCAGTGCCATTCATAGAAATAGGTAAGCCAGAGGAGGAACTGGTGAGTGGGGTAGATGTGAATATAGCTTTGGAGGTGGAGATATCCTTCTGATAGATTAAAGAAATGATCCACTCTCAGTGTTGCTTTTGAGCTCTCCTTTCCCATTCCCTTCCTTCAGTCTCTTCTTCTCCTTCCCATGCCATGCAGATAATATCTCAATTCATCACTTGATATCCTGTGATTACTGTGCCTGTGTGGCTGCATGTGGGGCTTTGCAATCTAAATAAGTCCCTTAGCTTTATGAAGACAGAAAAGTTGCAGGGGACCAGAGCACAGGCTTTGGGGAGTGGAGAGAGTGTAGTGAACTTGCCAGGACTTGAACTCACCACCTGGCCACCTGTGCCCCCTTGGCACACAGCCAGAATCCCATGAGCCTGGCGAACTTCCTTCTCCCAGCCATCTTGAGCAGGCAGATGCTGTGGAGGGACCGTCCTCCCCAGAGGACTGGGCAGCACAGTGGCAGAAGGCACTTGATTCAGAGATGCTGGAACGTGTTGCCAACAAATACGTTTTTGTAGTATGTATGTTTTAGATTGCCCAAGTGTCCAGAGACCTAGGTGTGGAGGAATCTGCAACATGCAAACAAATACCATATTGCTGTAAATAGAAGTCAACCCTAAATCTGTCCCTCTGCCTTCTGACCTGTGCCTGCCCTTCTGTGAAGGGCGAAGAAGGTGGGATTGAGAGACCAGGCACATGGTTTTAAATCCCAGCAAAGCCATTCACTTGCTCACAATGACTGGCATTTATTGATCACTTAACATGTGCAGGGCGCTATTCTGAGCCATCTATTAACTCACTCAATTTGTATAACAATCCAAGAGAAAAGCATTGTTATTATTTTTATCTCTATAATGAACCTGAGGCCCAGAGAGTTTAGGCAACTTGCCCAAGTCACACAGCAACTAAGTAGGATTCACATCAGGCCCTCTAATCTTTCTGAGCTTCAGTTTTTCGAAGGGTAGACTCAGAATGATGACCTCTGTTTGAAGGAGTTTCCCCTATAGTGGCCCCTTGTTTCCAGTAATGTGACTCTGGTCACACCAAATTATGGTCTTCACTGACTGGGACCCAAGTCACCTGCAGCCTCCAACCCCAACATTCAGTCCTTGCCAAGTCATCATTCTTATCAACTGCCACCACCACCATGAAGGCTTACCCCCCACCCCAAACCTGTCCCCATTCTGCATGGAAATATTTGGTCCCTCACCTGTGTTCCCATAGCCAGCGTGTCACATTGTACTGTAGTTGTTTACACATCTGTCTCCCTTGTTAGTTTGAGAACTGTTCAAGGGCATCTTTGTATAGATAGTGTAGGATGTAGATGAACTAGCTGAAGGAACAAGGACGTTTGGACTGAACAAGAGGTATTGTGAGGCTATGGTAACTGCCTTCAAATGTCCGAAGGGCTGCCATGTGTAAGAAGGGCAGGACTTGTTCGATGCAGTTCTTGAAGAAAGAACAGGATCAAGCGTGAGTTATAAGGGCCAAGTTTTGGGCTCCGTAAGACATAGCCCTTTCTATCAATCTGAGCTGTACTTATGAATGAGTCCCTAGGAAGTGAGGGACACCCATCTCTGGGAGCCCCATGGAGACGCTCAACAGTTGCTTGCTAGGTTTGCTGTAAAGGAAACTCTGTTCCCAATTCCTGTCAGTATTTCAGAGTTCTATAATCACTCCCATTTCCAGGCAAACTCAGTCTCCCTGGGGACATGAAAGAGTGAGAGAGAGAGAGAGAGAGAGGGCTGCATTTGTGCGTGCCCCAGTGTCCCCAGGCTAGACTGGAGATGCCAAGGAGTTCCATCTCTCTGGCTGCAGGCAGCTGGAGACGGGCTGTTTGCAGGATCCTCCGCCTGTCAAGGTAACTGCTAGTCCAGAGACCACTGGGAACAACACTGAGGCTATTTGTTCACAATAATAAAACTTGACCCGTGGACCTTGCTTCACAGTCTTAAAAACACTTTCACACTTTTAATTCACTTTATTTTTAGAATAACCCCACTGTGTGAGACATATATTATTGCCATTTTGCAGATCAGTAGACTGCACTGATAAAAGAAAATAACTTACCCCAAACATATCCGTAGAATAGCTGGGGCTAGAATCCAGGTCCTCTGTAATTTACTTGAGTAACCTTTTCACAACATCAAGATGCCTTTCTGAAGATCAGCCTCTGACACTCACTTTTAAAACCACCACAGTAAACTGATGTGTGTATAAGGTAGGAATGTGCTTGGGTCCAAGGAAGAAAATTTGCTCCCATAGGAACTTAATAGGTTTATTTGCTTCATGCAACAAGTTGAGGGGCCAGGCAGATTCAACAGCTCAAGGACCCAGATTCTTTTCATCTTTCTGTTTCACCATTCTTACCACATAGGACTTCGACCTCATGCCTGTCCCCTCTTTGTCACAGGATTGCTGCTACACGTGCAACATCACATCCACATTCCAGGAAGGAGGGAGGGGAATAGGTAGAGACAAAAGAGCCTGTGCCTTTTATTCAGGAAGATATCCCTGCCCAGGGACTTTCTCCTACATCTTCCTGGTCAGAATATGGCCCCCACCTAGTGAAGGAAACACTGGGAAATCCAGTATTGTAGCTTTAGAGCCTCTCCAGCAGAGGAAGACAAGGAAGAGGGATAGCTGATCCATAGTGACTATCCAACACCTTTTCCAAATTGTATCAAAACATGACATGAGCCCCAGTTCCCAGGCTGAGGTGCCTCTGTCCACACAGCTCAGGAAGTGTCTCTGTGAGCAGCTCTGGAGAGAAAGGCTGTCCCCCTGGATGCCAGCCGGAAATGTGAGTCTGTTCCTGGGGATGAAAGGCTTTAGGCTCAAGGGGCAACACCCAAACTGCATCCTGCCAGGACCATCAGCCCTGGTGAGGAACAGCTGTTACACTCAACCTCCCCCAGGAAGAAGGCTCTTAACTAGATTTCCCATACAGAACTTTGTGGGGGAGGTTCAAACACAACCAACCCACCATGGGCTAAATTTGTATTCCAACCAACATCATAATGAATAGTGGGAGCGGAGGGTGAGTTGTGTTTGTGACTTCAGCTTCTCGATTTGGTGCTTGAGCCCCTTAATCTTCAGGGCCTCAGGCACAAGAGACTCCAGCAGGTTGGGGGAGGCCGTCCTCTTTATGTGGAGGGCACACACCCTTCTCTGGGAGTGCCCTAAGTAAGAGGAAAGAAGCCTGGGTTTTAGTCGGTGGCAGATTTGGGTAGGGACCTGGGAAACCAGATTTTAGGATTGTAGTTCTCACCCCTAACTCTACATTAGTGTCACCTGGGAAATGTCCAAATTGACACCAATGCCTTGATCCCATTCCAGACCCCTTAAGTCAAGGTTCCAGCCTCGGTAGCTTTGAAAAGCTCCCCTAGTGATTCTAGTATTTACTCAGGTAAGAATTACTGCCTTGGAGAAGATGGCTCTCCACTAAGCTTGACCATGAAACTTAATCATATCAGGTCAGCTCCATCTCCCACTCAAGGACAAGTGAGTGCTGTAGGCAACGAGCCATGTGCATAATCCTATCTGAAAATGACAGAAATGCAATCCTGGTTACTCCCCAGTTTGCTGTAGTCTCCAGGTGGGCTTGGTGGCTATCTGAGTCAAGGAGTCAAGGGCTGTTGTAAAATGTACTTGGGATTTGTTTTAGTCAGCTATGATAAGGCATGCAGATGGAAGTGATGGTCATGAAGGAAGGTGTTTATACTCACAGATCCCTGGAGACAGGAGTCGTGGCACACCACACAGGGCCACATGGGGAAGCACCAGGGTCTGTCAGGAGGCAGAAGGAGTGAGGAGAAAGCGTGGGCGAGAATCTTTACTATAATTTTCATGAGGAAAAGAAAATAGGCAAAGGAGGATAATCAGGGTAGACAGGTTTAGGATTGGCTGGTTTGAATAGCACCAGTGGGCTCTGGGGCATAGGAGCTGCCCCTAGTCATCTGGTCCCTGGCCCTGCGGTGAGTAGGGAAAGGGCATAATGGCTCAGCTCGATCAAGGAGGTAGTGAAGGGAAGCTCTGGACTGACAGGCTTGCATTTGAAGAGCATGCTCCAAGGTGAGTGTTTGCTGTCCAGGAAGTAGCAGCCCCTCTAGGGTCAGCGAAGCTTCAGATGTTAAAGCATCAGAAAAGAAAAGACATGAAGAACATAAGCACTGTCTTTTCAGTACTTCCAGGACTCGGGGACTATCTACCCAAATCTTGTCATATTCTGTCCAAATACTTTTCATTTGTCCTCTCTGGGAAAGGCAGGCACACAAACTCCTTGAATGGCAAGGTGGCGGGAGAGGGCCTTGGGACTCAAGGGTGCACCCTCACATCAGCCCCTTACCTCAGGGAATCTGTGCTACAGAGAGTGGGGCTCATTGGCCTACTCTGGGAATGGCCACTCTTAAGCCATTCCCATCCTGGGATGGGAGGTGACCCATCCCTCACACAATCAGCTGTCACTGTGCCCACTCAGATCCACCCTCCCCCCACTACCTGCAAGCATTGCATCTCTAAGTCCCATGTCTGACCCAGTCACCCCGCACCCCCATTTACAAACCTCCTTGGGATACATGACCTTGCTATCTGCCTCATCATCTTTGCTGGCTGCCTCTGCTGCCCTCCAGGCCTCGGCACTTGGCCTTGGGGACTCTGAGCTCCAGACACGAATAACTCTCGGTGCCCTTCCACATCTCTGTGGCCTTTGTGCATGCTGTTTCTTTTGCCCCGCCTGGCTTCGCTCCTGGACAAACTTCCATTCACCAGGACCCCACTCAGAGGCAACATCCTCTGTGAGGCTATCTTTGGTGACCCCAGGCAGTTAGTCACCTTCTCAGGTTGGCTTCCACAGCACTAGAGTGTGCCTGGTTAGAGCACAAAGATACCTACATTATTTGTACATGCGTCCAGTGCCCCATGAGACGACTGTCTCCTCGGAGGCAGAGGCCATGTCTCTCTCATCTCTTATCCTCAGCCCCTCTCATGCTGCTTAGTACATGCATGGTAAGGACTCAGTCAGTGCTTGCCGAATGAATGAATGAATGAATGAACGGACAAGTGAACAATTGAACCACCTGAGCCAGGTACAATATTTGTTTCATGTATTCATTCAAAAATATTTATTGAGTGTCTTTTATGTACCACACACTGTAATCTATGGGGGATATAATTGAGCAGAAACAGACACCATCCCTACTTCCAAGGAGGTTATAATCCTGCGGGAGACATAGACATTAATCAAAACGTATGCTGATAAATGGATTATTGACCGTAAACTGCATAGAGTGTCTAAGGGAAAGAAATGTGAGCATGTTTAACAAAGAATCTTAACATGGAACAGGGGGAGGGGGATCCTTCTCTAGAGAAGTCACCCTGAACTAAGCTCTGAAGTATGAATAGGAGTTCACTGGATTAAGGGGGTGGGCTGGGAGTGAGGAAGCATTTCAGACACAGAAGAACATATACAAAGGTGGTGAGTGGGAGGGAACAAGGCAGGCCCTAGAAATAAGAAGGCCCATGAGAGCAGAGTGTAGTGCAATGGGGCGTGTGCACAAAATGACAAGGAGCGGTGGGCAGGGGTCAGAGTATTCAAGGCCTTGTGAACACATTAAGGATGCATGGAAAGCCAGTGAAGGATTTTAAGCACCAGGATCGCATGATCTTCCTTGTGTTTTGAAATGATATTCTGGATCCAGGTAGAAAATTGATTAGGGAGTCCAAGTGAATATGAAGAAACCAATTAGGAAGCTATTACAGTAGACAAGAAGAAAGATGATGGCAGCCTGCTCTGGTGTGGTAGTGGTAGAGAGGAGGGGAAATGGGTGGAGTTGAGAGATGCTTAGGAGGTAGCATTGACAAAACTGCTGGTGGATTGGAAGCTGACTCCTGGGCTTCTGGTTTGCAATAGCAGAAGGTGGTGCCTTCACTCATACAAACAGAAAACTCTGGAAGACTAGCAGTGTTGTTGGGCATGATTAGCACAGGGTGCTTTGAAACAGCCATAGGGAGAGAAGTGGGTCATTGGGAGTAGGGTCTGGAGTTCAGAGGAGAGCTGGGAGTCAGAGGATAAGTGTGGCTATGGTTTGAGACTCCTGTGGAGGAGGTTAAGAGTGACAGATAGAGCCTAGGATCCAGCCATGAGGAAAACAAGTCGTGGAGAAGAGAATGGCATTCACAGAAGGCATTTCAGTAAGGAAGAGGTGGCCCGCCTTGTGATGTGCAGCTGAGAGGCACACCAAGTATGATGAGGTTTGGAAAATGCCCATTGGATTCAGTGACACTAGCAAGGGCTATAGCAGAAGTGCGGGGGCAGAGTGGGTTAAAGAATAAATGGGAAGTCCCAGGGATAAAAGTACAGCACAGGGAATACAGTAGTGTTATAATAACTCTATATGGTGACAAAAGATGACCGCACTTACGATGGTGAGCACGAGTTACGTATAAAACTGTTGAGTCACTTTGTTGTGCATGTGAAACTAATAGAGTGTTGTATGTCAACCATACTCCAATAATTTTTTTTAGAAAGAGTCAGTGGGAAGTAAGGAAGAGGAAGATGGTATGTGTTGACAACTCTTCCATGGGGTTTGCCTACAAAGTGAGGAGGAGGCGAGCACAGGGAGATAGCCAATGAACTGGGAGAAGGGACAGTCGCCAATGGTCAGGATTCCCCTCGAGGTCAAAGCTTAGTCCTGGTGGGCATAGTTGAAGAAGCAAGCTGAACAGAGAGGAGGTTGTGGCCAGAATTAATGAATTTTGGAGATGGAGCAGCTTCAGATGATGAGTTTCAAGGTGTGACTGTTGATGGTTGAGATAGAGAAAGAGAAGATTGCCTGAGATGTGGAGGTGTGGGAACCAGAGTGGCCATGGTGCTGGACGGGTGTTCCACAGGTTTGCTGAAGTCACTGGGATGACAGCAGGATGTAGGGAACAAAAGAGGACTGTGAGCACGTGCCAGTGTCTTTGATGAATAAGCAGGAGCAACTGTGAGACCATAGGTGACAGCAAACAGGACAGAAAGAGAATGTATGGTTGAATGGTTGAGCCACAAAGAAGGACGTGGCAACAGGGAGCAATGACACCTCCTGGACTCCTGACCCTGGGATTTGTGGGACATGAGAGGACACACACCAGCAGTTGAGAGTGCTGAGGGGAAGGGGCCCTTCAGGTGAGATCCAGGCAAAAACAACAAAGAAGAGCAATTTATGGAGAGACAGAGGACAGAGGGGAGATGCGTGTCACTCAGTGGCATTTCTGTTGGGCAGAGTAGAAGTGTCTGGAGGTGGAGGAGGAGTGAGGACTGGCTCTAAGACAAAGAAGAAAAGAAGATTTAGGGCCTGATGGTGTGGTAGAGGACCCGTGGCTTGGAAAGAGGTTGGTGGGAGAGGTTTTGGCTGAAAAAAACCAGGATGGAAGGCAGGGGAGATTGGGGCTCAACATTCTCTCTGAGGGTGGACAGAAGACTTGGCTCACTAGGCCTGGGGAAGTCAGTGTCAGTGGGTGCTTTCTGCTCACCTGCATTGTGGTGACATCTGTAAGGCTGACCTTTCTCTGCCAGAAGAGTCAATGTTATGGTGAGCTGTAGACAACCCCACATACAGATGGTAGTTGAGGGCAGAAGCCAGAGGTTCAAGGATGAGGCATATCTAGCTCTGTCACCTGTTCAGAGTAGAGTTCCAAGTCAATAGCGTATTCTTCTCACTTTCCTCCCTTCTTTTCCACTCTCTCTACTGCTCCCATTTCCCCTAACCCCCAGTTGGGACACACCTATTAAAATTCCTTCTGGAATAAGAAGAAGGATTACAAGGGACAAAGCTTTATATAGACATTTCACCAAAGAATTATGAACAGTCGGTAAGGACATAAAAAGATGCTCAACATCACTGTTCATTAGGCAATTGTAAATTAAAAACATGATGAGATGCCACTTCACACCTACTAGAATGGCCACAATCTAAAAGACAGTAACGAGTCTTGGTGAGGATGTGGAACCCTCATATGCTGTTGGTGGGGTTGCAAAGTGGTGTGACCACTTTGGAAAATAGTTTGGTAGTTTTTAAAAATGTTAAACATAAATTTACCATATGACCTAGCAATTCTATTGCAGATATTTTCCCAAGAGGATTGAAAACAAATACCCACACAAAGACTTATAGCAAATGTCCATAGCAGCAGGCTTCATAATAGCCAAAAAGTGGAAACAACCCAAATGTCCATCAACTGGATACACGAAATGCATATCAATACCCACACAATGGAATACTATTTGGCAATAAAAAGGGGTAAAGCACTGATACATGTGACAACATAGTTGAACCTCAAAAACATTATGCTGAGCTAAAGAAGCCAGGCACAAAAGACTACATATCATATGATTCCATTTATGTAAAATGTTCAGAAAGGCAAAAAGGAGATTCTAGAGACAGAAAGTAGATTAGTGGTTTCCTAGAACTGGTTGGAGAGAACAGGGAATAACTGCAAATGACACAAGGTTTCTTTTTGGGGTGATAAAAATGTTCTAAATTTAAATTGTGCTGATAGTTGCACAGCTCTGTTAATTTACTAGAAATTTTCGAAATGTATGCCTAAAAGGAATGAAGTTTGTAGTATGGAAATTATACTTCAACATAGCCGCTTTAAAAAGTTTACCTGGACAAGGGCACCCAGGTGGCTCAGTCGGTTGAGTGTCCAACTTCGACTCAGGTCATGCATGATCTCCTGGTTTGTGAGCTTGAGCCCTGCATCAGGCTCGCTGCTGTCAGCATGGAGCCTGCTTTGGATCCTCTGTCCCCCCTCCTCTCTCCCCCTCCCCTGCTGTTCTTTCTCTCTCTCAAAAATAAATAAAGCTTAAAAAAATTTACCTGGACAAGTACAGATCTAACTCTGCTTCTGTATTGTCACCATCACCTGGAGGCACCGTGATTTGTTAACGTGGCTTCTTACTCCTTGTTCATGCCCTGTGCCATGGAGCCCACGGCCCCGGTCCATTGATTGCCCTTGACCTAACTGCCCCCCACACTTGGAGTGAAGATTCCTGAGCTCTCCCTGCTGCAAAGGGACAAGGCCATTCCTCATTACCTCTCAGCCAGTGAGAGAGAGACTAGAGGCTGACATCTCCAAGATAGTACTCTGTGATTACTATATATTTCACTTTATTTTACAATTTTAGTTTATTTTTAGCAGGTTATACAGTTGGCCCTTGAATGATGTAAGTTTGAATTGTGCAGGTCTGCTAATCCACAGATGATTTTCAGTAAGTACAGTACTTATTGTACTTCACATGTATTTTCTCTCACGATTTTCTTTATTCCATTTTCTTTTCTCTAGTTTATCATAAGAATACAGTATGTAATACATATAACATACAAGATATGTGTTCACCAGTTGTTTTCAGTAGTGGTAAGGGTTCTGGTCAACAGTGGGCCATTAAGTTTGGGGGCACTCAGAAGTCATACATGGATTTTCAACTGCTCAGGGGTCACCACTTCAACCCCATGTTGTTCAGAGGTCAACCATATGTTCACGTGGATCACACCTTGAAATGGTGGAACTGGCAAGTACAAGAGACTTCCATCCCATCTCTCTGTCTCATCTGCCCCTTACCATCACCACTTGCATCCTCTGTTAGTTTTTTTGTTCTTTTTTTTTAAGTATCCTGAGCCTGGATGACTCAGTCAGTTGAGTGTCCAACTCTTGATTTCAGCTCAGGTCATGATCCCGGGGTCATGGGATCAACCCCCACGTCGGGCTCCTCACTCAGCCTGCTTGGGATTCTCTCTCTTCCTCTTTTTCCTGCCCCTCTCCCCGCTCGTGCTCTCTCTCTCTAAAATTAAAAATAAATAAATAATAAAATAACATATACTTCCAGAGCGTGTTTATGCAAATACAAGCCACTGTAAAGAAATATCTTATTTTCTTTCTTCTATAAAAGTGAGCTCCTAGATACATTGCTCTGCATCTTGCTTTTTTCACTTAATTTATCTTGGAGGGCTTTTCATATCAGATCTTAGAGAGCTTCATTGTTTTTAACAGCCATGAAGCATTCCATTGTGAGGATGTGTCAGTGTTTATTAGCCAATCCCCAACTCATGGACACTTGAGTTATTTCCCACTTTTGCTATTACTATGCAGCTCTATCTGGAGCGGAAATGAATACCTTACATACAAGCGGTTTCATAAATGTGCAGATATCTTTAGAGGGAAAAAATCATAGAAATGGGGTTGCTTAGCCTAAAGGTAAATTGCCCCTGCTTTGCTTCCCCACAGTGAAGCAGGAGGCTTCCCCACAGCCTGGCCATCAGAGCATACTATCAAACTCTGAGATTTGCAGAATGTTTGACAAGGATATTGATTCCGTCCTGCTTTCTTCAAGCAGAATTACTTTTTTTTATTTTTTAATTTTATTCTATTGTGGGAAGAACATGACATCTACCCTTTACCAGATTTTAAAGTGTACAATACAGCATTGTTAACTACAGGCACAACGTTGTTCAGAGCAGATCTCTAGAATTTATTCATTTTGTAAACTCAAACTCTGTACCCATTGAACAGCGACTCCCCATTTCCCCCTTCCCCTGACTCTGGCAACCACCGTTCTGCTCTACTTTTATGAGCTTGACTATTTTAGATACCTCATATAAATTGAGTCATACAGTATCTGTCCTTCTGTGACTGGCTTATTTCACTTAGCATAATGTCCTCATGGTCCATTCCTTTTATTACAAATGACAGGAACTCCTTTTTTAAGGCTGAGTAATACTCCATTATATGTATAGACTACATTGTCTCTAGCCATTCATCCACCAATAGACATGTAGGGTTTTTTTTTTTCACAGCTTGGCTGGGCGAACATGGGAGTGTAGACACCTCTTTGAGGCCCTGATTTCAATTCTTTTGGATAAATACCCCCAAGTGGGACTGTTGGCTCATTTAAGCAGGATTAGTTTCACATGATATCTAGACACCTAAGAATCCACTGAATGGATGTGAGGATCTGAAGGTGAGTAGACCATCTATTAGTCCCCTCCTTTTCTAGGAATAATCCAGAGGGGAGAAAGACTTAGCTAAGATCCCAAGCCCACAGTGCAGCAAGCAGGTCTGTGATACTCCCAACAACGTACAAAACAATTTCATCACAGGCAAGAAGACATGTGGCAAGTATAACCATCTCTGGAGACAAATCCATTGTTGAAAGTATTGACTGCACATTCTTCTCTTGAGGCTGCACCTAGAGGATGGACCACCATGGCCAGACATTAACGTCCTGTGCCAGGAGACTGGTTCATCTCCATCACCCCACCTTACACCACCCTGTCGGCTCCAAGGACCGGCAGAGAACAAGCGGGGGCCAAGTCAGACTTCCAAGGAGTCTAGCTATGAGCCATGCTCTTGAATAGCCTGTTTCCCATTTATCTGTTGAACCTCACCCCACCTCTGTTGAACATCTGCTAGGGAGCTTCTGTTGGCAGTTGGGGTCTTTGATCAGCACAGGGGTTTTGACCTGCTCCATTTCCGACCTGGACGGGTTCACCCCTTCTTAGGCAACCTGGTGGTCCCCGCTCCCGGGAGGTCATCATATTGATGCCAAACCTAGTGCAGACACCCAATCGGCATAGCGCACCACAGCCCAGAATTCCTGGGCTCAAGCGATCCTCCTGCCTCAACCTCCCAAGTAGCTGGGACTACAAGCCCACGCCATGGCACCTGGCGCAATTAGGGTTTTTGAAAGGGCTGAAAATCAGCTCCCTGAGTGCACTGAGAAGGTATAAGACCGTCACCACAGAAGCCCTCTCTTTCCTGCTGAGTCTCAGAAGAGGTCTGCTATGGGGTTGCTTAGCAGGGAGGGGATCTAGGGTAAAACCTCAGGATGTAACCACCTCAGAGAGAACTGTGCAGCAGGGACTCACCCACAAAGACCGGTCTTCTGGTTCACCACTTAAAGAAGCAGACACCAGTGTGGGAGAGGTGCAGGTTGGTGTCAGGAGGAGCAGTGATGGGAGAAAGGGAAGGAAAAGTAGCCTGCTGTAGAGAAGAATTCCTCTGGGCATTGTTTGACCAGGAGAAAAATAGGGTTTGGGGATGATTTTTCAAGTACAAATTGTTTTTCTTTTTTCTATGTGTAAAAACAATGCATTTTATTGCACAAGTTTTGGAAAATGCAGAAAAGCACAAAGAAGAACATAGTTCATAATTATCCCATCACTTAGAGATAGTCAACATTTCAGTTCCGATTTTCCTGGTCCTTTTTCCATGGAGGGGTATATGTGTAATATACATGTTTTTGACTAACAAAGACAAATCATATTTTCTTCATGAGATTTTGTAACCTACCCATTGTTTCCACATACTCTGGGAATAAACAAAAAATACGTATGTCCATTTAATAGGCAAAATGGGATTTTAAAATAATTTGCATATCTTTGATTACTAATGAAATTGAGTATTCATATGTTTGTTGATCATTTGTATTATTTTATGAATTGCCTATTCATGTTGCTTATCTATTTTTCTGTTGGGTTATTATTCTTTTTCTTATTGATTTAAAAAGTACTTTACATATTAAGGATATTAAGCCTTTGTCATAGATCTTGTAAATATTTTCTGCCAGCATTGTCTTTGAATTTTATTTTGCTTCCTTTTTTTTTTTTTTTTTGGTCATATAAAAGTTTCAAAATTATATCTAGTTAAATATATCAATCTTTTCCTTCGTGCCATTTACTGTTAACAGTTTGGTGTGTACTTTTCCAGACATTTTCTATGCATATGCAAATATATCTATAAATATATATATAGTTAGATATATAAAGTTTTCCTGCACATTTTACATGATATCATTTACACTATTCTGCAGCTTATTTCACTTACTAGTATATTTTAGATATTTTTCCATATTAAAATATAAGGATCTAATTCTAACAGAGTATTCCATTATATGAATTTACTAAATTTCATTAAATCAGTTTTAAAAGATTTTTTTAATTTTTACATTTAAATCTGGAAATGTTTTAGCATATGAGAGAATTAGAGACTGAAGTTTATTCCACATGGTCACCAGTTGTCTCAGTAGCACTTATAAAATACTCTATCCTTTATCCACTTGTTTGATAACTTTATCATATATTAAATATCATATATTTAATTAAAGCTCGATGGCCTATTAAATACACATATATTAAGACATGGGTTTCTCTCTAGATTTTCTATTTTGCTTCCTCTGCTTCTTTGTTCCTAATCAACACCACATTGTTTGAACTATTGTAGCTTTATAATATATTTTAATATCTACAAAATCAATACCACTTCCCTGTTTTTCAATATTGCTTTGGCTAATTTTTTTCCTTTTATTCTGAACTTTAGAATTATTCCATGAAGTTCCCAAAACATCTATTTAGGATTTTGATTGGAATTGTGTTAAATTAGCTAATTAATTGAAGGATATTGACACATTGGCAAATGATCATTCCGTTTTTTTTCTTTTTTTGGGGGGAGGTGGTGCAGCACACATGCAGGAGGTGGAGGGGCAGAAGGAGAGGGAGAGAGAGAATCTCAAGCAGGCTCCATGCCCAGTACAGAGCCCAATGTGGAGCTCAGTCTCACAACCGTGAGATCATGACCTGAGCTGAAATCAAGAGTTAGAAAATCAAGAGTCAGACGCCCAACCGAGCCACCAGCAAGCCCCCTGCAAATGATTATTTTAACTTAAAAGCATAGCATGTTTCCATATCTATTCAAGTTTTATTTTTATGCATATCAGTAGTGTTTTGGTTTCTTTGTCTAAGTCTTGGATTTTTCATCAAGTTTATTCCCAGATATTTTATAGTTTTTATTACAATTGTAAATGGCATTTTAAAAGTACATTCTCTGACCATTATTTATAAGTACTGATTTAGTGTGCATTTCATAACAACTCACTCCTGAATATTAGTCAATTGTTTCCAGCTGATTCTTTTGGATTTCTCATGTAACCCATAATGTTACTTGCAAAAAATAATAATAATAATTAAAAGACAGAAAGAGGATTAGATGTTTTTATTTCTTTTACAGTATTTACACTTTGTTGTTTTTTTTTAATTTAATTATTGCTTTGGCTAGAACCTATTCTTGGGAGTATCAGTTATAGTTTTTCATTCTGGAATTCCATTGGAATCACACACACACACGCGGGTTCTTTGGGATATGATCCTACTTTCCCCTTAGTATTTTCATTTGATTATCTTTTCTTCTGAGTTCTTAGAATTTCCTTAGACTTTATCTTCAAATTCTCTAATTTAATTTTCTATAGCATCTAATATGTGGTTCAGCGACTCTTTTGGATTTTAACATTCAACAGTGTTTTTATCTCTAACCCACTCTTTGGCAAGTTGCCAGTGATCCCCCAATTGTCAGAGCACACACTGCTTGTGGTCCTCTCCCCGGATGGCTCTCTCATATTGATTTCACCCCACTCCTTCTTCAACAGCCCAACCCCTCAGGGCCCCAGTTCCACCCTACCCATTCTTCTGTTCTCACTGTACCGGTTCTCCCTCACAGTCTCATCCATCCTCATGTCCACTACTCACATGCTTAGTCTTGAGAGAGCTCCAGCCTCAGAGCTCCATGTCAGGGATGTCTCTGCCTGCATGTTTTACGACCAAGCTCACTGTCTCCCAAATTTGTTACTCATGGCACCATTGTCAGCTAGTTGCCCACAATAGAATGTCAGGGTCATCCTGGACATTCTCTCCTCTATCTTCCCTATCCAATCACTTCACACTGTTGATGGGACAATACAAATCTTTATTACTACCACTCTCATTTTTAAGCTCTTGCAGTCTTTCTTCAGGGTATCCCAGTTGTCTTTTTCTTTTCTCTCTCTCTGTTAGTTTTTTACTCAGTGTTACCATGTGCCTTCCCAAAGCACACATTTAATCATGTCAGTCATCTATTCAAACAGTTTCAGTGGGTCCTGTTGCAAAACAAATTCTAAACAACTCAGGACATGTAAGGCTCTCTATTATCTTGTCCCAGTAACCTTTCAGCTTTGTCACCTACCATTCCTTTCCAGATGTCCTCTGTCCCAGCACACCAAGATTCTTGCCATTCCCAAAACATCCTCCTGCGTTTGCACAGACCCTTCCCTTTGTCTACAGAGTTGTTTTCCTGACCCTTTACCTTCTCATTCTTCAAGATCAAGTTCAAAAGACAACTTGGGGTGCCTGGGTGGCTCAATCAGTTAGGCGTCCAACTCTTGATTTGGGCTCGGGTCATGATCTCCTGGTTTGTGAGTTCAAGCCCCACATCAGGCTCCGTGCTTGTCATGCAGAGTCTGCTGGGGATTCTCTCTCTCTCTCTGCCTCTCTCCCTCTCTCTCTAATAAATAAAAACTTTTTTAAAAAAAGACAACTCTGTGAAGGCCACCTGGACTTCTGAGACAGAGAGGTTTAGGCTCCCTCCTCTGTGCTTCCTTAGTAATTGGTAAATGTTCCTTTACTCAAGCACTTGTATGCTGTTCTACAGCTATGTCTATGTCTGTTTCTCCCTTCAGATCAAGAGCAGCCCCAGCTCTTCTCTATTTACCTTACTCACATTTTACTCTCCCACTCCCTTCTCATCCAGAGTACTGACCAGTCCGAGTCCCTATCCAAGTGAAACCTGCCTACCATTTATTTCTCAACTGCACTTGAACAGTTAAAATCACACAGATGTGGAATGTAATAGTACCTAGTAACCTTACTACAAACCTATGGTATAGTCAGTTTCTCACTTTCCAAAATGGCTATTTCACACCATCTTCTTCATCCTCAAACCTCCTGTAATCCCTGTACCCCTGATGACCTTGCCTCTAATTCACTGAGAAAATAAAAGTAATCAGAAGACAATTTTCCCATTCCTCACCATCACATTTTCCAACTCCCTTGCATCTGAACCTATATCCTATGCATCTACCAGAGGCTGGTCCCTCCACTCTTGCTCTAGATCCTGTCCCCACCCACCTAGCAATGATCCCGTTTTTCCTCTCTGTCATCTAGATCTCCCTTTCTTCTGGATCATTTCCACGGGCCTGAGGACATGCCTGTAATCTGTCTGCTAAAAAAAATAATGAAAAACAATTTTTAAAAATTCTCTTTACTCTTCCTTCCCATCTACTAATAGTCACTCCATGTCTTAGCCGACCTTCACACTAAAATTTCTTTTATCGTCTTTACTATTGCCAATTCCTCATCTCCCATCTCATCACCACCTATTCCAATCAAACCTCAGTCCCTTCTACTCCACCAAAACTGGTCTTGCCAAGTTAACAGTGTTCCCAAGTTGTCCAATCACACTGTCATATCTGTGTCCTCATCCTGCCCTACCTTTCAGCAACATTGGACACAGGTGACCATCTCCTCCTTTTGGAAACACTTTCTGGCTCGGCGTTCATGATCCCTGCTTTTCAGGTATGCCCCCCACCTCCCTGGCTTCACAGCCTCCTTTGCTAGATTTTCTTCTTTTCTAAACATTAGCCATTCTAGAATCCAGTCTGGAGACTTCTTTTCTGCTCCATGTCTAACCTCTCCATGAAGAATCTCATTAATCTATAGGTTTAAGGACCATCTATATGTCAGTGACTCCAAAACTTATAGATATACTCCTAATCACTCCTCCAGAATCCAGACTTGGACTTATACACTTGATTATCTTTTTAGAAGCATTTCTAATCTCTTTGCCAAGTCTTCTGTGTCACTAAATGGCACCATTCACCCAGTTGCTCAAGCCAAAAACTCAGGAGACATCTTCAAACTCTCTTCCCCCACCCTCTACTACCCCACTGTCCCATCCATCCACAGACTTCATCGATTCTACCTAAAAACACTTCCCCAATCCATCTACTTGTTTCTATCTCTATTGCTACCATTCTAGGCCAATATACCACCATTCTTTACCAAGACAACAGCCTCCTGACTGGCCTTCTCGCTTCCTCTCTTACCTCCTGCTTGCCATTCATTCTTCACCCAGCCACCCAAACAGTCTTTAAAAACATAAATCAGGGGCACTTGGGTGGCTCAGTCACGTGTCTGACTTCAGCTGAGGTCATGATCTTGGAGGACTTGTGAGTTCGAGCCCTGCGTCTGGCTCTGTGCTGACAGTTCTGAGCCTGGAGGCTGCTTTGGATTCTGTGTCTCCCTCTCTCTCTGCCCCTCCCTGGCTCATGCTCTGTCTCTTGCTCTCTCAAAAATAAATAAACATTTAAAAATTTTTTAAAAAGAAAGAAAAACATAAATCAGAGTGTATCACTCTCCTGGCTAAAACCCCATTGGTTCTGCACTGCACTTAGAATAAACCCTCCTCCCCACCCTACCAAGGCCTACCAAGCCTTCTGTGGCCTGGCTCCCAACCACCTCTCCAAACCTGCCTTGTCCAGTCTCTTCCTTGCTTGCTCCTAACCATATGATTTTTATTTTTTTAATGTTTATTTTTGAAAGAGACAAAGACAGAGCATAAGTGGGGGAGGGGCAGAGAGAGAGGGAGACACAGAATCAGAAGCAGGCTCCAGGCTCTGCATTGTCAGCACAGAACCCAATGTGTGGCTCGAAGTCACAGACTGTGAGATCATGACCTGAGCTGAAGTCAGACGCGAGCCACCCAGGCGCCCCCCCCATTGGTATTTTTTCTGTTCCTCAAACTCTTGCTTTTTCCCATCTGAAGCCATTTGTAGCAGCTATTTACTCTTCTTGGAACACATGCTCCCTCTCATCCCACCCTATTTTATTTTAATCATGGTACTAATCACAATTGGACATTTCCTTGTGGTTTTGTTTTTTGAGTTCAAAAAAAAAATCTGTGTCTCTTACCTAGAATAAAAGCTTCCTGAAAGCATGGCCTACACTGTCTTCTTCTCTGTTGGATGCCTAGCCTGTAGAATGATTTCTGGCACATAGTAGGTGTTCAGAAAATGCTTGTTGAAGGAATGAATGAATTCTAGTATTCCTTGCAATCGGTACAGTTCCTGACACAGACTAAGTTCTCCTGTGTTTGCTGAATTAAGAGATAAGTTGCTCCAACTATACTGTGAACTTCTCAAGAGCAGAAGCCCTGTTTTAAATTTCTTTGTTTCTAGGGGCACTAACTAGTCAGTTAAGTGTCTGACTTTGGTTCAGGTCATGATCTCATGGTCTGTGAGTTCAAGCCCCATGTCGGGCTCTGTGCTGACAGCTCAGAGCCTGGAGCCTGCTTCACATTCTGTGTCTCCCTCTCTCTCTGTCCCTCCCCTGCTCGTACTTTGTCTCTCTCTCTCAAAAATAAGTAAACATTTAAAAAAATTTTTTATTTCTTTGTTTCCATCACAGGACCTAGCATGATGCTAGGGACTTCTGGATGCTTTGTAAATATGCTTGTTTGATTTATTCTTCTTCACAAAGGGAAGGCCAAGCTTTTCAACTATCTACTTAATAGACTTCATTTCTCTGAGAGTAAACACGTGACACAAGAGGAATGCCATGAGAACGAGGATGGACTGGGTAGGGAACTGTAGGGGTTGGTCAGCCACTCTTGGCTGGAATGGGGATAAAAGGAGAGTCTGCACCTTGCAGCTTTCCTATCAGAATTCTAGTCACGGTGCTACATTTCTTCTTGATACATGTGTTACAGGGCACAACCTACATCCTGGTGATGGTGGACCCCGATGCCCCTAGCAGGTCTTCACCCAAAGCTCAATTCTGGAGACATTGGCTGGTAACAGATATCAAGGTAAGCAGGCCAGAGGGCGCTCTCGGATTCATTCGGGCCTATAGCTGGAAGATCACCGTTCTGTGCAGTTCCTAGCTCTCATTCAGGAGGGCTGCGGACTCAGGTTGTCCCCCTACGCTCAGCTGTCACAGCCCCTTCCAGGTTTTCAAACACTGTTGAAAAATGTCCAGAATCAGTGGTGCACAGGTAAACCAGGTGGGGAGAGCCCCAACTTGTAGTGTTTGCTGATTTTTAGAGTGTAAATACTTCCACCATGGCCAATTTCAAGTTACTGATGATTTAACGGTTAACTCACAAATTTTCCAAAAATTTAGCTGTTGGTTCCAGCGCACCACCCGGGGTCCTGGACTGGGAGGCATGGGGGTGATTCTTTGCAGTCCGGGCGGCAGAGCCGGCCAGGGAGAGCCCTGTAGGAGCTTCTCCACCTCATGGGCTGAGGGCCAGTTTCCTCTTCTTTGTACAGAAGCAAGTGGCCTCCCCTTATCTGTGTCCCGTGGCCATCACATAATAGTGAAGGAGTCTGGCTCATCCTCTCTGGAGTAGGTATGAGGAACACAGATCTGGAGGGTTGGTAACGGGCATTATGGGGGGGGGAGCTCTATTCCCAAACAAGTTTTGGAGACTCCAGGTTACACTGTATTAATCCCATTCCCCACTGACGGGTTTTTTGGTGCTTTTAATATTCTAATGTGTACTATATAATCTGCAGTTATTTTCCAACCTCATTTGCCTAGTGAATCTTTTGTTCACGAGTGCCTGGCTGCACACTTTGGGAAAATCCACGCTAGCTTCAGCCGTTCATGCATCTGTGCCCAGAGAGTTCACAGATGGCCTTTGCGTGTCATCAAGCCATAAGATAGTGAGAACCCAGGGGCGCCTGGGGGCCTCAGTGGGTTAAGCATCCGATTCTTGATTTCAGCTCAGGTCATGATCTTGCAGTTTGTGAGTTCGAGCCCCATGTCAGGTTCTGTGCTGGCAGCACAGAGTCTGCTTGTGAGTCTCTCTCTCCCTCTCTTTCTCTGCCCCTCCCTCACTTGCTCTCTCTGTTCCCTCTCTCTCAAAATAAAAAAATAAATAAACTAAAAAAATATATAGTGGGAACCCAGAACTAAAATACTTAAGTCTGGATCTAGGTTTGACCGGTTCCCAAATCCACCATCTCGATGAAGTCACTCGGAGTCCCTCTGGGCAATTCATCTTTATCTGTAAGATAGGAACCATGTTACCTCCTCTATGTGGCTGTCGCAACAATCCAATGATTGCATACTGAGAGCACTTTGGAAAACAAAGAGTACCACAAATGTAAGGAGTTCGTGTTTTTCCTTCCCCCGCTGTGGAGCAGAGGAAGGGGTATCTGTGAACTAGCCATTGATTCTCCTGAGCAAGGCAGGGGCTCTCACAGCTCCTACAGTGGGAAGGGAAGCTCTCCTGTCAACCAACCCCTGCCCAGTGACCACAGGCCCCTCCCGGGGTGCTTAGGTCGTCAACCCATCCTCAGAGGCAGTCCTGGTGACACCTGGCCTTGAAGGGACCCCCTCCAGGGAGGCTTCCAGCAGCAGCTTCTTGGACAGTGCCTGAGCCAGGCACCTGAGGGAAAGCAGAGGCATTGCTTCAACACACTTCCCCTGGCCAAGCACCCCTCAGCCTGATGAAGAGCCTTAGAAATACCACAAATACTGCAAAGAGGCAGACCTGGGGGATTTCCATGCCCTCAAGGCAGGGAGAGGAGCTGAGGGCACAAAAGGGAAAAACACTGGATCCTGCCCCAATCTGGAGCATGGCCATTTTCCCTACTTGGGATCCCCAGGCAGTCATAAGGGGGAGAAACTCTCAAGAAAGGAGTACTGCTCTGGACATGAGGCATGTAGTGCAGCTCTTCACGCACCAGGCTGTCCATAAGAGGGTCCTCCTGGGCAGTTCCGAGGCAGATTTCAGAAGCTGTGGTGGATGGGCAGCTTGGGGCCATAAGACTGCCTCTTTTCCAAACCTGAAGCCCACCCCCACTCCCACCCATGCCCTCACCCCAGCATGCCCTCTGGACGGTTCTCTCACAGAAGCCTTGTGGGGCAGACACAGGTTCTCAGCAGCGCAGCTGAGAAGCAGAGCAAGTGGCAGGTGACAGCTGTCTGGCAAGACTGCTAAGCCTCAGAGCTTATCAGGGCCACCTGCCCGGGTGTGACCCCCAGCTTCCCCGCTCAGACCGGAGGAGGCTTGGGTTTCAGGCACATTGTCACCCACTTTCCCTGATCCAAGCGTCCAGCAGGAAGCAGCAGCTCTCATCAGCTGTGTCCACTCTGCCTGCCCACCAGCCCCCAGGTTCCTCCAGCTGCATGGCCAAGTATAAAAACCCGGCTCACTTAGGTCTCAGGCTGTGGCCCTCGGCCAAAAAAAAAAAAAAAAAAAGAAGGCTCTAATCAAGCCCAGAAACACTTCCTTTGTGTTAGCCGAGGCTGAGTAGGTCTCAGACATTACAACATGTTCAAATCCACTGGTGAGTGTGTTGAAATGTAGATTCCCAGGCACCACCTCTGTCAGTCTGGAGAGAACAAGGTATACAAGTTTAACAGGTCTACAAAAGTTTAGCCAATTGAAGGAAGACCACAGAGTTCAGAGTCGGAATGCCTTGGTCATTTTATCACCCATCTGGGAGCAGTTTTCAAGTGACAATCACTTTTGACACTTCCTTTTGATGCCCACAACCGTTTTGTGAACTAGGCATTCTCCCCATTTTATAGGTGGGAAAGCAAAGCCTGGAGAGGTTGGCTGAAGCAGTCTCTCAGCTAGTGGGTCCTAGAGGTGGGTCTTCAGTCCAAGGCCCCCAACTCCAAACTGCACACCCTTCCTGCCCTACCATGTGGTCTGGTTCACACTGCATCTCTCCCATCAACTCCATGGGGGGAAGAGACACACCACCTTGCCCTCTCTGTAAGATGGGAAACATAATCTCTATGGTTCCCCTACATTCCAGGGGTCTCTTAGGGTTCCCTCTTGTGGACAGATGCTTCTAGGGAACCTCCCTGAAGACTGCTATCTTGGGAAATCAAATACACCTGGTAAGCATTCCAAACCCTTCAGGAATTCTCGCCCTTAATATGTTGGGTTAAACGTAAACCCTATGGGGTACCTAGGTGACTTGGTTGGTTGAGCACCCGACTCTTAATTTCAGTTCAGGTCATGATCTCACATTTGTGGGATTGAGCCCCGCATTGGGCTCTACACTGAGCTTAGAGACTGCTTGGGATTCTCTCTATCCCTCTCTCTCTGCCCCTCCCTCACTCATGCTCTCTCTTCCTCTAAAAATTATAGATAGATAGATACATAGATAGATATAGATATAAATCTTTATATATATATAAAGATTCTCTCTCTTTCCCTCTGCCCCCCTCCCCTGCTCATGCTCTCCCTCTCTCAAATAAAAAACTAAAAAGTAAGCCCTATATATTACCATTACCCTCAGCATTAAGTGGCCTCAGCAGTAAGGCACACCATAAAGTCACTACAGACGTAAAGTGACAACGGTCCTGTGATTCGCAGTTACCACAGAGGTGGAACCCAGGCTGGCCTTGATATTAAGGGTCCAGACCTAACTGCGTGGTGGGTGGGCCACGGCCACAGGATCCCCTCAGTAAGGACAGTTTGGGGGCCATCTGTCCAGGAGAAACAGCAATAAGTTCTCAGGAATACAGGAAACATCTGCAGCTCCCTGCCCCAAAGAGAAGCTGGCAAGCTTCTTCTATAGAGTGGGATAAAGCTCTAGACCCGTGGGCAACTTGTACAAAAAGAAGTCTACCAGGAGGAACCAGGTGTTCATGTTACTGTTTGTTCACTTAATTCAACAAATGTGGATTGACCATTATTTGCAGGCATAAAGGCAAGGACTCTGGGGCCAGACTGTTGGGCTGCAATCTGAATCCACCAGTATAGCTATGTGATCCTGGGGGGGCAAGGCACTCAACCTGCATCTCAATATGCTCACTTGAAAAGTGGGGATACCAATAGTCCCTACCTCCTTACTCTCTTGTTATGAAGTTCAGATGAAATCTTTTAAATTTTTTTTTACATTTTTTATTTTTGAGAGACAGAGAGAGACAGAGCACAAGTGGGGGAGGGGCAGAGAGAGAAGGAGACACAGATCCAAAGCAAGCTCCAGGCTCTGAGCTGTCAGCACAGAGCCTGACGCGGGGCTCGAACTCACAAACCGTGAGATCATGACCTGAGCTGAAGTTGGATGCTTAACTGACTGAGCCACCCAGGTCCCCCTCAGATGAGTTCTTTTAAGTAAAGGGCTTAGAACAAACAGTACCCGGAACACATAGCGAGCTGTATATAGTTGTTGGGTATGACGTTACCCTTATTGCTCCTAAGTCAGGCACCGCACTGGCACTGGGGTTAGAGATGCAGACACGGCAGGGCAAGTCTTTGCCTTCCACAGGCTTCTACTCTAGTGAAGCAGAGGAAGGAGGCTAGACACAGAGGCTCTCTCAGGGTGGAACTTCCCTCGGCCGCATATTTCTGTCAGTTTGGGGATAGGACTAGACTTCAGTCCTCAAACCTGGCCAGACTGGAGCAGGCAGGGACTGCTACAAAGAGCATGCTGTCCTTCTCCGCCCCCTCTTTGAAAAATCTCTCATTGAACAAAAGATTTCCAACAGAGCATTGACACATAACATCTCTCTCCCATCAGTGCCATGTCCTCAGCTTTTTCTTTAAGATGT
The DNA here is from genome assembly GCA_028646485.1 of Cryptoprocta ferox. NCBI lineage: Eukaryota > Metazoa > Chordata > Mammalia > Carnivora > Eupleridae > Cryptoprocta > Cryptoprocta ferox. Next base: position 41,349,260 of record CM053567.1, on the reverse strand, counting down.
TTTTGAGTTCTGATTCAATCTAACTAATAATCTTCATGCTAAAGCCTAATTAAGATATCAATTAATTTGCATCATTCATTTCAGAAGAAAAGCTTATTGGTTCATCTTCTATTTGTCTCTGAAATTAGTGCTCAGGGCTTTTCATGCAGATATTTTCATTAGACTTTTTATTGTTAATGGGAATATTGAACACAGGAAGATGGTATATTAATACCTTCCACAAAGAATATCATGATTGGTGACAAAGAACACTAAGAACAATTAAGGAGACAAGAGTACCTTTTTTCTTCCAAAAAAGAAAATCTTCCTAGAAACCGTCAATGATTCTAAAATTTGCCCTGAATATCTTTTTTGTTTTAAGAAAGAAAGAAAAATGGCAAGTTCATGTTTCCCTTTCATTCAGTGGCCCTCAACCTCTGGCAGCTGTAAGCACATCCAATTCTGGATAGCATCAAAAGGACTTCTAAGGGTCCGTTATTCTGTCTACTTTTCTATAGGGTTGACTTTTTCCATAATGAGAGCTTGTCTCCTAAACGACCTCTAAGTGTGTTCAGTGAATAAGACACATGGAAAACCAAGTAAACAGGGCAAGGATCTTAGCCCCTTGCCTTCCAGTGATGGGTTAGCACAGGCCAGGGCACTTCTGCTTGAACCGTCGACCCCACTACAGAGTGATCTCAGGCAACCTACTTGACCTCTCTGAGACTGCAGCTTCTTGTCTGTCTAAGTGACATAAATCCTTAGGCTTCAGGGTGAGATAGGAAAAGGAAATTACATATGCAAAGAGGGGAAGCCTCCCCAGAGAGAGGCACTATAGAAAATGGCAAATTTATCCTGCTCCTAACCAACAGAGCAGCAGATCCTGTAGAAATTTGAATATACTCTGTGTGTGTGTGTGTGTGTGCGCGCGCGTGCGCGTGCATAGTATCGGAATATTATATATATATATTCTGATATTATATATATTCCAATTCCAAATATATGTACTCAGAAGCAAGCTAATGCTAATGAACAGAAGAGGAATAAACAATCTTCATCAGGACCACAAGTTCTGATGAAGAGATCAAACCAAAGAAATGGGATTAATTATTTACTTTCTTTAGACCTATATTTTTCGTTTTGCTGCTGATATTTGTGCACTTGTCCATGTGTGCTTTGCCCTGTACTGTGAGGGTCCATTAATTTAAGTAATAAACACCTGCAAGGCATAGCTTAGGCTCTTTTAAGATCTAAGGGCCATAAAGAACATTTGGTAATGGGGACAATACAGGGGGCTCTGGTTATAAAGCAAACTTGTACATGGCCACCCCAAAAGGACAGGGAAAGAGCCTGTACTTTTGGGTCAGATGAACCAGGGGAGCCTCCAGGCTCCACCACATCCAGTTAGGAATTTCTAGGCCTCAGTTTCTTCATCATTAAAATGGGCATGATACTAATATTTCTTTCCCAGTGTTCAAGGAGATTAAGCCTCCTGAAACTGAACAGAATAGTAGGACCTTGGTAAATGTGATTCTGTCCCCTGTGACCCCCAACTTGGAGATCTGACCATAGCAGCCACTTATAATTGAGGAACTTCCCTTAGGCTCTTGGTCTCATGCCTTGCAAAGTAACAATTCTAGGCAATGACACAGACCTTGCAGTAAAAACAGCACATCCTTTTGCCTTTGAAGACTAAAGGTGGATTCAGGCCAGCCTGGAGGACCTGACCTGACCAGGATTTGCTTTGTTGGAGGTAGTAGTAGTCGGAGGGGTGGAGGTCAGTCCCATCATTCAGTCTCTGGGAACTGCCCTGTGCTCCCCACCCCCACCAGACCACAGCCAGGACAGGCAGCTGGGCTACAAGTGACAGGCCTACAGTGTGCTTCCCGCCCCCATCAGGACTGCACTTCCTCCCCGACACCTTCCATTTTTATTTTTAACATAAGCCAGCACCCCTCGGCATTTCCTTATCACTCACAGTCCCCACCTTGCTGTCATTGTCCCACCCCAGAGATGCCTTCGTTCCCATTCAAAATAATTTAAATAAAATGTTGCTACAAAGTGGAATATTATCTTTTGATGAATGTTTTTAAAGCCCTTTAGGTTTTCATGGTAATTTGTGGTGTAAAATTATTTGGAGATAAGAGCCAAATTAGCTCTCGTATGCTGAGGTCGCTGTGTCCTGTTATCCATGTGAGCAGTGTTTAAATATAATCAGCCCTCAGACTAATGCAGCATAATTGTTCATTTGAAATAGCTTTTTTTACTCCATTCAATGAGTCATTAAAATATTCAAGGGATAATGCAGTGAATTGGAAATGAATTTATCATATTATCCCATACATACTGTAGTGCTTCAGGTAACTAAGGAGAAAGGGAGAGAGAGAAAAAATATGAATATAATGTGTACAGGCAGGAAAGGGGCCAGTATATACAGGAATATGGTCAACAAAGCTTTTTAGTTGGTTTATGGAAACTATGTATAGAGAGGCTGACCAGGAGGGTGAAAAAAAAAAAAAGGAAAGTGCTGTTCTTCGAAGAGCTCATGCGCTCTCTCTCTCTCTCTCTCTCTCTCTCTCTCTCTAAGCACTCTGAGAATCTGTGCTCCACCACAGCTCCACTGTTAACTTATTTTTATCAAATATGTTTATATCAGAAAGTCGTTATGGAAACCAATTCTGCCATCCAGGAGAATTCCTGGATCAGGCAGAAAATTTTCTCTCTCTCTCTCTCTCCATCTCTCTCTCTCTCTCTCTCTCTTAATCTCTCCCCCGCCCCCTCCCCAACCCTGTGACACACAAACTCGCACTCATACACATACACCTCGCTCACACACACCCATAGACACCCCCAAAGGGAACAGCACAGTCTTGCTCACCCAATTCTGAACTCAGCTCTGACAGGCACAGAGGGTGACACCCTGGCTCCCCTTCATGGCCATGCTGTAAATTGGACAAGACTGAGCTAGACGCCCTGCCCTGACACCAGGAACCTGGGCTTGTCGCTGTCCACTGGCCTCAGTCCCCTAAGCACAGGCGCTTAGGAAGAGACAAAGGGGCATGGTGGCAGCACATTCAAAAGAGTGATCCTTCCTTGATTTCCGGAAAGTTCTGTTAGTGTGGACTGTTTATACCACACCTGGAAGAACGTCTTCTATTCTGGCCACACTATGTTAAGAGAGTGAGCAGCATGAGGAAAGCGGCCAGAACGGTGAGGCTCTGTAAACGCTGTGTCAGGTGAGCAGGACCCAAAAGAGGCAGGATGGTTAGCCTGCTGGAACAGGAAGGGAAGACACAAGAACTGCCTTTACAGATTTTCTGAAGATTTCATTAAAACTTGGAAAACAAGGGAGACCCTGCTGTGCCCCACTGGGCAGAATTAGAACTGATGGGGGAAATTTACATGGAAGTAAATTTTGGCTCCATATAAGAAAGAACTTTCTAAGAATTTGAACTGCCTAAGAACTGAGCATATACTCCACAGAGGAGGGAACGTCTTATCGCTGAAAGCACTTATTCACGGGTAACCCAGGGAATTCCCCCACTGCGTGGAAGTTTGGAGCAGATGACCTGTAAGATGTTTCCACTTGCGTATTTCCTCTCCTGGCTAGCAACACCCTTCTTATAGCTTCTATTCATATAACACATTAACAACAGCAATAATAATTAAAAAGGAAGAGTAGAAAGGGAAAAGAGAAGAGGAAGAAAGAAAATAAGAAAACACATTTGCGCACTTAGCATGTGGTTCTGGGCACATGAGTACCTCATTTAAATATCTTAACAAAAGCCCTATAGGAAGGTAATAAAGACAAGAAGAAGAGGAGTTGCTCAACTTGTCCACGATTACACAGCTAGCAGTAGTGGATTGGGATTTGTGATCATGACGCAATACGGCCTCCCCAGAGTTTAGGTGGGTTCTCTGCCCACTCTCAGTCCTGGCCCATGTCAAGGGCTTATGTCAAGGCCAGCTGTGGCTGCTAGGAGTGCTGGTGTGAGTGGTGGGGTTTGAGGTGCCTGGCCCTCAGCCTCTGCCCATGGCCACACCTGCCTCAGCCCTAGCATAGCCCTGACTCTGGGCCTTGGAGTGCAGCCTACACCCAAGAGGTAAATTCTCTGACTTATATTGGGAAGCAAATTAATTACCTCCCTGAGTCTGTTCCCTCACCTGTAAAATAGGACACTAGCATCAACCTTGCAGGAACACCGCAAAGACTCGAGAGAATGTATAGAGGACAGCAACACGGCACCTGCCAGGTAGTAGATGCTACTTATGTGCTGGTTCTCCACTGCTTCTGTCTGCTATCACCCTAGGTCCTCCATAGGAAGCTTAGAAAGTAAGGAGCATATGTCACCTTCAAGAGATATGGCAAGGCCTGGCCAAGAGAATGGGCTGTCCATGTGGGTACCAGTTAAAAGACCTTAAGGGAAAAAGGCAATGCAGGCATAGGACTTAACAGTGAAGTGTTGGGACCAACTATTTAATGTGCACTGTGCTCGGCACTGTGTCTTTTAAAGAACAATAATAGATGATAGACAGAGAGACAAATAGGTTTTTAATAAATAAATGTTAGAAGAATTTAAAATGTGATTTTTTTTTCCTGCTATTCAGTTGGAAGGACAAGGCTAATGTACAGGAAATGGAGAGTAGAACTCATGGGGTATAGTACCAACTCTAACTGGGCTCTTGAGGCTCAGAGAGCTATAAAAGTTCAGAGCCGCCTTCCCTTCCCCTTTGCAGTGAGCATCTACTCTTCCTTCAAGGCTCAGCTCATGATACCTCCAGTTTTATGCTTCTTTGGTTTGTTTTTATTTGTGAGTCTCTTTTCCTGATTAGACCTTGAGTTCCTAGAGAGCAGAATTGTATCTTATTATATCCCTAGCACTTAGCACAGTGCCGGGAACATCGAAGGCCCATAGCAAGTATTGATAGAATCAATTATTGAAGGCATGAAGGAATGAATATGAGAATGAAGGAAGGATGGATGGATGAATGGGTGGGTGGATGGATAGTGGTTGGGTAGGAGGATTAGATAGGGTGGCATCACTCTATGATGACTTCACAGTGGAGATACAAGTTGAACTGGGCCTTCAGTTGTGAGCAGGCCTGGAAAAGTCAGAGAATACCAGAGACTGCATTCTGGGAAGGGAACAGAAGAACTGAAAGCTCAGACATTTGAATGGGATAGGAAAAAAGAAGAATCATAAACCTAAAAGCCAAGACACTTGAGTTAATTAAAGCCCTTATCACTTCTCTCTAGATGGTTATTGCAAAAGTCTACTAACTGGTCCCCTTCCTATAACCCTACCTCCTCCAGAAGTATCTATTTTTCTAAAATAGAAATATGATGATGTTACTTCCCTGGTTGAAGCCCTTTGGTGACACCTTGGTATCTCAGGACACAGTCCTTTCTGGACCACATGTTATTTAAGGCCTCTGAGGATGTGGCCCCTGCCTGCCCCGCCAGCCTCCATTCTGAGAATGTGGCCCCCACCAGCCCCGCCAGCGCCCATGGTTTTCCTGCTGAGCTGCTTGTGGTATCTCACACCTTCTGTGTGGCTCCAGCCTCTGTGGACCGTTCTTGCTCAGTCCCTCTCCCTAGGAACCCTGTCTTCAACCTGTAAACATTTGCTTTGTATGAGTTAGTATCTCATGAGTTAAGACCTTCAAAGCCCAGAAAGAACTTAGATTTACGATCAGAAAGGCATTTCCAGAAATAGGAGAGGAAAATGTAAATTCCCGAATTTAGGCTGGTGAGTGTGGTATCAATCCACATCAAAATTCCATAACCATTTGATAAACAGATGGTCCGAAACAACATAGAAAACAGTGAACACTGGGAGTCAGCTTAGGGTGACTAAAAACAAATCGCACCTCACCACTCAGATTTCCTTGCCGATAAGAGCACTGATCCAGTGGACCAGGAGGAGGTCCACAGCACAGCTTAACTAACCAAGGCGTTAGACCAAGTTAATCTTGGTAACCTCGTAGGCAAGGGGGAGAAATATGGCTTCAATGACTATTGTGGTAGGTGGATTTGTGGCTTGTTAACAATTCCTGAAGAGTGGGGACTAATGTCAACCTTAAGGGTGGTCCCTGGTGACACACCACAGGACTCCATCATGGGCCCCACCTTGTTTGATATCTTTATAGAGAGCATGCTCACCAACTTTGTAGATCACACAAAGTTTCAAGGAATTGCTGGCATGATGGCTGACACAAGACAGTTAATTTTAGCAAATTGGAAGGATGGGCCTGCATTGAAACATTTAAATATAATAGGGGTTAATCTAAAGTTCTATATTTAGGTTCTAAATCAATTTCACAAGTACAAAATGTGGAAGATCTGGCATGGCAGGAGTTCATGAGGAAAAAGGATCCTAGGAGTTTTAGTTAATTTTTAAGCTAATTTTAAGCTAATAATAGAATGTCAAACCATAATGCAGGAGTTATGAAAGTTAATGTAATCTTAGATCACATCAATGGAAGTAAAGGCTTTTAGATCATTGAAGATTATAATTTCCCTTTTTCTGCATCGGTCCGACCACCTCTGTTCACCCATTCATTCATTCATTCATTCGGTCATTCATTCATTCAACATGTGTTCAGCACAGCTTGGGCAATAGTTTTTATTCAGGCCTCACAGATCAAAAGTTTATAAAGTCAATTCCCTTCCAGGGAAGAGCAACCTGTCTGGCGAGAGGAGTAGAAAATTGAATCAGTGACTACATGCAGTCCAGAGTGGGAGTGTCAGCGTGGAGTTAAGTCCCAAAAATCTGGGATAAGAGGAGGTGAGCCCCTCAGAGGAGGTGACCCTGAGCAGAGTAGAAATTCATCAGGTGAATGGTGAGGAAATGGCATGTAGGCAGAAGAAATAGCAGGAATGAAGGTCCTGAGACAGGAACAGGCCTGGGTGGGAGAGGGGGTGTCCAGGAATGGATGGGCTACCAGTGCAGCTGGAGCAGAGTGATCAAAGGGAAGTGCACAGGAGGTGAGCATGAGGGAGGCTCTGAAGGACAGAGGGTCTTAACCTTGACCTCTCCCTGATTAGAATCACCTGAGAGGCCATTCTCCAGACCAGCTAAATCAGAACCCCTGGAAAAAGAGCCTTAACAGCCCTTAATGTCTGTTAAGATTTCCTAGGTGATACAAATGTGCATGGGGTGGGGTGGGGGGATGGAAGTCACTAGTCAAGGAGTATAAAGTTGCAGTTACACAAAATGATTAAGTTCTAAAGATTAATACTGTACTGTACACTTAAAAATTTGTTAAGAGGGTAAATCTCATGTTGAGTGTCCTTAGCACAATTTTTTAAAAAATGTTCTAAGTTTATTTATTTCTTTTGGGAAAGAGAAAGAGAGAATGCAAGCAGGTGAGGGGCAGAGAGAGAGGGAGAGGGAATCCCAAGAAGGCTGCACTGTCAGTGCAGAGCCTGATGTAGGGCTCAAACTCACGAACCATAAGATCATCACCTGAGCCAAAATCAAGAGTCAGACGCTCAACCAACTGAGCCAACCAGGCGCCCCTCAGCACAATTTAAAACAAACAAACAGAAGAAAAAAAAAAAAAGACGAAGAAGAAGAAGGAAAACCCATGTGCATCTGGGAATGAGAATCACTGTCGCGGGGCTTTGTGTCCAGACCTGCTGAGGGAGTTTGGCACATGGCTGTTGGTGGCCTTTAAAAAGAGGTTGATAACTGCTTTGTGTATTTTTGTTGTTCTTTAATCTCTACACCCATCATGGGACTCCAACCCACAACCCAGAGATCAAGAATCCCATGCTCTACTGACTGAGCCAGCCAAACACTCCTGCTTTGTGTCTTTGAAAGATCACTCTAGGGCACCTGGGTGGCCCAGTCAGTTGAGTGTCTGACTCTTGATTTTGGCTCAGGTCATCATGATCCCAGGGTCATGGGATTGAGCTCCACATCAGGCTCCACACTGGGCATGGAACCTGCTTAAGATTCCCTCTCTCTTTGCCCCTTTCCCCAGCTAGCATGTGCACACACACGCTCGCTGTCACTCTCGCATGTGCTCTCTCTCTCTCTCTCTCTCTCTCTCTCTCTCTCTAAAATTAAAAAAAAAAAATCACTCTAAGTGCTGTGTAGGGTGGCAGCAGGATGGTCACAAGAGGCCGTGTCACTCCTTTCAGAGGGATGAGGGTGGCTTGCACCAAGGTGACAGCAGTGGGCATGGAGAGGACAGCTCTGGGGTCTATTTGAGGTTAAGGGCCTATTGAACTTGCCAGTGGATTAGACATGGTGGGTGAAGGATGGTCCAAGAATGGCACATAGATTTGGGGCCTGAGCAAATGGCAGTGCCATTTACTGAGATGGGACACACTGGAGGACGGGAAGGTTGGGTAAGGGGGAGGGGGATCTGAAGTTCTGAAGATCTGAGGCAAGCAGTTAATTCTGAGATACTCTAGAACAACCCTGGATGTTTCCAGTAGGAGACTGAAATGAGGCTGGAAGTTAGGGGAGATGCCAGGAGAGGAGGCCCAACTTTGGGCCACATCAGGGGGTGTTTAGAGCCAGGGGGCCTTTTAAGGTGGTCTCTTGAGGAGGGGAGTGAGTAAGTTGTCTTTGGAGATGTTCGCGAAGAAGCCGCCTGCCAGGGATTGAGCAAAAGGTTGGGCACAGCTGGCTCTAGACTGCTTCCTCCAGCTCCCAGCTGCTAGGATATTATAAAAGAGCCCGACACCAGCCTACCTGGAGCAGAGCACCATGCTGGGAGGCGAGTGCTGAGAGGCAGTCAGGCCAGGGCTCTGGAGGTCCTTGGAAGCCACAAGGAGTTGGTTCTATCTGGCAGAAACCGGGTGACTCTTTGAAAGGAGCTCGAGATTCGGAGACGGGTGTGCTACGCCACTTGCTAGCTGGACGGCGCTGCTCCAGATCCACCCCTCCGAGGGCCTCTGTTACCTTGCCTGCAGAGAAGCCTGTTAGGTATTTGGGCCATAACAACCAGCTCGGAGAGTTTAATTCCTTACTTGATCCTCTAATTAGCAATCCGCGACCTTCCTTTCTGCCAAAACGTTGTTCATACGCACAATGCACCCTCAGGTCTCTGAATGCCAAAACCAAGCTCCAAGTTCCATACAGTTCCCCGTATGCCTGCTCTACCAGTCACCAGAGCGTTTCAGAGTGCTGCAGAGAGTGGCGCTGGGGGGAGGATGTGGAAGCTGCTCCAACTGATTGTAAAAGGTAAACCATTCACTGGGGCTTTATTATTAGAACGCCTGCCTCTGAACCTGCTTCCCTAGTGGTTTTCAACCCACAGCTGGGACTAGTGTCAGGACAGTGTTGCAAACCTCAGCTACAGACCTTAGAGGATCAGAGTGGGCCAGTGAGCAGGGCAAGGCCTAAACAGCTCTGGTTTAGAAGATAGTCAGCCACAAGCCTGCGTATCAACTGGAGAAAGACAGCCCTGTCGCAGGAGGCAAGCTGGGGGCGGCTGCAGGAAACCAGTCATGCCAGGGTGAGCAACAGGCCTCGAGTAGTGGGCAGTAGGATGGGGAGGAAGGTCCAGGTGTTTCTGCCTCTCTCCTGCCAGCCTGGGCTCAGAAAGACATGGTGGCGTCGGTGTGGGGAGATCAGAGACCAAGAGGCGGGAGACAGCAACCCCCATCCCATCCACCCCCGCAGTGGGCGCTGTCGCTTCCCAGAGAGATGAGGAGGAGGAAACCACAGTCCAGAGCTCTCTGGAAGAATCCAGGACTCTGCTCAGGGAGGGGGGAGGGGCCTCAGGGAAGGACTTAAATAGGGTGGAAGGACAGACCCCCGGAGCTCCTTGGGCTGCTGCCCTGTCAAGCCGTTGGCTAAGAATTAGCTTTTTCCTTTCAAAGAGGGTGGAAGTCACTGTTTTCTTGTCTCAGTTGATGAACAGATTCTGGGTGGCAGGAGTCACCATAGAAACAGGTGCTATCTTAAGCAAATGAGCCTTATTAACCTTAAGAGTGGTGGCGTTTTCACAAGATCGCACATATAGGGTAGGAGGAGAGCTGGGTTTGGCTGGGGGAGGGCCACAGCGCTGGGTGTGGCCGGGGGAGGGCCACAGTGCTGGGTGTGGCTGTGCGCTCGGGCACGCATGCGGATGCATGTGTGTGGATGCATGTCTGCATGTGCTTTTGCAAAACCGTTTCTCAGGGAGTGAGCTCATGCTCTCTGCCTTTTCCCTAAGAAAGAAACACATCCCCCAAAGAAACTTTGATCTCCTTAGGAACTGGCCTCCAGGTAGCAGAGATCAAGAGCCCAGCTTCCACCCATAATTCTTTCCCCCACGGCTGTTTCTAGTCCCTGCGTTTACTGCATGTCGGGAACAGGAGCCTCCCTGGGGACCCGGCCACCAGTTAGCAGGGACCTCTGCTCCTGGACGCAGCGCAGTGTGGTGCAGTAGTAGAAATAGGAATACCGACATCAGGCGGACCTGGATCCATATGGCTGTTCTGGGATTCTGAACCAATGGCCTGTCTTCATGAGCCCCAATCTGTAAAAGGCAGAAACACAGGGCTTTTGTGAGACTCCAGTGAGATGATGTGTACTGACAGTGCCTCCCAGTCCTCTCCTGTGAGGAAGGGGTCTCGCCTCTCAAGCACAGCTGTGACCTCACATAGATTTTTCCACACCAAGGTGTCTTTCCCCAGCATTTCCCCAGCATTACCTCATTGTATAGGTTTCCACTCATACCTGCTGTGCTAGGTCCTGGGGGAGGTCAAGGGACATTAGGACAAAGAGCCTGCCTTCAGGGGATTACCATCATTTGGGGGCAGGAGAAAGACTTAAAAACTAAAGAACAAAACCAGGAAGTACTGAATCAGGTAGAGAGAAGAGCTACAGCAGCTCAAAGGGAGTAGGCAGGGAGAGGGCAGGAAAGGGGGGTGGCCAGGGCTTGGACAGCCAGGTAGGGCTGGGGTGGGCAGGGAGGAGACGGCCAAGAAAGAGGGGCATATATTCATCTCTTGAGGCCGAGTCGGCCAAATTCTGGACCGCTCCCACGTTGTGAAGGATAAACAATGAGCTGGCACTCTCCCACAGGATCTGGGAGCTGTGCATCTTGGTTCCAAGAAGCAAGTCTGCTGCCCTCTGCAGCCCCGCCTTGGGCAGGACACTCACCCTCCCCAATCTGGCTCCAACTCTGGGGAATGAACCTGAACTGTCGTCCCAGGGGCTCTGAGGACTTGTCCCATGAGGCCCTGCCATGTATACCCTGCAGCCTGAGGTGCCATTTGCCCAGGAGTCAAGATGGAACCAGCCTGCCCTGGGAAGGGCACAGCACCAGACACCTTTATTTTCCTTTGCCATGAGGAGTAAAGGGTCCCAACACATGCCTGAAGCTGGGACAGGGTTGGCATCATGGCTGAGGGACCCTCCCCTCCCTCACAGATTCTAGATCTCTAGAGCTGGAAGGGCCCTCGGATTTATGTGATCCCAATCCTCCTTGTACAGATGAAGAAACTGAGGCTCATTGTGCAGGATGTGGACCAGAATTGAGTCCTACTGCTCTTTCCTTTCACTGTCCCAAGTGAACGAGACTGTCCCTCTTGCTGAATGAGAGAGGCTGTCTACTGGCATGTGCCCTGCGGGCCTGGGGCACTCACAAGGTGACTGACTGGGTCCCTGGGCTGCTCAGGTCTCACCTCCTTTCCCTTTCCAAATCAAAATTTGGCATTTCATGAGCTTCACCTGGCGCCAGCCAAGGACTGCAACTGTAGAGGCTCTGGGTAAGTTCTCCCAGTACACCCATGTCTGCCTCCCAAGCTCTCTCCCCCACTGGCTTAAAATTCCTTAATAGCAGAGAAAGCGTTAGGCCACAATTGAAGGCAAGGCTGGAAGAGCTGCTTATTAGGGGAGAAGTCATGGATTGGCTTAAGTGGCAATAAACAATGCTGGAGTGTTGGTTGGGCCACTCAGAGCAATCCAGGGCAGGGGGCCACTGGACAGTGAAGGAAAGTGAGATGGGAGGAGAGTCAAGGGGGGGGGCTCTGAACCTGGCTACGTCTCCCCAAAAGTTTCTCCTACACCAGCTGCCCCCAAATATGACGGCTGTTCCCCTTCCCATGGGAGATGACATAGACGTTAATGCCATTTAAAGGAATTTTATTCCTCATAGTTCCTAAGAGAAGGGGACACACCATACGTGCCACGCCATGCAGGGCCGAGTGGGGAAGCATTTGGGGTCAATCAGGAGGCAGAAGGAGCAAGAGGCGAACATGGCCCACAGTCTTTTACCTGTGGTTTTTACTGGAAGGAGTGGGCGAGGCAGGGGAGGGAGTTTGAGCACTTTTAGGATTGGAGAGTTTGAATAATCTCAATGGGCTCTGGGCTATGAGGGTGGTCTCTAGTCGCCTGGTACCTGGCACCAGGGTGATTAAGACGGGAATATCGGCTTGGTGTGTGACAGATGCAGGATGTGGTTGGCAGTATGGGCTTTGCATTGCTTGGTCTGCATAATGGGTTGTTTGCTATATCTAGGAATTAGCTAGCCCTGAGAAGGATGGTCTCTCCAGGATTAGCAAACCCTTGGGATACCAAAGCATCATAAAATACAAAAAGTGAAAAAAAACTGATTAATACACCCGGAGCCCACTTCTCTCTGAAAGCTGCTCTCTTTTAAAGTTCTGCTCAAAATCCACCTTCCTTACAACTCCAGGACCCCTCCCCTTGTCTGGCCTCCCACTTAGCACTTAGTCTGTGCCGCACAATTTAGCACTGGCTTCCACGCTGTCTTGTTTCCTAGTTGTCCCAGGGCACTTGCCCTAGTTTCCCAGCCCCGTGGGAAGACTCTGCTTGCCTTCCCCTGCCCTGGTACACATCTGGCCCTCTACCCGGAACACAGCTGTTCTTCTTAGCATTAGCCCTTCCCAACCACCATCCCAGCCAGGGTACTCACCCTGACCCCCTCACCTTTCATGCTGTCATCTCCTGGCCAGGCTGTCAGAATACACTGCATCGTCCCACCCACAGACAACAGCAAGACACTCTTCTCCCACTCCTTTGACCACATGGACCCCGCAGCAGTCTGCCAGCAGCCTCCTCCAGCAAACAGACACCCTCCACCAACTGAGCACCCACCACTTCTACTCACCATGGACGACTTCCTCCTACCTACACCTCTCTTCTCCTGCCACCCCCCTACCTGACATATCCACTCCCCGCTTCTCTCCCAAATCAATGTCCACTCCATTCCCAAACTCTGCTGAAAGCCCATCATATCCCCTTCAACATCACCCTGAACTCCTGCCAACCAGTTCACTGACTTTGAGTTGGATCATTTGTCCCCCTAGGCCCTGGTTTCCTCCCAGGGGAGATGAGGAGCTGGCCTGCAGGGTCCCCTAATGCCCTTGCAGTTCTAACAATCTGGGGTGCTGGCATTCTCCACAGAATGGCAGCATGTAGGCAAAGAATAGGGATTTTGTGCTTGGCCTGTCCTCTCCACAGAGCCAGGCAGAAGGCTGCCCGGAGGAAGCCTCCTCAGCTGCTGCTTATTGACTAAACCGTCCCTAGTTACGATAGCAAGAGACAGTTCCATTCAACTCAAATACAGTTTAGTGAGCACTCCTTCTAATTCAAGATTCTGCTGGGTATCATGGGGGCTCTAAAAGGATAGAATTAAGTTCCTGCCCTCAAGGAACTCAGACTCAGTGGGGAAATGAGTTACACACATACACACCGTTCAGAATTGCCAGGGGAATTGTCATCAATATTTTCCAAGTTTAAAGAGCCAACTCGAGTCACTGCTTTTAGTTTTTTTAAGGTTTATTTATTTTTGAGAGAGAGACAGACAGACAGAGTGCAAGCAGGGGAGGGGCAGAGAGAGAGGGAGGCACAGAATCCGAAGCAGGCTACAGGCTCTGAGCTGTCAGCACAGAGCCTGACATGGGGCTCGAACCCACGAACCGTGAGATCATGACCTGAGCCGAAGTCGGACACTTAACCAACTTGAGTCATTGCTTTTAATTCTTACTTTGGCTTTGCCAGCACTCAACACTAAGTATCTGACAGTATGCCAGTGTGAAGCCATCCGTAAATATCGAGTGTCCACATGGTGCAAGCACTGTACTGGGCACCTTGGCCTTGGAGACCCATGATACCTCTGGGATTTAGCCAATATTCTTCCAATTTCAAATATTCCCACCTTGTCCTCTTAACCATAGAAATGCTCATAAATTTCCACAGTTCAGCATATGAACTATACCTCCTAAAATGTCTTTGATACTTAGAGGATTAAAAAAAATCTTTTCAACATGTCTGTTGATTTGGGGTTCAGAAAATAAGATAAATCCATTTATATTTTATACTATAAACAGTGTAAAGTATTAATAAACCACCCAATAAATGTAAAGAGTTTCAATAAAAAAAACTTTCATGGAGAGTATGAAAGACTTAATATATGGAGAGATAACGTAAGTTCACATATCAGTCAGTATTTTCCAAATTAATTTTTATATGTGCTCTTTGTTGATAAGGAAGAGATTTTTACTGAACTTGACAAAATGATTTTTATTGGAATTTAAGGTTACTTTTAGATATTAATACAGATTAATACAGATATGGTACTGGTGGGAGAATATAGACACACCATTGAGACTGAAGAGAAGGATAGGAAACAATTTAAAACAGCATCTGACAAAGGAGTCCTCTCAAAATCAAAGAGAAAGGACTGATTATTTCATAGATGGTTTGGGGATGATTGGCTAATCATTTGGGGGAAAAATAAGCTTTTTCTCATACCATGACCAAAATAAATTCTAAATGGATTAAATATTTAAATGTTAAAAATTAGACCATAAAAGAACCAAAAGAAAATACAGCTTAATGTTCATCAGATCTAAAGATAAGAAAACCCTTAACATGTATTTGCAAAGGCAGAAGTGAAATGATTGACCAGTTTCACCTCATAAAACCTTCAAACTTCTGCAGATCAAAACCTCCATAGACAAAATCAAAAGACAACACAGTGAAAAAAAAAAGTGATATATAGGACAAAGAGTTACTATCCTCAATATATGAGGCACTTACAAATTAATAAGATCATAATTGTACATAACTCACGGGGCTGTTGGAAGGAATAAAGGAAATACAGCAGTATATAATGTGCTTAGGGCGATGCCTGACATACAGAAGGCATTCAGGGTTTGCTATTAATTTATTTTTTAATAAATAGAAAAATGGGCAAAGGACATCAATAGGAAGTTCTTTAAAAAGAAGTACAACATAAACATAGAAAAAATGAAAATGTACACTGGTACAGAAGTCCAAATGAAAACAAGAAATCACACACCAACTGTGGCCATTAAACTGGCAATGTGAGCTTTGTTTCTTTAAAAGCCAGGAATAATAGCATCTAGTGTCCTCTCATATGATGCTGATGGGCATGTAAATCATGGAAAACAAGTTTGCAGGGTTATTTGGGGGTATGTATCAAACATCAAATGCCTTTAAAATGGATGTAGCCTTTGACCCAACAGTCTCCTAGGAACTTATACTAAGGAAATTGTAATGAATGTGAACAGTCATTCATCCATAGTGCTGTTTATCGCAGTGTTGCATATAATGAAAAACCAGGAACAACCTATCTGTCCAACAAGAGATGATTAGCAAATAAATTATGGCCCACGGAACATTATGCAGCCATTAAAATGACTGAAAATGACTAGGTAAGGCCACCAATAAAATACTTGTGCCAAATGGTTGTGAAAAAGAAAAAGCAAATTAAAAGTAATTATACAGAGCGTGACCCATTTTTGTTGCGTGGGAAAATAGACATGGGGAAAGGAAGCTGGAGGGTATATGCACCAAAACATTTATAGTAGTGAAGTCTGAGTAGTAGGATTATAAGCGCTATATTCTTTTTTTCCAAAATTTTTCTGAATTTTCTATAATCTATTGTTTTACAATCAGAATTTTTAATTTAAAATGCTATTTTTAAAAAATTACATTGCTCAGAAAGAAAATATGATTGTCACAGCTATGGGGAATGTAAAGAGAATTAGGTAAGGTCCCTGTTCCAGGAATCTGGTTTCTTTTGGGAGCATTTAAACATCACCTCTGCCGTGGAGCCCCGAGTGCCATCCCACCCCACGCCCCTTCCACCACCCTACGCCCCTCCCCACTGTAGCGCCCCATGCACACCTCTGTCACACACCTGGCACTAGTCAGTACAGGTTTGCTTGCCTTTCCCCCTACTGGGCTGGGAGTTACTTACAGGCAGAGCCAGTGTCCTTCATCTGTGTCCCCAGGAATACAGGGCCAGGTCCTGAGTGTTCATTGTTAGAGCAACCTAAGCCTAGAACAAAAAGAATATCTACCAACATAACGTCAAGTACCTGCTGAGTTGCATAGACGATACAATAAATTCATAAGAAGGAGATGTTGGTTATGATTGGGGTGAACAGGGAAGACCTCATGGAGAAGGAAGGCATTGAAAAACTCCCAGGAGCATGGCTAGGATATGCGAGTTGCACTCACCCCTACCCCTAGTTCTTTCATCTCCACCTTATAAGCACCAGAAGAAGTATTCTGCCCTGAGCCCTGAGAGGTGGCCTATGCAGGAAACCCCAAAGCCACCCTTCCTTGCCACTATAGGCACACAAGTGGGCTGTCTCTCCCGTAATAAGGAAGCACTGATCTGTTGACATATCCTACTATCTCACTTGATGGCTGTCAATACAAGATTTCTGCTCATTTATTGGAAACCCTGTGTTAAGACTCCAGTGGATTTCAGTGTTAGTCCCCCTAAGGCAGGAGCTTTATCTGACTTGTTCATTGCTTTACTGCCAAGACCCAGGACAGTGTTTAATGAATAGGAAGTGCTAATTAAATGTTTGTTGAATAAATTAAATATGATAACTTAAATATTGGCTTACAGGAGTCTGTGCCGTATTACACATATATGTGATGAATATATATATATATATACTTCTGTAACTGCCTTGTGAATATGCATTATGTGTTTGTACATAAGTAGAGAACCCTAAAACAAATGTGCATGCATGTGCGTGCATGAGCACACACGCGCACACAGGCACACACACACGCACACACATACACACACAGACTTTGGGAAAATATCAAAAGGAGAAGCCCACAGCTTTCTCAGGAGTCTATTCCATCCTTTGAGATTCCAATAAAATAGAATTTGGATGGTGTCACAGATAAATTTGCCTTTCTAAAAGCTCCCAAGTTAAAATTTGAGAGAGGCTTGAGCATGAAGACAGGATGGCAATGACTAGATATGAATCTGCTTTATTTGTGTGGCTCAGAAATCCTCTCAGTACCATTTGGGTTGAGGAAAGGGGACAAGATGGGAAGAGCTGAGGCTCTTGCTGCCTCCAGCCTCCTCCTCTGCCTCACAGCCTGAGGTTCTACAGAAGCCCATGGGCAACAGCTCCTTCTCCTCCACCCCCAGCCCACCCCCAGAAGCCCACGGAATTCAGCTTTCTCAGGGGAGGGGGAAGGAGAGGGTCTGCATGAAGGCAGCATTTACATTAATGGTGCCCGTGAAATTACCCAGCTTAGCTGTCTATTCTTCTCGGCCTCCGACCAATCAAAGGGCACCGGCTGACGTCTCCCCCATCTGCCCCCCAGTAAAAAAGTTACTGCTGTCATATTGTTCCTGACATCTTAAGCCCTGGGGGATCGTTGTGTGTCCCAGTCACTCACAGATCCCAGTGTCTCATGCTAAAGACTGTATTTAAGGGTAATATAAACAGTTTGATCTTTAAAGTACCCTGGATGCATAATATCTATACATAGTTCTTGAATTTTTATTCTAAAAACAATTAGCCAAAAAGCCCTTTTTATATGATATTTGCAACTACACTGACAGTAACAGCAATTAAACCCCGTCTGTTTGCTGAGAAAGGAGCCAACTCTCCGTTTCTCCAGAAGCCTGTAAAATGTACAAATTCAGAACTAGAAAACTAAGCCTCCGAAGGTAGCCACCAGACCCTTTAAGGTCAGGACCTAGCCCAGCTTTTCTAACCCTCCTCACCCCCACATGAGCCCTTCATTCCAACCAGCTACAGCAACCACGAAATATTCTGAGTGTTTTCCCCACTGCCAAGCCCTTGCCATGTATGCCTGCCAGGATGTCTTCCTTCCTCTTCCCTCTCTTACCCCACTCAGACTTCAAGGCACCCTTCAGGCCGCCCCCATGACGAAGGCTGCCTAGCGTCCTGACCCCGACCGAGTGCTTCCACACGCCTTATAGGGTAGTCTGTTCTGTCAGTGTCTGCTCCCCTTCCACACTGTGATCCCCTTTAGGGCAGAGAATAAATGAATGAGTGAGTGAGTGAACAAATGAATCATCAAACAGTCTGCACAACTGAAGGCAAGGTTGGAGGCTAACACAGGGAGGGCTTCCAGTATACGGAAGGAAGACTGTTTCTGGGGCTCAGAGTTAGAAATGGGGGGTGGGGGGTAGGCAGACTTCCATTTAGACATAAACCACAGTTCTTTTTTTTTTTTTAACAGTTAATTATTTTTGAGAGAGAGACAGAGACAGAGACAGAGCATGAGTGGAGGAGGGGCAGAGAGAGAGGGAGACAGAATCTGAAGCAGGCTCCAGACTCTGAGCTGTCAGCACAGAGCCTGATGCGGGGCTCGAACTCAAAAACCGTGAGATCATGACCTAAGCCAAAGTCGGACGCTTAACTGACTGAAGCACCCGGGCACCCCTAAACCACAGTTCTTAATTCTACACTTTAGGGTGCCTCTCATTGAGCACTGTCTTAAATTTCCTCTGTGTGCTTTCCTGGTAAGAGGAATGTTTCTAAGTTCTTAACTTTTCCCCATGGTTTGCTTTCATTCAGCAAACATTTTTTTTGAGTGACTACCCTGTGCCCCCCTCTATTCTAGGTACTTTGGATGCATCAGTCCACAAACCAAAGATCCCTCCCCTCATGGAGCTTGCTTCCTAGAAGAGGGTGACGAACAAGGGATGATAAGAATAACATAGAAGTAATCTAGTGCGTTAGGAGGTGTAACTACCTGGGGGAAATGCAGAGCAGGATTGAGGAGCCAGAGTGCTCAGGGAGGGGCTCGTTGAGAAGGTGAGATTCAAATGAAGACTTAGAAGAGGGAAGGGAGCAAGGCAAGCAGAAATCTGGGAGGAGAGCCCTTAGGGAGAGGGACGAGCCAGTGCAAAGAACCTGGGGCAGGTGCTGCTGCATCCCAGGTAGAGCTGGGAGACCGATGTGGCTGCAGGCTTGTGGGGGACAAGGGAGGATGTGCAGAAGAGGAGATCCAGGAGGTGCAGGGACCAGATGTGGCAGGGCCTGGTGAGGGCTCCAGCTCGCTCTGTGTGTGTATCAGGAGGCCCTGGGGCGTGTGAGCAGAGTGGGGCATGTTTTTCTTGGGTTTCAGTAGGATCCTTCTGGCTGCTTCATGTCAGGGGAAGGAGCAGGGAGACCTGTCAGGAGGCTATTGCAGTAGTCCAGGCAAGAGATGATAGGGTGCCCTTGGTGGTCAGCTGGCCGTAGGGCCACAGAAGAAGCCAGGCCTGGCACCCTCCCTCCTGCATTTGGAAAAGGGCCACAGCGTTAGTACACGCGCATGCGCTACAGCATCTGCAGACCTCTCCCCAGAGTTTAGCCTAGCAAAATTGAAGTGACGCAGTAGGCCCAGGAACAGCCCTGCCACACTTCCATTGCGCAGGTCTCCAGGGCGTGAACGCAGAGGAGGAGCGCAGGGCGCCACCTGAGAGTGCTAGTAACCAAGTCATCTCCTCGTGAGCATCAGCAGAGGCTCTCCGAGGGGCAGCTTGCTGGCCTGGGAACCCGGAGCGCATTCTAGGCCTGGCCATCCAGCACCACACTCAACCAGTAACCACCCTAGACTTCCCCCTCAGCTTGAATTTCTTCATCAGAAAAGTGGGAAGAATGGGGTGCCTGGCTGGCTCCCATCAGTGGGGCATGCAACCCTTGATGTTGGGGTTCTGAGTTCGAGCCCCACATTGGATGTAGACATTGCTTCAGAATAAAAAATTTAAAGAAACAAAGAAAAGTGAGGAGGGCCCCATGTTCTCTAGGGCAAATTCCATTTATAAAATTCTGGAATTTCAGAATTTCTCCACTTCCTCGACTCAGTGACAGCCTACTTTCGATTTTTCTGATGACTTAAAAATTTACATGAGCACACTTAGTGTAGAACTCTTTCTGCTTAGTTTCTTAGTTACATTATTCCAGATAATACTCTTCTTGCTTGCCAAGAGAAGAAGAAAAAATGACATTAATTAAAGATTTGGTCTGTGTCCTAATCAAAAATTTTAAAAATGAATGTATCATACTGTACATTCTGTAATGTAGCTTTTTTACTTAGCAATATATCATTAACATTTTCCCATGTCAACACATATTCTTCTACACCATGATTTTTCGTGCAGAAGTAGTTTACCATATGGATGTACTATAATTTACTCAGCCAAACCCTTACTATTGGACATTAGGTTGTATCTTTTTTTTTATATATATTAGTACCAATGCTACAATGAACAAAGTTGTGAATACCCACTCTTCATTCACCTCTGTAGTGACTTTCTTAGAATAAATTCTTAAGAGGCCAAAGGTTTCCCACATTCAAAGGCTTTTGGGTCGATATTACTAAAATGCTATCCAGAATTTAGAAATTCAGTCCATTTAGAATCTTACCAATAGCATAGGAATAATTATCAGGACAATTCACTTTTCGAGTTCAAAGGAGACCTAGCAGTGCTGTGGTTCAGCCCCTTCCTCTCCCAGGTGAGGAAACTGAAGCCCAAGAAGGTGTGGGACGAGCTGGGTGTCCTGGACATGCTGCACGAGCATGTGTGAGACTCCGGGCATACCTGGGGAGCACCAGACACTATTTGTACCACTGCCAGGCCCTCCCAACCTCGGTGCCGCTGCCCGAATACAGGGGCTGCCAGAGCCTCCCGCCTCCAGCCACAGCCACCCCACCCCTCATCTGTCTTTCCCAGCCTGGCTGCTTCCCAGAGCACGTGGCATGTGCATTTTCTCCTTCTTTGCTTCCTGCTCACCTCTCCCATGCAGACACTCCTCCTCCTTTGACCCTCCCCCTTCCATGTCTGATGGAGGACTTGTCATCCTCATCCAGTGACATCTCTGTGACCATTAGGCAACAACTCCCATTTTGAAACACGCTCTCCTGAGCGACCATGATTTTGCTCCCAGCCTCCCTCTACCTGACTTCCAGTGGCTGTTGCTCCCAGGTCTCCTAGCACCCTTTTCCCATCAGACTTTCCCAGGATGGGCTTGTCCGTTCCCATAGCTCACAGCACACCCCACATCACCTCTCCCTGAGCCCTAGACTGGGTGCCTATTGCCCATGTGTCTCTGGATGCTCTGCAAGTCCATTCTCAATGCATTCAAAATGAAACATTCTCTCCCCACCACTACTCTGCTGCTCCGCTACTCCACCACCCTGCTCCTGACACCTCCTCCTCCATCGCATGGCAGCCACCGTAGGCAGAAACCTGGGTCTCACCCTGGAGCTTCTCTTGTCCCTGCTTCTCCCATTCTCCCATCCAGCCACTTCCTTGTGCCCCTGACTCTCTGACGCCCATGCTTACTTTTGCAGGCCCTCCCCCAGCTCCCCTCTGGAGCAAGGCAGTCACTTCTCAACTGATCACCTGCTTCTAGTCTCTGTGCCCCCAGCCTGCCCTCCATCCCATCCCTGGAGAAACCCCTGGGGCTGCCCTCATCAGACTTCTCCCCTACTTAACCCCCTGACGGCTTCCCACACAGGGTAAAGCTGCACACCTTGGTGTAGCACGTAAGGCCCTCCCTGACCGGCCTGGCCTCTGCAGCAGCCTCATTTCTCCCCCCCCAGGAACATGGCCCTCCATTCCCGCCCCAGCACTAACTTCCTGGATTCCTCCTTGGCATGTGGTCATTTAAGCTCTTCCTCGCCCAGCCTGCAGCTCAACCCTCTTGTCTACCTAGAACATCTTTTAAGACTAAGCTTAGACATCTCACCCTTCACAAGGTTTTCTGTGGCCTCCCTTGCTTTAGGCAGCATTAAGCCCCCTCTTCTCTTGCAAACAGCCATGACTCATACATTCCTCCATTACAGAACTGAGCATAGAAGTGCAAGTACTAGTAGTAGTACTGGTAGCGGTAGTAGTAGTAGTAGTAGAGCAAGTACTAGGAGTCGTACTGGTAGCGGTAGTAGTAGTAGTAGTAGAGCAAGTACTAGGAGTCGTACTGGTAGCGGTAGTAGTAGTAGTAGTAGAGCAAGTACTAGGAGTCATACTGGTAGCAGTAGTAGTAGTAGTAGTAGTAGAGCAAGTTCTAGGAGTAGTACTGGTAGCGGTAGTAGTAGTAGAGCAAGTAGTAGTACTGGTAGCAGTAGTAGTGGTGGTGGTGTAGTAGTAACAGTAGTAATAGTAGTTTATTTCTCTGACTCCCCAACTAGCCACATCTACTTGAGAGTAAAAGCCATGTTTAATCCTTATCCTCAGTGTGAGTTTGTTGATTGAATAGTAGTGGCAGAGAAGAACGAATGTTATCATTACTAGTTAATGCCTCCTTTCCCTTTGCCATCATCAGCCAACTGGGAATCTGTACACAGAGTTAAGTTTTGACTGAAAGGGGAGGATATGAGTACTATGGAAACAAAAATGACCTGACAAAATGCTGGTAGCCTCTCTTCTTCCTCTCGTGCCAATTCCCAGACCTGGAGAGGGTCTGCCAGGCAACATCAGCTTGAGATTTTAAGACAACTCTGTAATTCTTGCCTTTCTGACTGTGTCTCCAGTACAGACTCTTCACCCTAACTTAGCTGACATATCTAGAAACAGACCTCAACTCTTCAACTTCATTCACTGTGTTAAATTCTCCTAAACATACTGCCCCTCTGCCCATCTGTGTACATCCTATCCCCGCCTCCTACCCAGATAGATCTGGGAGTTGTCCCTGGAGGAACCTGCCCCTGAATTAGAGGGGCCCAGCCCTCTTCCTTTGGTACACTTCCCAGGCATTGATCATCCACTCTCCCTACCGGCTCTCTTGCCCGCAGCCATAGAGCTTTGTAAGAAGTCTGTGCTCTGATTAGTAGCCTTTGATCAGTCGGTTAAAATCTGACTGTTGGAGGAACTGAACAGAAAGAGATTGTTTCCTCTCTGCACCCTCAAAGAGCCATGGCAACTTTTTAAAAACCACCAAGGGATGGGTTTTCAAAGTCCAGAGATAGACCTAACCTCTTTCCATAGGTCACATTCTAATTCTAAGGAAGATGTGCCCCCAGAATGCCATTCTATATTAGAGTACTCTTTCCCAGGTGTCACTAGTTCAGAACTGTCCACAGTGGACGGCTTAGTGGTCCAATTGCTGGGAGACAAAGGGAGGATGGATGAAGTTGGGGGCAAGGGAGAAAGGGAAGAAGAGCCAGCATTTATCCAGACTCCACCCTGAGCCGGGCACTTCCTGCACCTGCATTACATCAGTTCATTGTCACTACAGCACTGTGACACAGAGGTAGATGGGGTGCAGAGGATTCAGTTACCTTACCCAGAGTCGTGTAGTTGGTAAGGAGCAGAGGCAAAGTTTAAACGCAGCTCCAGGATCAACTTTGAGCAGCAGTGCTCCTAGGAAACTGCATTCCGCTTGCCGGCCAGTCCTGTCACTGCCCCCTCTACCAGCACTCGTTAATGGCTTACTGGGTGCCAGGCACCATCTGTAGACATTCTCTCACTGGCTCCTCACAGGACCCTGTGTGCTAGCTGTTGTTCCCATTTTAAGTGAGGAAGCAGGCTCAGAGGGGTTTGGTGGCTTTCTCGGGTCACACACACCACTAATGAGTGGCCCAGCTGGGTCCATCTGAGTCTTCAGCACAGCTGACCAAGCCCTGCCTCCCTGACTGGGCTTCCCCCTCCAGCATCTCTCCCTGATCGCAGGAGCAGCACCTGTGGTGGGGCATCACGCCGCAAGCTTGTCCCAAACCAGACTGGACCTTGACATTGGTCCACCCACATCCTTGCCTTTTATCATCCTACCCCATCCCAGAGATGTAGCCCTCTGCAAAATTGGAGATTGCTCAGGATCCCCATTGGAGGATGCTTGAGGTCTTGATATGGCTGCAGTTCTGTTCTGGGAGCCGGCTAGGAGGAACCAAGGCAAGGCCTGGGCCAGGTTCCCTCAGGTCCCCCCAGAGGTCAGGGACTACCACCTGCCCAAGGCCTGGTGTCCTTGGTGGTAGATGGTCAAAGAGACATTCCCTGAGTAAAGCCAATGCCATGGAGCGGCAGGGCCCCCGTGGGTCTAGGCTAAGCTGTTCTATTGTCCAAAAGTGGATCCAAACAGGATGACAGTGTGTTCTGGGCACACTGTGGCCCTGAGAAGCAGGCCCTGCCACAGGTCACAAGCCCGTAACGCATGTTTGTGGTCATGGGTGGGCGCTGCATGGCCCACCTCAGCCCCCTTGCCCAGGCTGTGTCTCCAACACCCCCAAAAGGTGACAGAGCCCCCACATGGAGTTCAGAGCATCTCTGATGGTCCTGCCTTCCTGCTCCCTGCCTTTCTCCTGGTGTCATCACTGTTGACAAAGGATTATGTAACCTCCAAGAAGGGAGGCCTGGAGTTCTCCCCAAAGCGGCGAGTGAATCCGTTTTTGCTGCCGTCATTTTCTCAGCAGGAATCTGCTTTATGCAGACTGGATTTAGGGGTTTTTCCTGGATGCTTCTATTTCATTTAACATGCAAGGGCTAATAACTTGTCACAATTCAATAAGGCGGTGGTTACAAACACCCGGGCGGCTGCTTATTTAAATGCAGGTTTGTTAATTAGCTTCTCTTAACAAGGCGTGTGCTAAATCAGGCACCCGGCTGGCAGCACCCAAGCCTGGCATGTCTCCCAGGATGGGAGGTTGGCTATGGGGTCACATCCAGTGGCTGACAGCAGGGCCAGAATTCAAGGCCAGGAGGCTTGTCCTGGCCACCCCAGTGCCTCAGTTTCCTTAAAAAACAAAGTATCAATGACAAGTCTTAACAACCGTAAGATAGCCCCAGTTTGTCTCTTCCTGCCTGTCCAGGTCCTCTTTCCTGCCTTTGAGTCCTGAGCCCACCCTCCCCTCTGTGTGTGTTGTTTGTGTTTATTCTTGTTGCTATTCTCCCTGGTCCTCACCTCTTCCACTGAGCCTTCCTTCTCTGTTCCTTTGACCCTCTCTGACACCTGTCTTCCCTCACCTATCACTAGGTACTCAGTTTTGGTGGTGGGGGTGTTGGTGAGAAAACAGAAGAAAACTAACAAAGATGGAGTGCCTGCTCCATGCCAGGGTCCAGGCAGGCATGTAACATGAACTATCTCTGTAATCCTCACAATAGCCTGTTGCTGGGGTGCTCTTGGCCTCCTGGGCCCAGAAGGCTTATGTAGCCTCCCCAAGGTCACTTGGTGGTCACTCTGGGACTCACCCTCTGGCCTGGCTCCAGGGCCTGTGTAGTCCCCACTCCTCGTATGCAAGAAGTGCCTGAACAACGGGCGTGTTAAGTGAGTACTGCTCATTCCTGCTGTGGTAATGACCTCTTCTCTGAGATCTCATGGAGCACAATGACCCTAGTTGAATGCTGGTTGAATCCTGGAATCCAAGCACCTGACCAGCAGCCTCAAGAAAGCAGCTAAGAGCCCCTAGGAGCTGCAAGTCAGCCACTCTTGAAGGGCCCTGGCCTTCAAGGAGTCTCTGCAGGGCAGTCCCAGCACTGCAGGCTAGTGAGGACGCCAAAGGGAGGGGGCCACGCAGAAACCCCAGGAGGCAAGCTTCTGCAGACCCTCATCCTTCCTGCTCAGATTGTGCGCCCACCTCTCCTCAAAGGGAAAGAGCATTGAGAGAATAGCTAGGCATTGTTCCTTATGTTCAAGAAAGGACTGAGAAAAGATCTAAATATAGAAAGGAAGTCAAAGTGAGGCAAGAATATCGGAGACAGAGCCCTGAGTTGCCCCCAGATTGCCTACCCCTTCCCCACTGAAGCAGGAGCCTCATCCAGCCCATGCCTCTGGACATACACCTCAGTGGGCCTGGCTCAGTGGAGAGGACACGTATGCTCATCCCATATCCTCTGGCTGAGATTGAACCTGAGGTCTCAGCAGGAGGGCTCAGGAGGGGTCCAGGGGGTCTTCCCTGTGATCCTGGGATATGGGCACTGCAAAACTGACCCCAAGGCATGTTGCATGTGTAGGCTCTTTCCCAGGAGGATCTAAAGACACACTGCTTCCAAAGCTGGGCCACCCTCTAATATCAGGAAGAGTCCTTAACCCTTGGAGGTCACCGACCCCAACCTGAGGAAGGAGATGGGCCTCTCACTAAAGAAGTACACAGACAGGCACACATGAACATATACAATTTTGTAACTTCTGGTCTCTCACAAACCCCTTGAAACCTGTTCATGAGTCTTAGGCTGAGAACCCCTGCTTGAAGAAGACATTCTAAGAGACCTTTCTCCTAACTAGAACCCCTGTGTGTCCCCATAAGATTTCCTATGTGTGGTCCATGGACCCTGTGTAAAAAGTGAAGTGTCCTAAAACTTTCTGATGGATGGTTTGGGCATTTTCATGCCTTGAAGGCAGAGGTCTGGATCCAGTGGTTTTCCAAGGACTTGTACAAAGTAGATTCTCTACAGAATTGTTTTGAATGAATGATGAAAGGTTCCTACATGCTCTATGATTTTGTGCCATACCATTTTTATATCTCACCCGATCGCCCTGTGATATTGAACCCCATGGTCGGCACCTTTGTCATCAGTCACTGGGGCCTCTGAAGAGGGAGTGTGGAAGGACGTGCCAGGTCTGGGCTTCTGGGTCCTCTACCTGGTGTCTCCAGCACCCACTGTGAGAGAACACCCCTACTCCTACAGCAAGTCTGTTTCCCAAGCAATTGGGCACCTGCATCCAGTCAAGGCCGACACAGGCGATAGCAAGGGAGCCAGAGAGGGACTGAGAAGACCTCACTCCAAATCCTAGCCCCATGGGACGATATCAGGAGCAAGGAGGGGCCCCAGGCCCACAGGGCCTGCTCACAGGTTATGGTGGCAGTGCAGGTATCTCCAGCTCCAGGCTTCCTGGGCCTTGCCGAAGTAGGTCCAGCTCTGCCACCTCCCCACCAACAGAGTGAGGAGAGCCTGCCATGTCTGAAGTCCAACATGGGTGCCTCCAGACAGGAGCTGGGAACTCTGAACCTGAGCCAAACCCCGGGCCTAAACATGTGAGGGTCTAGAATGGGGGCTCATGCCAGGCAGGGCCTTTGGTCTCCCAGATTTCTCCCGGTGGCTGGGCCACATGACATTGCCAACTGAGGCGGGGAGTGGCTGTGTGGGAGGCCGGGTACAGGGGGAGGGAACTCCTACCCCCGCCCAGGCCTTGGATCATTTGAAAGGCAAATGTGCCGGGTTGCCTAGGGAACGGGAGAAAAGGGACTTCCCTAGCACCGGTGACTAGTAAGGGATGGAGAAGGGAGCTGTGATGCCGAGAAAATTGTTTCCAAAAAAAAAAGTAACAAGCGGTGACTAAGCAGCCCTGGTTATGTAAAGCGATCCCTGAGGAAGTGTGGGGAAAAGCCTGGAACCCACCCCCGTGTCCCTCCTCCCCACTCCCAGCCCGGTTCCTGCTACCTCGGGGAGTTTCCAATAGCCCCTCCCCCCTCCCCCTTCCCCTCCACGGACACCTTGCTCCTCCACAAGGCTCTCACTGGCAAGGATGCCCAACGTGGGGGGGGGGGGGGCAGGGCACAGAAGAGGTACCTGCCTTCACAGTCCCACAGGAGACCACTTGTGTCAGTTCTGGGAACTCTGTTCAGTACAGGGCACCCAAGGTTGGCCCAACAGGAGGCAAAGGGTCTTTTGCCATCTCTGAATCGGGGGTCTTCCACTCCGAAGACAAAGAGTTCCAGACTTGCTCCCTGACACAGCTGGTTGCTGACTGTAAGCTTAGGCAAGTTACAGAAGCTCTAGGTGGAAGTTACCTTCTACCCCACAAGGCTGTGGGGGTAATGAACTCAGATGCTTGTGTGCAGCTGTAGGCACAGGGCTGACCCATATGGACACCTAACATGTGTCAGTTTCCTTTCCCCTTAGCCAGGAACCTTAGAGGCCCTTCGGTACTTTTGGAAGGGAAAGTCTGAGCCTGATCATTAGGCTCATTAGGGATCCAAGGAGTCTCACCATCACTTCTATGCCTTTGTCATCCAGTGGATGAAGGGCTGCTGATCTGGCCACTTGATCTGCCATCAGGCCTCATAATTCCCACCCTGGGTAGTTGCCAGGACCCTACCTCTGGCTGCCTGAAGGGCATCCTCCTGAGAGCAGCCCAGAAGGTCAGTGGGACCTCAAAGCATCAGCGAGATGTTGTCACCCCCACAACCCCTGTGTGAGGCCACTGGCTTCTCAAGTCTTCCGTACTCTGCATCCTCTGGGAAGGAGAGGACTCTTGACAAACGGATTTCAAGTCATGAGCTACTCTGAGCCCCAGAAAGCTATAGAAAGGGTCTGGGAAACAAGGGCCTCTGTCACCAGTGAAGGTGACCAGGCCTGAATGAGGAAGGAAACCGCAAGATGCCTGGGAAGTGACCCCACTTTTAACTACACCCAGTGGACTGCCATGCCACCCTGCCTTGCAGCACGGTTTACACAGCCAGTCCAGACCCCCAGGCTGGAGTCAAAGGCCTGTTTCCTCTCATTTGACCCCCTTGGAAAATAAAAATAGCTAGTCACCGGGGCATCTGGGTGGCTCAGTCCGTTGAGCATCCGACTTCAGCTCAGGTCATGATCTTGTGGTTGGGGAGTTCAAGCCCCACGTTGGGCTCTGTGCTGACAGATCAGAGCCTGGAGCCTGCTTTGGCTCTATGTCTCCTTCTCTCTCTGCCCCTCCCCCGCTTGCACTCTGTCTCTCTCTCCCTCTCTCTCAAACATAAACATCAAAAAAACTTAAAAAAAAAAATAGCTAAGTCACCTTCTGTATGCCTATACTTCACAATCCCCAAACACAAAGAAAAACATCATTTAGAGATCAAGGCCTGAAGCCTAACATTTTCCCAGAAGTCCAAGGGATTGGGAAAGGCCCTTGTTCCTTTTTAAGCACTGCTCTTGGATGGACCCTTAAAGGGTCCCCTGGTGGTGGGGACTAACTTACCATGGCTCTGGAGCAGCTGGACTGACCAACGGAGACCCCTTGGCCCTGTTGCCGTGTAGCGGCTCTGCCTCCTGGCCGCCCACTGGCAGATCCTGTTCCACTCAGCCCCACACGGTGCTCATGCCCTGAACTCCGGTGAAAATCCATCTCCTCCCAGGCCTCCTGAGAGTTTTTTTTTTTTTTTTTTCCTGGAATCCTCCGCACCTCTTCTTTTTGCTCTTGAATTCCAGTGAATCTCTTCTCTTGGAGCCTGGCCTTCCTTACCTTCCCCAGTGCTAAGCACTGTGGTAAGCCTGCAGTAGGTAACAGATAGGCATTTGCTGGGTGAACGAAAACATCCAGTGGAGATACTGCTCAGCCTCCTGAAGAAAAGCTCTTCCTTTCTGTGAGGAGGCAGTTGGGGGGCCAGGGTGCAGCGCCAGCCCTCGTCCCCTGGGCTTTTCAGTGCCCCCATATAATGGCGGGTGGGGGTACTTGTGGCCTGTGCCCTAGATGATCCAAGACCCTTCGAACTCTTTGCCTGGTGCCTCCATAATACCATAAAACCCCACTGGTCCTGAGTCTGAGTCCTATATCCATCTAGCCCGATCACCTTTTAGCTGGGTGACCTCTGACAAGTCACCTACCTCTCCGTGCCTCAGATTCTTTAGCTGCTCCTTGAGGCCAATACCAGTGTCCTCAGGGGCATAGGGAGAATGCCTAGGACAGCTAAGGTCCTTAGGAAGCATTAGGTAAGTCCAAATATAGGGCACCTTGGACCCACAGGGGTGTAGGGTTCTCCTGTGGAGAGTCAGGGTCCCTAAGGGTTTCCTTTCTTGGCATCTCAAACTCTCCTCCAGCCTGCACAGCCCTCACAGAGAGCCAGGCAACTGACTGGGTGAGGAAACCCCAGCCCCCACCTCCCCCACCTCCCCCACCCACCTTCCCACCACCTCCTCAGAGGCTCATAATTGGTATTGTGAAGATTAGTCACCGCGCCAGCACAAGGCTGCCTCCCCCACAGCCCAGGCCCCCCACACAGGCAGACTGGCTGAATGCTTAATTGGAGTTCCTCACACCTCCAAGGACAGCTTCTGACAAGATGACAAGACTCAGAGCCCCGTGGCAGGCCCCAACTGAGGGAGGGTACTAACAATGGGCCAAGGACTTTGCTTTCCCCAAAAAGGCACCCTTCAGATGGCCTCAAGCAGAGAGGGAGAAAAGGCTGGGAACTTGTCTCAGTGCCCAGCAGCCCCAACAAGACAGGACTTCCAGAACCTTCTCCCAAGAGGCTTGCTGGGAAGATCTCCACTCAGGTCTGTTCATCTTAGTAGAAAGAGTGGCTCTAGCCACTTTACCCTCCCAGGATCACAAGAGAGGGAAATGGGGACAACAGAAAGGCTGGGAGAAGTCGCTTAGGTGGAGCCACTCCTATTATGTGTGGGACACTGGGACAGGGCTGGAGGAAGCCAAGGGACCGTCCATGTCTACTCCATGTCCACCCTCCTATGCACATGCTTTTATGTGCCCCCACAACTGCCTCGAAAGAAGACTGAGAGAGGCGTGTTAGAGGCAGGAGCCTCACTTGTATGGCTGCCCCTGCGTCACTGGGGTTATTGGGTCAGGGGAGTGAGGTCACTTGTCAGTTCTCAGTGCTGAGCTGGAGTGCAGCTGGGTGAGGACAATCACTAGAGAGCCCAGAAGAACTCAAGACAAGCAGGAGAGCCCGGGTTTAGATGGGCACCCGCTCCAGGGGTGCAGGGGCAGCACCCCCCATTCCAGAGGCAGGAGGCAACAAGAAAGAGGAAGGGAACAGTGGTGGCTACTGCCCGGAGTACGCTACTATCAAAAGGGTCCACCACGGTGGGACTCTGTCAGCCCTGAGTGAGAAGGGGGTGAGTGACAGGAGGAATCAGGCTGTGACGGTGGCCCTGGGAAGCAGAGCTGGGGGCTGCAGTGAGGAAGCTGGCTATAATTTCTCTTTTAGGGCCTGGGGAAGCCAGAAAGTGAAAAGAAACCTCCCACATGCCCTCAGCCTCCCCAGCCTTGCCCATCTAATTGGATTCCCTCTGCCTCCCACAAGGTTATCCTTAGCACCAGGAAAATGCCTCATGGTTGGATGCTCTCCCCTCCCCGCCCCCCAAGAGGAAGGCTGGGACTGAGAGTAGCTCTGCCATTCACAACGTTTCCCGTGCCCCAGTTACCGCCCCCAGCTCTGGGGGTGACAGGAATGCCATGCTGGGTGAGTGAGGAGAGGAGTCTGACAATCCCAGAGCAGGGCGAGGCAGGCTGGGAACCAGAGGGTGAGCTCCCTAGCCTTCTCCTGGCTGTTACCGGAGTCTCAGCTGAACCCTGCCCATCTCCTTCGGGGGCCTGCCTGTCCCCCGAGGGTCTGGGGACTGTGCCTCCTTCTCCTCCTGCCCCTCTTACATCCCAGGCCAAGCCCAGCTGGGCCCTGGCTCAGGCAACCCTCACAGATGCCACTCATGGTCTCATCCTCCCTGGTCCAAAAGCAACCCCACCTGTCTCTTAGGGCTCTCCCCTCCCAGGGTCCACGATGCATGACCACAGCTGTCCTTAGCACTTGTGGTTCTCCAGCTGTTCCGGGTGGCCCCGAAGCTAGAGGGTTCCCCTGAGGACAGGACCACACCCTGCACCTCCTTCAGATCCCTCTTGGGGTTGGGTTCAGGGAAACACTTTAGTGATTGGTTCTTATGCACTATTCTGGGCCCAAGGCCCAGACTTCTTCCCAAAGGGTCTGCCTAACCTATGACTCAGGGAGCAAAAAAATACAAAGAGGAACTTTTTCCTACCAAGAGGCATTTTCTCTAGTCTGTGAGTTCCTGGGGGGGCATCCACACAGCACCTGACATTACACATCACAGGTGCTCGACCAAGGGAAGTGGGGTGCTAAGAAGGCGTTATGGCACTGCCTTTCTGCCTCATGGTCTGCACTGTGTCACTAATGTCCACTGAGGACAGCCAACCTCAGCCAAGCCTCTGGCCACACTTGCCTGTCCCCTAATAGAGCCTGGTGCTCTCTCTCCACCAATCCCAGATGGCCTTTTTGGGCCGAGCAGGGAGAGGATTCATATGTCAGGTGAAGGTGCTGTCTACTGCCAAAGCCATACTGCACTCTTCTGTCCAGGCTCTGCCACCAACTGGCTGTGTGACTCTGTGTGACTCTCACCTCCAGTGCTTCCAAGGTTCCATCCAGTATCAAAAGATATGCTTATCCCGTGGTCACTGAAAAGTGCCCCTTAGTCAGTGTTCACCACACACCTTGGTCTTCACTCTCCTTGCCCTATACCTATTTTAAGGAAATGTTTTTTAAAAAACAAACACATATGCCTGGTTTTACCATGTCCACATTCCCAACACACATATACCTCTCCCGCTCAGCTGGCTGTCCTCTTTTCCTCCTCTCCGGACCCCTCGCCTCCCTGCCTCCCTCCTTCTACCTCTAGCCCTTTTCTCTAAGCCACTCTGCCTCTGTTCCAGTCTCTGTAGAGAGAGGTAAAGCAAGAGAGAGGGGAAGGGGACGCAGCAGCTAGCGGGGGAGTACACCTTTCTTCCTCCAACCCTCATAGTTCTGATGGCAAACATGGCATTCTGAAAGAGCTTCTTCAGCTAGGGTGGCAGGTCTTTCCCCTCCAGTTCTTCTGGAATGGCCACACCCTTTTTCCCTTCTGAAAACGAGATGGGATTGGGGTGGGGAGGGGACATGGGGAGGATGAGGAGAAAGGAGAGGTGGGGTTGAGGCACGGAAGGAATGAAGAAAATTAGAGAGCATGAGGAAGGGGGCACGCCTGCCCTGCTGAACCTCTTTCCCAGCCTTTCTTGTGTTTTCTCTGGCCCATGCTGCTTGTCTGCGCGATTGCCCTCTGTGCAGCCCCTCCCCTCCAGACCTGAGCGGCTGCTACACCCTGCCCCCCTCCACCAGCACCCTTCCCTGTCTCTCCACTCAAGCATGCCCTCCCCACAACCCATCACAAGCCATCCCTGTTTCCCCCACCCACCCGAGCAGTGGCTGCGTGCCACCCTTCAGAGAGCCCTGCCTGGTGATGTGAGGCCACCTGCCAGTCACCTCCTGGCCCAAGATTCAGATGCTCTGAGGAGGAGTTCGCTGACTGGAGCTGCTTAGCCACCACCTCGGCTGTCCGGATGAGAAAAAGGCCCTGCCAGCCCTTCTCCATCTCCTATTCATAACTGTTATTAAGCTTCTTATGCTGCCACCACCAGTGATTGTGTTTTAACCAGTGGGGAAGTAGGTGAGGGAATCAGGGCCAGGGAGGAGTCGGCACCAAGAAAAGACAGGTGAAAACACAGGCAGCACTGGCCCCAGCGGGGAAGGGGGCAGAAGAGGGTGGAGCAGCCTCCTAGACGAAAGGCCAATGGTCTGAAGGCTAAGAGCTTGGCCACTGGCCCACCAGGAAGGCCAGCAGACCCTGAAGCCAGCCTCATGTGCTGGGCGCCCATGGAAAGCCCCCCAAACCACACGGCATTGCTACTTGAAAGACTGTATCAGCCAGCTTCAATGCGGATTGTTCTTTGTACCTTGGAGAATGTTGTGTTCTACCAAATCCCATCTATGAGAAAAAGAGGGGTGAAGGGATGGCAAAAGGTTTGCAATGGCTTCTGGAGGCCCATGTATTCCCAAATCTCTTTGCTGGGATTCTTCCACCCACCATATGAGCCCCAGCATCAGCATTTCAGGATTCTGTTCTTTAGAGAAACTGCTGCCCCAAACTGATGCTTTCTAAGTGCTGATCTGGCCTAAGGGTGAAGAAGGGGAGGGTCCATGTGGCCCCGGGTCCCTGCAGAGGTTATGGTGTCTGCCCTGGGCAGCCCTAGCCACAGACCCCCCTATCTCCCCCAGTTGGAGATGCCCCTATATGTGTATACAGACCCCTGTTGTTTCATAGGTGAGCCCAGACGACCCTGGCCAGCCCTGGTGGGGACAGATGGGCCAGAGAAGCTCCCTGCCAGCGCCTCCAGAATGGGAAACCCCCCCCCCCAAGAGCCAAGGAGTCGGGCAATCCTTCCTGCCCACTCAGAGATTCCGGAAGCCCTTCAAGTCTGGAGAACCCGCCTCCCCAACCTCTCTCTCACTTCCTCTGTCTGTCTCCTCGCGACTCCTGTGAGTGCACAGGAGGGCTGAGGGAAGCCCCGTGTGCCTGTGATGAACGGAGCTAATTTCTGGTTTGCTGGTATGCCGCAGAGACGCTGCCTCCGTTCCCTCCTTCCCAGCAAACCCTCTCCCACACACAGACAAATAGGCTGCATATTTAATTGGAATTCCTCACACCTACAGGGTAAAGCCTTGTCAGTAGAAATAGAGCCCACAGCCAGCTGGCTTCCCCCATTCCACCCACCTTGTCTCTTAAAAAGAAATCCCCCCCCCCCATACGTGAACACCCACCCACGGGCCCTTGCACGTCCCTCCCAGCATGGTTGTAAAGGAGGGATTCGTTGGCAGTGACGCTCCTTTCCTGGGCTGCAACAGCTGGGCCCACCCTGCAGAGACCACCCAGAGGCTTCTCCCTGGCAGACAGACCCTGACTGCCTTCTCGTGGCCCACCTCCGGAACCCCCTGGCCAAAGCTCTTAGCGCTCCACAGGCCTCGAAGGGTACTGACAGGCACCGGCTGCTTGGATATCAGATCAGTTGATATGGAGAAGGAAGGTGAGGGGAACCATAAAGTCCTAGAACATTACCCTAGGAGACCTGGGAGCCCCCTCTCATGATCCAGGTGGGAAAGCCTATCACACAGCTAATTTAGGGCAGTACTGGGCCAAACCTTGTTCCTGATTCCAAGGACGCTGCTCTGACCCTGACCCTATGGGCATCTCTCCCCATACAGGGAAGGGGATGGGACACAGAGGCTGCCAGGCCAGAGGGAGAGGGGCTCCTGAGGAGGAGCAGGTGAGAGACTGGGGCCACAGAAGGGCAGGGGACCAAGAAGAGGTTAGACACATCAAGGAGTCCTTACTGGGGAAAGCCAGCTGGGTTTATTTCCCATATGACAAAGCAGAAAGAGGTCTGGGCAAAGGAGCTGGGGCAACGAAAGTTAAAGGCAGTGGCAGGCCTGAGGCTTGCACTCCTTAGGACAGCCTCAGGGACACCCAACTCAAGCTCTGCCCAGGAACCACAGCTGGCCATCCTCGTGGGGACAGATGGGCCAGAGAAGCTCCCTGCTAGCATCTCCAATTCTGGATAGGAACCCGCCCACTATACCGGCTCCTCATGGTGTGACGTCGGCATTCAGGGTCAGCAGCCTCAGCTGGGTTTTCAGGGCCTCGGACCCCCATCAGTGATTATTCTCTTGCCTCTTTTCTCTCTGGCGAAATGCTTCCCCTCACATTGAGCCTGGCACAGGGCCACACCAAACCTGTGTGTCAGTGAGCAGACAGCTGCCTATGGGGCTCTGAGGAGCAGTGTGACATCCTCGTTCTCCCCCACAAAATATCATCTCGGTTTGCCTGAAAGTTCACCATTAGTGACTCATTTCTTTGGGTTAAACATAGCCCTCCCTTTTTAAACGCAGCTGCTCTAGGAAAGGGTAACTCATTGAGTTCCTCACACCCTAGTGTGAATGAGGATCTACATGCGGGCCTAGAGGAGAGGAGTCGAGGTAGAGGAGACAGGAGGGAGCGAAGCTACTGAAAGGAAAGAAGAGAGCAAAGAAGGGAGCAGCAAAAAGCTGTCCTGGCTCCTTGAGTGCTGCCTTCCACAAGCCATCGCTGCCCCACATACAGAAACCCTTTCTTAGGCGCCCCACTCCAGCTTACAAAGCATGTTCATGTCCTGCTCGCCTGATCCTCATAGCTCTGTGAAGCCAGAAAGAGGGGGTTGTCTGTGCCCATTATACGATCAAAGAGACAGAAGCCCTTGGATCAGGAGGACTTGCTATCTAGCCAGTGAGCTGGAAAGTGAGGACTAGGCGCCCTTTGCACAGAAACCTGTTGGGTGCCCTCTAAGCTCACCGTCTCCCCAGCTCACCCACAGTCCTCTGGCCGGAACAGGCAAGGTCCCACTGGAGGAACAAGAATGAGAACAGTGTAAGGAAGGGTGCAGGGGACAGAGGGTGTAATGCAAGGTGCTCCACAGTGGGGGCTGCCAGCATACCCCACCCCACATCCTAAAATCCCCACCTGAGATTTGACATGGAGAGACGTGGATGGAGGGCAGAGCTCCCCCTCACTCTCTAGTAAAAGTCTGATGCCAACATCGGGATATCCACAGCTCCTTCGGTTGGCAGCCTCGTTCCCCAGGCATCCACACAGCGGCCAGGAAGGCCTGCAGAGGACATTGCCGGCCTTGGACATGAAAAGGGGTTGGTTCTGGAGGGAGTAGGGTAGGCTTGACCCAGGAAGGTCCCCAGGGAGACAGTAAAGGAAGCAGGACTCCAGGAGCCCTGCTGAGAAACTTCCAGGCCCAGCCTTTCCTGCCTCTCTCCTATCCCTTTTTCTGTTCCCACCTCTTTCTTCCCTCGAGTCACAGCTCTGTCTTCAAGCTTTCCACCCTGCAGGAAGTGGTCTGTCCGCCATTTTGAAACTGTCCCCCATGTCTCTCTCTTAACGAGCCAGGTTAAATATGCTGTAATCAAAGTAATAATACACCTGGGCTGGTTCTCGAGAGAACTGCCTTTTGTACTGCGATAGGACATTAATAGCAATTATTCTGCTTTGTAATTGGAGCTTTAAATACTAATTCAAACAGCCAGAGGAAAACCAATTAGTGCTAATTTATCTCTATGTGTTTTCCAGAGCTGGTGTCTGTCACACTGTGAAGAAATAGGTTGGTAATTAGTACAGTTGGGTGGTAGATAGAAGTAATTATCAGATTCTTTCATTTTTCTTTGGGAAAAAAAAAGGGTGGGGGGTAGGGAAGGCCAAGATAGGTTCTGTAAGTCTTTGTTCCCTGAAGTTTAGAGGGAGGGCCCACATTAGCTCTGGATCCCAGCCTCAGCATCCCAACTGTACTGGTTATTTCTGAAAGACAGGTGGACTCTGGTGGAAGCCGTTTTGAAGGCCTTAACAAGGACCATCCAGCCAACAGGCTCACAGAAGTACCACCAGCAATGTTAATAGGAAGCAGAGCATGTCCTATTTGTCTGGGGGAAAGGTTTTTGAGCCCCAAACAACCGACCTCAGGGTAAAGGGGGCAGTGGACTCTGGGTCCCAGGCCAGTTTCTCAGTCTCCAGCTGCATGGTCTGGGTGGAGGCTCTGAACCTTTCTGAATGTCGGTTTCCCCATTTGTAAAATGGACAGAATGTTAATTCACAGGGTTGTTGTAAGGACTGAGTCAAATAAAATAATGTACATAACGGGACTAGAACCCAGTAATGATAGGTGTGAGCTGTTGGGTGCTTACCATCTGCCTGGCACTCTTCTAGATGACCTTGTATATGTTATTATTGCTAACACTCCAAAGCCATGGGCTGACCCACTGGCTAGTTTTATTTCCAAGTTTCCTCTCCTATCCATACCGGTCACCAGCTATCTGACCGACCCAGGAGATGTTATCAATTTCACTAGGCCTCAGTTTCCTCTTCTACGTAATGGGGGTAATATAGTACCTTCCTGATAGAGTTATCATGAATATCAGAGAAGACAATGATTATGAAATCTCTTAGCTCAGCGGGAAGCATGGAGCAGGGCTCCGTTATCTGTATCAATATTATAATAGTATTGTTCCATTGCATATGGCTTTGTTGTCATCTATACAAACTCTCTATTGAAAGAGGTAGAGGGGCGCCTGAGTGGCTCAGTTGGTTAAGCATCTGACTCTCGATTTCAGCTTAGGTCATGGTCTCATGGTTCATGGGATCGAGCCCTGTGTTGGGCTCTGCACTGTCAGCACAGAGCCTGCTTGGGATTCACAATCTCTCTCTCTCTCTCTCTCTCTCTCTCTCTCTCTCTCTCTGAATAAATAAATAAGCTTTAAAAAAGAAAAAAGAGAGAAGTAAATATGGTACTATAAATACATTTCATTAACTAACCCACAAGGATTTATCAAATGCCTAATATATACTGACTAGTATAAAGAGCCTGCTGACGCCATTTAGAAATCTAAGACCAGAACACCCTGAACAACAGAAGTGGGATAATCATGGCCTTTCATGGAGCTTCACAGTTTACAAAATGCCTTCACATTCAATTTCAATGCCTCTTCATAATTAAGTGGGTTTCAGAATTACTGAAATCCCCATTTTACAGGTGGAAAATGAGGCTTAGAGAATTTACGTGATTTGCTCAAGAAAGTGATAGAGTCAGAACTGAAACCCAGGCTTTTTACTACAAAACCTGTGCAGCCACTGGCTGAATGCTTGTTGAGTGGATGAGTAAGTGCACTTTCCACAAAACCGTAGCCTAAGCTGCCGACAGGTGTCTCGTAGTCCTGTGTGAGGAGCAAGGCTAACCAAGGAGAGGTGGGAAGAGACGCAGACGTCTCAGAGGAGAGGTGGACAGTGGCAAGGCTGGACAGTACTCCTCTACCTGGGCAAGGCTTCTTATCCTGTTGAATTAGTACTGCCATGGAAGAATTGGGGAATTGCCTTTAATAATCTGGGTGAAGATCTGACAACCCAAGCTGTGTCCCATTCTCACGGACCCTACCCCCTCACACACACAGGGGACCTGTCTGGACCCTGTGAGCCTAAGAGGTGTGACCCCTGGGCCAGGCCTGCAAAGGATGAGCATGAGCAGGAGTGCAGGGAAGGGGAGGAGGGTGTAGAGGATATAGAGAGGGTGTAGCTTCTGCCAAGACCGGAGGAGGAGTGGAACATAACAGTGTTGGAGACGCAGGGAAGAGACGGGTCTGCCAGCTCTGGAAACTACGTGCTGGGGAAGGGAGGGGCCGTGCTTTATAAGGTCTGCTTTGGCCAGCATGCAGCCCAGGGCGCTTTGGCCCCGGGCTACCTCCTGCTGTCACTGACTACTGCAGCAGCAGGGGCAGACAGGGGCCGCCTTGCGACTGCACTCTGCCCACAAGCCACTCTCCCAGTCTGGGAGCTTTCTCCACCCTGCTGAAGGGGAGCCTTCCCTCTAATCATACAGAGACGTCCGCCATATGCTTGCCAAGCTGTGGGCTTCTACCCAGAGGGACTGTGTTTCCTGTGGGCTAGTAACTGCCCTAGATTTGACGTGTCAGCGGCAGTGCCTGAGAAGGTTAGGCTGGCCAAGGAGGTCAGGTGGAGGAGAGGGGAGTCAGAGACACCGAGGGGAGGAGCGTGTAGACAAGTACAGCAGCAAGAATGGGAGATGCGGAGAGAGAGAGAAAAGGGTGTAGGTACGTGGTGTGGGCAAGGGACTACCTGGGTATGTATCTAAATAATGATAGTTACCTATGGCTGGAGGAGTTCTGGGTGATTCTAACATTCCTTTTTGGTTTATCAGTATTTTCTAAATTTTCTATAATGAGCATATTTCTCTTTTATACCAAAAAACAATGAAACTTATTTTTAAAAAAGGAAGGGACATATGCTGGAGACATTTTGAAGGAAAAACTGACAGCATTTGATAAGTGGCCAGATAAGGGTGATAAAGGAGAAAGATGAATCAGAAATAACTCTGAGGCTTTGAGATTGGGTGGTGGGGAAACTGGCGGAGGAAAGAAAGCTAGGTAGGCGAGTTACAAAGCTGGGAAATGACCGGCTACGTTTCAGACTGCGGCGCCCCAGCTGCCAGCGAGACACTGGAGGTGTTCATATGGCAGGAGAGGCAGAGCCACCGCACAGAGAGAACTGAGGCCCAGAGGCAAGGAGCCATACTCCCCAGGCTGCTGGGCAGCCCTGGGATCAGGAATGGAACTCTGGCAGCCCCTCACCAGACACTCAGGCCAGAGTGGCAGACCTGCCTGTTGGGGCAGGGGCTTTAAAAGAGAGGCCCCCAGATAGGACCCTGGGGTAGCCCGCCCTGTGGACCAGCCAGCCTCCCCCACCTTGGAATGGGGCCATTTGGTTGTGTGAGGAACACAGACCTGAGAGAGGCCAGGACAGGTTTAGTGCATGACAGAGAGCCTGGCAGGAAATGGAGGTTGTTGGGCCTGAGGCTGCAGAAGACAGAACACGCCAGCTGGGAAGTCCCAAGGGTCCCAGTGTCATTGATGATAGTGATATAGTGATGGAAAGCGAGGGAAGTCCTCTCTGGAGGAACAGAAGCCATTTCTCACAATGAGAATGGTCTGCCTGAATCAGAGTTCCCAGTCAAGTGTCCGCAAATGCACTGTCCGTGTCCAGAAACCCTTTCTGCCTGCGGCTGACCTGACTGGTCTGCAGAGGCTCTGGACCTGCTGGAGTCTCAGAGATCAACTGTCCCAAGCCACGCAAACACCCAGCATGGGGGAAAGGCTGTTCCCTCTGGCCTCCAGAACCATCTGCCTTGCATCTGCTGGTGACACAGCCTGGGGTGGGTCTCCTAAAGGCTCTAAGTAAAAAAGTTGCATCCTGACTAGCATCATCCAGTGGGCTAGCAGCAAACCCACCAGCTCTTCCATTCGGGTCCCCCTTCCCCCCTCCCAGTACAGCCTTGTCCCCTGCCCCCCTGTGCCAGCCCACCAGCACCAGCTGACACATTGAACCACCATTGCCTTAAAAGACTCTGCATTGACTGAGCCTGAGGCCCCACCCGAGGCTGCGTCACTGTTTCCTTGGCAACCGAAGGGGTGGGTGAAAAGTAACACACAAAGCAAACAAAATGAGCTCCACATGGGTGGCCGGGAGAGTCACCTCAGCATTGTGGGGCCACAGATGGGGGTGGAGTCCCCAGCTCCTCTCACTGAGGCTGCTCTGGGTTGGGGGGACTCACGCCAAAGCCCAGGCGAGGAGCACCTTATAACCCTGGGCAGTAGTGTGGGTTCTCTCGCTCTGCGCTAAGCTGCATTGCCAGGAGAAATGAGATTATCTGGTGAGGGTCCCGCCTCTGCATGCACTGGGCACTGAGGCTGAGATGTCAGCCCCAAAAAGGCATCAGCCAGGAGATAAATCTGAGGAGCACAGAGCCGCTGAGAAGAGCTCGTGGCCAGTCACTGCCCACCCTCAGAGCCCTAGACCATTTGGGACACTTCCAGCAGGTGCTGTTGGGAAAACCCTGACAGGTGTATGCCTGAGATTCCAAGGTGCTTCTCGCAAAAATTTTTAATTAAGTTATAATTATATACCTCAAGTACCCAGATCCTAAGTGTAAAACTTCAGTGGTTTTTTACCCATTGTATTAGTCCACCTGGGCTGCTAGAACAGAATGCTAAGACTGGGTGTCTTATAAACAACACACGTTTATTTATCACAGTTCTGGAGGCTGGGGGTCTGATATCAGGATGCAACATGGCCAGGTTCTGGTGAGGGCCTTCTGGGTTGTAAACAACCAAATTCTCTAAGTGTGCTCACACGGAGGAGAGCTAGGAGGAGGGGAAGGAAGCTCTTTTGTGACTCCAATAAGGGCACGAATCCCATTCATGAGGGCCCCACCTTCATGACCTCATCTAATCCTAATTACCTCCCAAGGGCCCATCTCCTAAAATACTGGGGAGTAGGGTTTCAACATATGCATTTTGGGGTACACAAACCTTCAATCCATAACAACCACATAACCACTACCAAGATCAAGACGTGGAATATTTCCAATACCCCAGAAGGCTCCCACAAGCCTCTTCCCAGTCTATACCCCCACCCCTAAGCCGACATTTTTCTGACTGCCCCCATCAATTAAGCCAGTTGTTGAGCCTCGTGTAAATGGAACCCTAGAGTGGGCGCGATTCTTCGTGTCCGGCAGGTTGCATGATACTCCATCGTGCGAGGCAGCCACATTAGTGCAGAAGGCAGTGGCTCGTTCTTTTCTTTCGCTATGCGGTGTACCCAGTGTTTCTAAATTTCTCAAAGCCTTTCACGTTTGGGTTCTTCTCCCA
The DNA here is from genome assembly GCA_028646485.1 of Cryptoprocta ferox. Classification (NCBI taxonomy): domain Eukaryota; kingdom Metazoa; phylum Chordata; class Mammalia; order Carnivora; family Eupleridae; genus Cryptoprocta; species Cryptoprocta ferox. Next base: position 41,307,288 of record CM053567.1, on the reverse strand, counting down.
AGTCAGTGTCTGGCTGCTGTTATGTCCACCAGGCCGTGCATGACTGGGGACGCCTGTGGCCAGTCACGCCCAGGTTGTCCTCAATTCCAGGATGCACTCTTTTCTATCCCACTCGAGAAATCACATAGCAATGTGAGTGGGTAGGACGGTGTTATGGGGATAACCTTGAATTCCCTCTACTTCACAAAACAAGCTGGGGGGATTATTCGAAAACTGCCGTACTTTATTATTAGTAACATATTTGTTTGTGATACATCTCACAACTGCCGGTACCACACCAGCGTGTCACAGCTTTTAGGCTGAGAACTGCTAGTCTAAGTGTGTGTGAATTCAGAAGTAAAGGAAGGCCATTTCCTGCCCCCAAAATATCTTTTCCTCTACCCCACTACTTCCCCAGAAGTTTTCACCCCAGTCAATTTATTGTGCTTTATCAAGCAGCCCCAGTGTCCTCTTTTAATATGCAAGAACTCCTGAGGGGAGAGAATCCATTAAACCCACAATACCTTAGTGTGACTTCCAGAGGGGCTGGAAACTCACGTGTGCTGAGGGCTGATTGCATGCCTTGCATCGTGTGGTACAGTTTTCCTGCACTTCATCGCCACAGTGAGGTCATGAGGATGGTATTATTCTCCCCATTTTGCAAATGAGGAAAACTGAGGCACGCGGAGATTAAAGAACTTGCCTAAGGCCGCACAACTATTCGGTTGCAGAAGCAGTAACTCAGACCCAGTTTCATCTCCTCTGGAGCCCCTGTTGAGACCCAGCTTGGTGGGCCAGAAGTATGGGGCATTTGTGAGCAAGGAGACATAAGGACAAAGAAAGGAGAAGGGCAAGACTCTGTGCAAAGGAGAAATGTGATACCCTGGCCATACATCAAGGTGCTAGAGAAATACAGAGTACCTGATATCGGAGTCCCCATTCCCCCAGGCGCTGCCGCCCCAGAGCCAGTGGCATGTGCGCCATCAGGGTGGTCTGCCCACCATCAGTACCAACACCTCCTCCGCTCTTGGTGACCACCAAGGCCAGGTGCACCAGGTCACATCCCTACAGATGTGTTCACAGGCATTCCTGTCTCTGAGGGGTCCATTCCTTCATGCACCTTTGGGGTGCAGAAGAATGCCTATTTGGAAACTTCATAGAGTGTTAACTCCATACCGTCTGCCCTAAATGCATCATTACAATCTCTGCAGCAACCCAGTAGAATGCCTATTCCAAGGCCCCTTTTGTAAATGAGAAAGCCAGTGCTCCTAGAGCTCAGGAAATTGCCATGAGGCTGCAAGCTCTGTGAGGGCAGAGGCCATATCCCTACCAGATGTCACCTGTGCCAGCGTCCACCACGACACGTGCCGTATTACTGGGTGCTATTACCTATCAGTCACTCAGAGGTGTATGACCAGGTCCACAGGACCCTGAGGAGCATGTCCTCATCACCAGATGGCCTCACTGCAACAGGACTGGGCAGAGTTCCAGCAGGAGAGTGAGGAAGGCCACTCTGGAGAAGGAGGCATAGTCTTAGGAGGAAGAGGGTGTGTTTCAGTTAGGCCAAGGAACTAGCTGCCTATCTGTATAGGTTGGCGTGAGGCAAGAGCTCTTCCTCAAAAATAGGCCCTAAACCACTCATAATTCCACCATTATATGTTTACTCCCTTGGGTCTTACATATTGAGGGTCATGGTTGCACGATTCACCAAACCCATTCTGTACCGGTCACTGTGTTAGGCTATATGATAACAAAATGGATACTACACAGTGTTGTACCAGAAAATGAGTGTGCAAAGCCCACGATTGGCTCGGGCTGTGGAGAGAGCCCACCCTGGGCTTGCAGCTAATATGTAGAGGCACTTACAACAGTACCTGGCATGGAGCACTGATGAGACAGTCACATATGCACATGCATACACACCAGGGGTCTTGTACAGGATCCCAAGATGGGGAACCTTATGGAATGGGTTTCAATAAGAGAGTGACAAGGTCAAAGTCATTTTCTATTGTGCTGACTTTGGCAGCATCAGTGATGGGAGGGATGGACCTCTGGAGGGGCAGTGGGCCTGGAAACCAATTTAGTGCATTCTGGAAGATTCACACATCAACACCTAGCACCCTAGCACATCTCAGCAGAGAATGACCTGGACTTGAGGAGAGAGCACTGTAAAATGTGGGGTCAGGACTAGAGAAAGAAGTGTGTTCCCAAGAAGTAGACAGGTACAAAGGCAGCTTTCTCAACTTACCCAGGTGGAGGGGCGGTGGGTGTGCAGCTCGTTTGGGGGTGGGGTACACAAGAACACATGCACACACACACAGATGTGCATGCATGCACACACATGAGTTGGATTCAGGAATGGGGAGCTCAAAAAAATTTCATACCTGGACCCCCTCCACCCAGTGAAATCCTAGTCTCAAGTAACAAGCACCACAGGGTGTGTTTGGGTAGTGGACACAAGGTGTGCCCTGGACTGAAGCTCCACTTTGCTGCCATTTTTAATTCATCCCTGGTATATTTCTTTGAATGATTTCACATAAGGAAAATGGGCTGGAAAAAAGTCAAGTGAGGAACGTGCAAAGAAACCGATGAGTATTTCCCCTGGGGAAGAGAAGCTCTGAAGACAAACTGTTAGTTCTTCTGGAGTGTAAACTCTGTGAGACCAAGGAGCAGGTCTTTCCCACGTTGCTCTCCTCACCTGGCAGCAGGGACGGTGAAAGCTGAGCAATGAATGAATGAAAGAGTTGAAAGCATCGTGTAGGAGGAAAAAGTAGTATTGGGTTTTGTTTTTTTTTTAAGTGTATCTATTTTGAGAGAGAGAGGAGAGAGAGCATCCCAAGCAGGCTTCGCACTGTCAGGCTCACAAACCATGAGATCATGACCTGAGCCGAAGTCAAGAGTCAGACACTTAACTGACTGAGCCACTCAGGTGCCCTGAGAAAAAGTAATCTTCTCTTCTGGGGCCCCAGGTGGGGAGCTACAAGCATAGCAGTTATTCCCAGGAAATAGATGAACTTCCTAAGGACAATAATAGCTAACTTAGTAGGTTATGCTTAGAGGTTAGGCTTCATAGGTTAACCTTAGTTATCTTAGTAGGCTGAGCACTGCTTGGTATGTATCACCCGGTCTTCTCACAAAACCCTGTAAGGTGGGCACTCATTCTCATTTTACAGATGAGGAGGAAATGGAAGCAAAGTAATGTTTACTCAGTCATCCCAGTCACATAGCTGGGACATGGCAGCATGGGATTTGAACACAGGCACTCCTGCTCCAGTGTGCACTGCTCTTAAACACTTGCTTCTAACCATGAGGGCTGCACAGTGATGATCTGACCACTGTGGGAGGGGGTCGCCTACCCATTCATCCCTGCAGGAGCCAGAGCCAAGAATGAACAAGTCTTGGTGGGGACATTGGGTAGGGGATCCAAGCAGCAAGCGGAGGGATTAGACTAGATGACTCTCCAGACTTCCAGCTCTCAGAGAAGGTAATGCTGTGTCTCAGTCTGTTCGGGCTGCTATAACAACTGCCATAGACTGAGTGGCTTAAAAGACACAAACATGTATTTCTTAGAGTCCTGGAGGCTGGGAAGCCCAAGATCAAGGTGTTGGCAGATCCAGTGTCTGGCGACAGCTCTCTTCTCCTTATGTCTTCACAGCCAAGAGAGCAGAGAGAGGAAACAGGCTCTGGCTTGCCATTTCTTAAAAGGGCATTAATCCTATCATGAGGACTCTACCTTTGTGACCTAATCACCTCCCAAAGGCCCCCCCCTCCAAATACCATGACACTGGGGGTAAGGTTTCAGCATCTGAATTTGAGAGGGACATAAACATTCAGTCCATAGCACTCGGTCGTTTAATACTTTTGCCCTTGGTGATTTTTAGGAAGGAAGAGTTGCTTGGAGTTAGTCTGTTCAAAGGGGGAAGAAATGCTGATCTGGAGTCAGGACCCCAGGGTCCAGCCTTAATTGCAGGCAGCACTGTAATATTAGGTAAATTACAAAGCCCCCATGCAGGGGTTCCTTTGTTATAAAACAAAGAGGATAGGAAATCTCTAATCCTTTCTACCCCAAGATCCCACCATTTTTTGATTTGGTGTGGGGGAGGAAAAGGAAGATCACAGTGGAGAGGGTCCTCACTCTGCTACTTACACAGAAGGAACTCTGTATCTCTGGGACCCTGCAGTCCCTTTTCTCATTAAAGGCATGATCATTGGAAGCCTGACCAAGAAGAAATCAGTTGGGTCAATATCAGGCCATCCATCCCCATGGAACTTGGCCTTTTCCTTCCTTCAGGACTGAGAATCTGACAATCTAGGCCATCTCAAAATTGATCTTGCTTTTTCCCAACCATGGACAAGGACTGATGTCAGAGATACCCAGAAAAACTGATGGAGCAGAATTCTGGCTACATCTGTAGATAGGCATTTTGAAGGGCCACACTGCATTTTTGCTGGAATGATCCCTGCCACATGGTTTTCCACCCCTGTGTTGCTTTTATAGATGTATATTTATATACATATAAATATCTTTTTCCCTGAGGGACAATGAAGCTCAGCCAAGTGGGAATTCAGTGTGATCCAGAAGAATTTGTCACAAAGGAATTTCACCGGGATGGGGAGCAGAAGTTGTATATTCAGGGCATCACCTGCTAATAAAAAATTGCACAGCTCCCAAGAACACATGAGATTTTTTTTCCCTTTAAATTAATGTAATGAAGGGTGTGTTGTTTCTGCCATTTTTGCCTATTTAATTTGCTTTTTTTTTTTGAGACAATAAGCAAACTAGCAGTAGGAGTTAAATAATTTGTTAAAGGGTGGGGACTAGAGAGGAGTTGGGGTTGGGAAAGGGGGTTGGGGGACTAGAATCTGCCAGTAGCAGCAATAAATGCAGAGTTATGCCTCAGGCATAATATATCAAAGAAAATATAATGCATCCAGCTTAAAACTAATGATTGCCATATAATTAGATGAGAAGCATTGTGCTATAAATGTGTATTCTTTAGCGTGCTGTGATTTTACTGTAAAAAAAAGAGAGAGAGAGAGAGAGCAAGAGAGAGAGCGAGAAAGGAGACAGAAAAACACAGAGCCCAGCAACATACTATAAAAAGAACCTTCTGTTGACTTCTCTACTGTTTAGTATTCCTTGGCTGTTCTCCCTTGGGAGTGTGTAATTAGTACTTTATGAAGAGTACATTTAAAGCAGTTTAATATTCACCTCATTCAATCTGAAACAATGTGATCCATGCTTAGACAAATCAGTGCTCCTTGCTGACATAATCTGTCAGAACATTACCTCTGAAAAGACCTTTCAAGAGGTTTGGATGTTAATTAGTTGTCTATCATGTATAAACAGAGCAGTGAGCAGAAGGGGCTCCGACAGGCCAGAGGGATACGTTGGGAAATGCATTTTGTATGAACACGGCTTGCAGGGGGGTCTTCTGGCTCTCCCCGCCTCTCCCCACACCCCCGCCTCCCCCCTGTGTCAGCAGCCACATCGGCTTTGGACCTCTTCTGGGTGAGAAAAGAGCTTTCCAGTTGGCTTCCAGGGGCACAGCTGGTCCCAGAGGGGACCGTGAATGCTAAAGGACTTCCCCCACACATCACCCAGCCACATCTGTCCCTGATGTCCTGCAGCTCCCCAGCACAGGGCCACCTGCAAGGCGTGACAGGAAGCATGACCTCACAGACCAACCTGGGCTTCGGGGCCTGGCTGGGTCCCGCCTCCTGTGGATGCAGAGAGCCAAGAGGAGGGAGAAGCCAGGCATCCTGATGAATGTCTTCCCACTCACCTGAAAGCTGTCCTCCTCTGGGAAGCCAGTGGGCTGTAAACAGAGCTGCGTGGTACAAGAGGGAACCCGTACACATGGGAACTCATGCACATGTAACTTCCATTAACACCCGAACCCCCAGAATGCCAGCAAGGTTCAGAGCCTACAGGGCACGTAGTCCAGGCCCTGCCTCCAGGGTGAAACTTGGCTGAAGTGTGTCCCACAGGGACCAGGGTTGAGGTCCTGCCCATGTAGGGCTGTCTAGGGATTTGAACTAGCTCTCTTTAATTCTGGACTTAGCCATTCTAGTGCAAAGCACGTCCTAACATACTGAAGACGCTTACTCCGTAGTGGGTCAGGACATCATTCTGTTGTTCGTGCCAGGCTCGTGATGCTACATAGTGTGGCAGCTGGCAGCAGGAGCCTTCTTACCCCTGACCAGGGGCTAGTGCTCCCTATCCACTCGGCTGTCTCCTTACTCCCAGGCACCCCATCTTCCATCAGTGGCCTCAACCCCTACACTCTTTATTCAACACTCCTTCCATAAGCACTGAGCACCTACTGTGTGCACTGCACCGTGTTACAGTCTAGGGCAACACAGATGAGTTCTTGGCACAGGAGGCATTTACAGACCAATAAACTTATCATTACAGTTTGGGGTAATTATAAGTAATGTAAGGGAGGCAGTATAATTTAGTGGTTAGGAGGGAGGGCAGCACTGGAGTCAAACTGCCTGGACCCAGATCCCAGCCTTCCCACTTAACAGCTAGGTGACCTTAGGCAGGTGATCTAGCTGCTCTAAGCCTCAGTTTCCTTGTCTGCAAGATGGGGGTAAGAATAGCCACCTCATAAGTTTGTGAATATTAAATGGGATAATGTAGGAAACCGCCTAGTGGAAGCCATAGTGTGTAATAAGTATTCAACTAATGTTTACCCCTCAAAATAGTACAATAGGAACACAAAATGCCTGAAGGTAGAAGAAGGAGGTACTAACTATGCCTAGGCCGTCTTGGAAGGCTCCCTAGAGGAGGTGACATTTGACCCGTGTTTTAAAGGACTCAGTAGAAGTCTACCAGGTAAAGATGTGATAGAATGGCTTTTTCTAGATAGAGGAATGTACACCACTGGCGAAAGAGGCACAGAAATGAGCAGGGTGTTTGGGATCTGAAGACATGACCTTGTGCTCCATGTCACGCTGCTGAGTTACAGCCTGGGAGGCTGGTCCCAGGTGAGGCTTTCAGAACCAGCCATGGGATGGCACAGGTACACAGAAAGGAGTGCTCTGGGTTCCATGGCTGAGTGACAGTGGGGTTCTTCGGACAGCTGAGGAACCTGTCACTTCTCCCTGTATTTCATAAGAAGAAGGGCCAAGATCTCCGACACCCATAGCTTGGTATCCAACCTAAACCTGAATGCCCAGACAGAACTAGGACATCACATGAGAGGAAACAGAAGCGCTGGCTCTGGTCTGCTCTCGCCCCACCCCTGCCCCTGCAGCAGAGAGCCGCAGCCCTCTGCAGGGTCCAGGCTTGCTGGCAAGACAGGCACAGGCCTCCAGCAGGGCACCTGGAATGCAGAAGGTGCTCAGTACATGGTGGCTTTTATTGTTAATGAAAAGAGCTTGCTCAGGTCCACACTTGTTTCAGAGCTGCTGTTTTACTCGACAAGAAGCCTGGACTCCAGAGGGCCAGGTAGTCCCCAGAGTTCTCTCAGCAAAACCCTGGGCCTCCCTGGACCTCACTCAGTCTTTCTGGGGTCCCCCATAGCCCAGCAGACTCCCAGATCCTCTCCTGCCCCTCGACAGAACCCCGGGCCACTTCCTCTGAGACCAGGCCTCGGTCACCCTGTAAAACATCCCAGATGCTGGGAGACTTCTGTCCCCCTGCCTCACCAAGGACAGGGCAAGCCCGCTCAGGCTGTGGGCGCCCTCTCTCATTGAACAGTAACAGTGCTATCAGCTCCCATCTAGCAGGTGCCTGCGACAGGGAGGACTCTGCATAGACAGCGCCCTCACCGCAGCCCTCTGACACAGGCATTACTACAGCCACAGGCAGCCAATAACCTAAGTCCAAGGAGGCTGAATGGCTGGTCCAAAGGCCTATAGCTAAATGGGTTCTAGGCTTTTCTATTTCGAAACTCCCCTCCACCCACCTCTATGCTAGATTAGGGGCAGCAGACTACAGCCTACAGGCCAGATCGGCCTGTTTTTATAGGACCTGTGGGCTAAGAATGGCTCTTACATTTTTAAAGAGTTATAAGTAAACAAAGAATGTGTGACCCAAACTGGCAGAGCCTCAAATCCTCACCCCCCCGGGCCTTTGCAGAAAGTTTGCCGACCCCGCTCTAGAGCCCACCAGGCCGCTCGGGCAACATTCAATTGAGTAGACACTGGGGACTCGGGATACCAAGTGAAAAAAGCCACAGTCGTTAAGTTAGACGTTTGAGCAGGACAGTCCTGCTGTGTGACCCACCACTTCAAAACCATTTTTGAAAAGGTGCCTACTGAAATGAAGTAGAGCCACAGGGAGCACCAGTAGTTTCCCTCTGTGCAGGCTTTATAATTTATGACGAAACATTCCATACACAATGTCTATTTCATGAAGTTATTCATATTGTGTGTGAAAAGTGGAAAAGCTGAGCAGTGAAGTGACTAATTTAGGGGCCTCTGGTGAATACTCTCCCCTGGCCTCATAACCTCCAGGCCAGTGTTCTTTCCCTCATGCCATGGCTGCCTCCAAGCCCCAGGGCATCCGGGAAAGGAAGCTGGGGTGCAGAGAGGCCATGCGGGGCACAGGAACCTGGCCACAAGGGGAGCAACCGGCAGTCCCCGCCGCCTCCCTCCCTCATACGGATTGAATTGGTATGCATCTCAGATTTCCTTTCTCAATACAAGCTCAATGATCTTGGAGCTATTTCAGCCACTGAGTCACCCCTCAAGAGCACCCCAATCTGCTATATCTCATCCATCAAGCCACATAACTGCCCAAGAGCACAAGAGTCTCTGGTGTCCAGGTCCAGCTGTCCCACCAGCTGGCTGTGTGATCTAGGGCAGGCCAGCATCCCTCTCTGTGCCTCCCTTTCCTCCCCAGGAAATGGAGTCAACAACCTCCACCCCCTCCTTAGCCCACATGGGACTCAGAGTGAATGAGATCATGTCTGTGTGCTACTTAGTGGAAGGAAGCAGCAGGAGTACAAGGTAGTGTTATTTTCTGGGTCTGCTTGGGCAGTTGCCATGAAGTTGCTGAGATGTGTAAGCATTTCAAGGCCTCAGGAACGAGCCCCAGGAACGCCGTGGGAAGGCAGGGTGTCAGAACCAGCCAGGGCTTCCCAGTCACTGAGGTGTGAGTTCAAAGCCCAGCTCAGCCACTTACCAGCTTTGACAAACCTCCTTGTCACTTTTGGCCTCAGTTTCCTTACCTATAAAACGGGGATAAACCCAACCGCAGAGGATTGTTTGTTTGAGGTGTATTTAAAATAATCCCTGGTAATCATTATTATTAATGCTATGGACCTTTGTCAGGACCTTTGTGTCTCCATAAACTGTCTCCAGATAAGTGCAGAGGCCCTCCACCCAGGTACCCTCAGGACAGCCTTCTGTAGCAGGGATGGGCTGAGCTTACCAGGTACTACCTCCTTTGGAGAAAGGAAAGTGAGAGCTCAGGCAGTGAGCACAGGCCTCTCCCGGCATCCCCTAGCAGCCTGTGACCTGCAGGGCCAAGGGCCCAAGGCCAGGGGACTGGGTGAGGCCAAATGTGCCCTGGAGCCCTCTCCCCTTGGGAAGTGGGAGAGAGAGGGCCCTGAGTTCTGGACCTACAGTGCCAACCTCCGCAAGCCAAAGTTCCCAGCCTGGCCAGCTGTCCAAGGTCAGCAGGCCCTAACTCCCTTATCTCTCCCCGAGTACAAAGTAAAGGGCTTCAGCGAGCCTCCAGGCAAACGGTTCTTAGGGGACAGACGTAAATGAACTGTCTTCCTAGCCTGTTTTTGCAAGGCAGGGGGGACATGAAAGTCGGGGCGGTGGACTAACATGGACAAGGCCTGCGTGGGGAGGAGTAGTGTCGGGGCAGTGGTCGGGTTTGGTGGGGCCAAAGCCAGTGAGGAAGCTGAGATCCATCCAGCAGAGGGTGTGAGAACCAGCCACAAACTGGCCGAGGCCTCATGAGGCTCCCAGGAAAGCTGCTGAGCCAATCTGGCCAAGACAGTCTGAATTAGTCACCAGTTTTGACAAGGAGGTGAATGGGTTACATAACATCCTCCCTCAGCCTCCATTGGCTCTCCTGAGTGGAACTTTCTCGGGTGAAGGGCCTAAGGCAGGGAGGGTCCCTCTCTGGGAGCCTAGGGGCTAGGGTTGGCTCACAAGCCCTCCCCAGGCCTGCTCCAGCCCTGCAGGGCCAGAAGGAGGCGCCAGCTGTTCACCTCCTATCTGAGTCTTTGCCTCCCAGCCTCCAAAACAATCCCACGCTTAGTCTTGTAACCCTAGGACTCTGGGCAGTAGCAGGGGAAATGCCCCAGCGAGGAGTTACATATGTTTCCCAGCTCTTGGCAGCTCGGCAGCTCCCTGCACACTGAAGCCCACTTCCCCTACTGGATTTATCGTAAGACATCACTATAATAATTATGATCAATAACCATTTAGGGAGGACCTCTTGTTGGGGCCCTGTTGGAGGTACTGTGGGGGCTAACAGATGAATAGGACACACGTGTACAGCAGCGGAAGCAGCTTGGAATGAGAATGCCTTTCCTCCAGAGAGGAGGGCACTTTCACCAAGAGTGGCCCCATTGCCTGCTGAGGGTCAGATTAATCTCTAGGTAAGGTTGGGGGAAACCAGCCTTGACCTGAGAGGCACCCAGAATGGTGCGGGCTCTGGCAGCCAGATTTTCTCATTGATTTACTCACGCCCTGCACATGGCTGGATGAAGAACAATAAATGTTTAAGATATTAATAATAGGTGATAGTGACAACGATGACGAGGAGGAGGAGGAGGAGGAGTGACGAGGCTACTGTTAGAGAAGAACATACGAGTCCCATTTTGGCCCCAAGTCCCTGGGACTTTAATCCCTCCTTCCTCCCAGTGGGCACTCCTGCTACACTCACTAGATAATAGAAAACAGGAGTAGAAGCTTGAGAAACATTTAAGAATCATTCGTGCAGACCTTCTGACTCCAAGCAGGATTCGACTAATTCATCCAGGAAGAATCACCATTACAGCAAAGGGGTGAACACAGGAGCCAGTGAGTGGAAGGAACCAGGGGTTTTGGGGCCCCTCTTCCCTCTCCCAGCTCTAAGTCAAGGGAAAGTCCCCAGCCCAGGCTCTTGGGGAACAGTGATAACACCAAGGGCCACCTTTGCTACTCATCATCCTACCAGATCTGTGACAATTAAGAGCTGGCAGAGATCCCAGAGATCATCTAGCCCAGCCTTCCCATGGTACAGATGAGAGCACTGAGGCCCAGAGAGGAGAAATGACTCACCCACAGCCACACAGCAGAGCTGGGACTCAAACGCCCATCTCTTTTCATTACCCTGTAAAAAACAGACAGAAAGAAGTGATGGAGAGCACAGATGTGGGGAAACCACCAGCCTTCCCTACCTGCAGAGGTCCAAGTGACCCATACGTAATTCCTTCCTCTCTGGCTGTTACCAGGCAGCTCACAGCTTTGCACAGAGGGAGAAGCAGCTTCCCCAAGGAGGACATGCAAACAACCATGATGCCAAGTCAGTCTGTAAAGTTTCTAGAACAATGAGCCTTTCCTCTCTGCTCAGAAAGGCTTTCCTCTCCTCCCAAGAAAAGAGCTAAAAGGGTAAACTACCCTCAGGCCTACAGGCAAATTCCTGATGAGAAGTCTGATCCAGCTTCTATCTCCCAAAGATCTCTGTGGGTGTCTACTTGGGATAAGCTTTCCCAGCAATATTTGAAGCCAATTAGAGAAAATTAAGGGATTAAATAGGAAACCTCGTGTTGGTTTAGGCTACAAAATCATTCACTCACTCAACAAACTTCTGCAGAGTGTCTACTCCACGAGGATTCCATGATGAAAGAAAGAGATAGGGTCTCTGCTCTTAGTCTGTCTGCAGCCGAGTGGGTAAGAAAAGAGAGCAGCTACCGCGAGGACTTGAATCACTACAATGTAAGACACTGGGGGAGCACCAAGGAGGGAGGGCCATCTGGAGTGGGGAGGCAAGTGGTGAGGGCAGCTGCACAGAAGAGGGAACACCAGACCCTGGACACTCAGGAGCCACTGCAAAGCCAGAAGCCCATCTTGAACAGATGCAAATTGATCTCTTTGCTTTCATTTTTCATTTTGCCCTTTGTCCCTCCTCTTCCCCAGAGCTCAGAGACATTCTTTTCTCTATCTGAACATACCCCCTCAGCCACCCCTAGCTCAGCCTCTGTCTTTAGACTGTCCTTTCCCATCATTTTCCCCATTTGAGACCCAAACCTAACCTACACTGTATCGATGAATAGGTAGATGTGGCATAGAGGTTATGGGGCGGGGCCCCACCAGACTTACCCTGGACAGATGTGCTCTGTTCCCCACACAGCTGTCTGGGCAGCCCATCTGTGCTCACTTCCTGCCTCCCAGCTCCAGCCCCTCACACCTCCCACGCTGGGGTGGGGAAGTCTGGTCCAAAAGCCAGTATTGCGGCCAGGCTGCCCGCCAGTACGGCAGAGTCCATAGCCAGGGCCCTTCGCCCTCCCCCACAAGGAATGGTGGCCTAGGAAGGACTTCAGCAAGGTGGCTACTCTGGAGGGCTCTGCCTTGGAATTTAACCTCAGCCTCTTGGCAGCTGCGGGAGCTGTCTGACTCTCAAGTGCACCCAGCACCATTTGTCCATATTAAACACAACAACATCACTGATCTCATGCCATTATTTTATCAACTAAGAAGTCTGCTTCACTCTGGTCAGGTATCTCCAAAGGAATAAAAATTATTTTCAAAGAGTTTGATGCAAAAGGATGTCCCAGCTAAAAGTCCATCCCGGTGCCCTCGAACCACTGACTCCTTGTAGAAGTCCTTGTGGTGCCCCCAGTTTCATTGCTGGGAGGTGGGAGGAAATGGGAAATCGCTGGAGGAAATGGGAAATCGCTGGAGGAAGTGACTTCTCCATGTTTCTGGGACGCTCACAGCTCCCTCCTGCCTCCTGAGAAGGGTGTGTCTTTCTCTGGGACTGTAGTGAAGGTGCAGGCACCTCTGGGGCTCCCATGGGCCGAACACCCCTTTTTCCTTTTTTTTTTTTTTTTTTTTTTGAGAGAGAGCATATGCATGCAAGTGGGAGAGGGGCAGAGGAGAGGGTGAATCTCAAGCAGGCTCCATGCCCACTGCAGGAACCCAAAGCAAGGCTTAATCTCAGGACCCTGAGGTCATGACCTGAGCCAAAATCAAGAGTCAGACACTTACCAACTGAGCCAGCCAGGCACTTTTGAACACTCCTTACCAGAAGGAACTATAGCCCTGTGGCCCCCAGCCTGGCTCTGTGCATGGTAGTAACTCGATAAGAGTGTGCTTAACTGGGCTGCTGGGCTATTCCCTGAACACAGGCCTGTGTCAAACAGGCAGGTGAGGAATTTGATTAACCCTCTTCAGTTTGCTTGTAGGAAACTCAGATTGGGCAATCAGGAAAGGAGAGACATAGCAGTGATATATATATCTCATGATGGAGGATGGGGACGGAGAATATTGGAAGAATGGGAAATTTCAGTGTAAATTAACAGATATCCCCTACTCAACCCAGAGTCTTACCTTGAATACTGGGTCCTGGTGTACTGGGAATTAGGCAGAAACCTGATAAATTGCTCCCTTTCCCTCAAAACAGAAATGTCTTAGGAGTGCGTGCAAACCCCAGAATGCTACATTTCCTGAACAGTGGAATTGCCTAGGAGGAAACTGACTTCTCCAGGCAGAAATGAGCCCCAGAACAAGGGCTGGTGCCAAGGAGAAGAGCACAGAACTCACTCAGCCTTTCCAGTTACAAGAGGCGATGGCCTTCCTTGACCATCCTTGACCTTACTTAAAAATTGGAATTTTTAAGTAAGAGGAAATTCCAATTCACCCACTCTTCCCACCCCATCTGCCGACATACATAGCCCCTTATATGACTGTAGGTGAGGGGCAGTGCTGGTCTTTCTGCCAGGCTGGAAACCCATGAACCATGAGTGTTGATTCTGCTTTTTTTGTTGTTATTCCCTTAAGATGAGCTACCTCAGGGTAACCAGACAACCATAAACGTAGGTTACTTGATTTTGAAACTATTTTGCTAAGCATCTGAAAAAGAAAATTTCTTTCACAAAGACATCCATGTCACCATTTTTTCACTACCAGTCTAGCTACCATAACTGTGATGGAGTCCCTGAGATTCAGGTCCCAGCCTGAAAACTCTGATCACTCGATAAGTCTGAGCCTACGTAACAGAAATAGAAGATAGATGAGTAAATGGCTGATGATGGGAGGGATGGATGACAGCTGGGCAGGAAGGCAGGCTGCTAAGCCACTAAGCCAGAGCAAGCAAAGAGGCCAAGAACCCCCTGCTTCTCTGGAGCCTTTGTGGCAAGCTCTAGCCCAAAGGAGGCACTCCTTTGTTTTAAGAGTGGTAATTTAGGCTCCTGTGGTTTCAAATACAAATACACACACATATATACACACACACACACAAACCTCTCTCCGCTAAGGCAAGCCTCCTTTCCACTAGCCCAACAATTATTTGGGGCCTCTCTCCCTACTAAAGATTTAAGAAAAAGGGAAAAATCCATATTCACCTGAATCCTTCCATTAGTTCATCATGATAGGGAAGCCCTAGGATTGCACAGAAGTTCCTGGGTTTCAGACCCAAGTTCCCTAAGGCAGCTGAGGCTTGCAGGGAAGGGACAGAGCTTCATTTGACCACCCCCCACGAGTTGCAAATTGTCTGTGGGTCCTCAGAGATCCCCCAGTCTCAAACAGCATAGTAGCATCCCTAGGTTCCTGAATTGGGGACCCCAGCTTTTGCCCCCCTAATCTTGGGATCTTAGTTCAGGGTGGCCACCCTGGCCCACCTGAAGCCTATCTAGAAGCAGGAGGCTTGACCCCAGCAGCCCCTGCAGCACGGATTCCCTGGGACAGATTTCACAACCCAGCGCTGAGTTTTACTACAAGTTTCAGACAAAGAAGGTGTGTCGGAGTTGAGAGCATGCTTCTGCCCGCTGCGTGGGTGTCAAGTTCAATACCTTCTTGTCAACACTTGAATGTGTTGAACATCACTCACAAGGGCATTCTTTAAGAAACCTATTAACTTAATTACCCAGGCTTTTTCCCCCCCTCTCTCCCCCTATCCATGCATCTCATATAAAAGTTTGGCTTTCTTCCTTTCCGAGATATTTTTGATGTAACCTCTCTCCGCTTGGCACAATACCGTCTTGTTTATTTCTCTAACAGTTACTCAGGGTGGCTGCCCCTGTACAGACTGACTCCTTTACTCAGGTCTTAGCCCTGACGGAAGCTAAGAGAGCAAAGTGTGACCCTGGTGGTGGCAACTGGGTGTGGGGAGATGGGTCACCTGGCATCCTTTCTGACTGCCCAGCAGGAGTGGAAGTCTAGAGGGTGAGAGCAGTGAAGGGCAAACCAAGCTTCTGCAAGGTATGCCCCTCCTTCTGGCAGAAGGTGAGGGAGGAGTCACCCAGAGACACAGGTCAATCAACAAGCATTTATTAAACACCAGCCATGTGCCCAGAACCATCTACCTGGATTTTAGAAGAGAAAATTCTGCTCAGATCAGTTCTTCCAAATTCCAGCCCCAGTGTACATCCAAGCCCCTGGGAAAAAGAAATAAGTAATTTGTTATAAATCATCTCACACTGGAATTCAGGAGAACTATGTTCCAGACCCACGCTACCTAGAAGGGGGCCCTGAATTGGTTCCTCAGTAAAATGCAGAGGGTTGGGGGGGGAACCTCACTGAAGGATTTCCCTTTAGAAGGACTCCCTTTAGAATTCACCCATGGCCCATATGTGCTTAAGCACAGGTACCTGCAGCTATCCACCTACATGGAGAGTCTGCTCAAAGGAAGGGAAGGAGCAGCAAAGTTCAGAGAGGCACATGGGGACTGTCTCAGAGAGTTGACCCATATACTGCGTTTGTTGGCCCTGCCCTGGCTGGTGACTCGCCTGTCCAGGGAGGAGGAGATGGACAGAGGCAGGGGCTGGGGCAGGCATGGCTTCCAGTGCTAGTGGGTAGGTGAAGGTCATGAGCCTAGGGAAGGCAGCTGTTCTTCGAGCACTGACATGACACAGAGGGGGCCTCTGCCCACAGACCTAAAGCAAGAAGAGCTACATAGAGACCCACAGAGACGTGTGGGGGAGGTACCAGCCAGCCAGACCTCATCGTCGTGTGGGAAATCTGGGCTGCCAGCTATGATAAAGGAGGAACACACCCCACAGCTTTCTTGCCAAAACCATGCATGACCAAAAAGCAACTTTCAGATCTTTCTAACCATCCTCACTCTCTTTCCTGTTTCCGGGAAGCAAAAACACTGGCGCAAATTCAGAAACTCCAGCAGGACTCTGTGGGATCCCCCCTCTCTACCCACACCTTTCTCAGTTTGCTGACCCCAGATTGACGTATCCCTCATCCCCACACTGGCACCCCCCCCAAACTCTCAGTGGACCAGTGAAGGTCTACAGAGCCAAGAGGCACTGATGTAGTGAGTCCTGTGTGTGGAATTACAGAGTTAGAAGGGATCCAGTGGGTCATCTGGTCCAGGTCCCTGGCTCCAGGCAGGTCTGCTTCGGAATCATTCACTTGTGGTGGACTCTCTGTTCTCCTGTAGTGTACAGTGATGGCAAAGAGGGACTTGGTCTGCAGCTAGAGCTTCATAGCTGCCCGGTCAGGGAGGGTTCTCTTTTCCCAGGAAGCTCTTGCCTGTAGGGAACCCCAAGACTACCTGATGTTGTTCTCACCTGTCTCTCTGACTCAGAGCTGATTAAAGCCTGGTGACCTCTGATTCAACCCCCTGTTTCTTCACCCACCCCTCGCGACCACCTCCTTCTGTGTGCCATCTAGTGCAGACGAAAGGTCAGAGAGGGGAGAGCTGGTGGAGGCCAGGGATTTGACCCTAGGTTCCTAAAGATTGGAAAGTTTGCATCACAAGCCCTCAGTGCCCTGTCCTCCAAGGCATCCAGTAGGCAGTTTCGCTCTGATGCAACTCTCCACCAGGCGGGTTCTGTGACCTAGGATCTCCGAGGCGTAGGTACCTTCTGGAGCAAAAGAGAAGGCATCTTCTTCTCTTTACACTGTGGCCACATCCCATCATATACTGGCTGGTGGGCTTCACTCTCCTGCCCTCAGAGGGCTCCTCTCAGCGGTCCCTCCGCCCTCAGCTATAGGCTTGGAGTCTCCATAGAGCCCAAGGAGCTTGAGAGCAGCCCTCTCTCTCGAGGAATCCTTTGCTTCTCTCCAGATGTGGGGAGATCTGCTGCAGCAGAAGCTTGGAAGGGAGGCCAAAGCACCAAGGCTGATTTATCTTCCTTCCACACACCTCCCTACGCAGTGTACGCACACATGTGTGTGTGTGTGTGTGTGTGTGCATGAGTGTCCAAGGCGTTCAAGTTGACTAAGAATCTAAGCATTGCCTAAGCCAGGGCCTGGGTCCAGGTGAAGCCCCTCCTCCTCCCTCCACCCAAGCCAGGACAGACATCCCCTCCAATGCCAGGGCCAAGATCCCTGTGGGAGAGAGTGCATGCAGCCCCGGGGCTCCTGCCCCACAGTGGCTGTGTGCGCACACACTCATACGTTCCCTGAGAAAGCCCCTGGGGCCTCTGTGGGAAGACCTTCCGGGAGACATTTATGGCAGAAGAGGAAGTGTGGGGCATCATCAGAGCAGCCTGGGCCTGGGAGCAGGCAAACGCCTGCCAGGAGTGGAGTCAGGCTGCAAACTTCCCCTAATTACAGAGCTTTAACCCCTTTCCTAGTCCCGGGCGGTTCAATCAGGCAGGGTCAGACTGATAAGCAGGGTCCCCAGAGTCCCCACTGCTGTCCCTCATAGCCCCCTCCTCCACATATACCCGTATATGTATGCATGTACACACACACACACACACACACACACATACACACCACCTGCCCTGCTGTTCTTACTGACTCACCCAGATCCCATGGTAGCAGACTCCTGCCCAGAAGAAGCATGGAACTCAGAGCTGGAAAGAAACCTTGAGGTTTGGGCCCCTTCCTCAGGGAATCATCCTCATTATTTTACAGAAAAGTCCACTGAGGCTCACAGATCCAGTGCCCATGTCTAACCAACTCCAAGCCCAGAACCCAGGCCTCCGTGGCCTCTTACTGGTCAGGAAGCTGAGCATGGAGGGAAGCTGAGTCCACACAGAGACACTTAGGGGATGAGGCAAGGCCTGGACAAGGGTGGGGAGTGCCCCCAAGGACCTCCCCAGAGTCAACTACTTGGTATCACTTAGAGCTCTGAGGTCCAGTTCACTAGCCGCTAGCCACATGTACCCATTTAAATTAAAATTAATTAAAATGTAATAAAGTGCTTAAAAATTCAGCTTTTTCACAGCAGTAGCTACATTTGAAGCGTTCAAGAGCCACATGTAGCTGGAGCTACTATATAGAGCAGTGCAGATCTAGAACATTTCCATCACCGCAGAATGTTGTATTGGATGGACAGTGCTGATCAGAAGGAGGCAGACTGCAGGACCAGATGGTCTGAAGAAATCTGTTTCCTGGTGGAGGGCTGAGGTCCCCTTGGAAGCAAGGAGAGGAGAAGGGAAAGGAGGAGGAGGGAGAAGAGGGCAGAACAGAGGACTCAAGAGAAAGATGCTGGAGAGAGGAGAGAGAACAGAGGGGGAGGAGGCTGTCGTAAAAGAGGAGGGGCAGGAAGGAAAGGGAAGTCCTGTGGCTGTCCCTGTGACTGGGCTCTGACCAAGTGTCCTAGTCCAGGGGCGACTGACATATTCCCCCCATCCTACTCCAGAATGGCCAAAAAGCAGAGTCACAGACCTCATAACCAGGGGCCATAAATAGGGCAGCTGATAGCTTTCCGGACCCAAAGAGCCCAACCTGTCCCCAAACTGAGCAGCCCTTGTGCCCAGGACTCTCTCCATCCCCCAGGGTGGCTTGTACACCTGGGCACCTGGACTGGCAGAGAGATGCCCCTGCCCCTTGCACTGGGAGGGCATGCCCCAAAAAGAGCCCCTTTTCCAGCTCACTGCAGCAAAAATGTTTCTAGGAAGGAAGGAAAGAAGGAAGGAGGAAGGAAGGAAGGAAGGAAGGAAGGAAGGAAGGAAGGAAGAAAGGAAGGAAGGAAGGAAGGAAGGAAGGAAGGAAAGGAGAGAGGGAAGGAGGGAGGAAAGGAGAATCTAGTGAAATAAAAATGCTTCTCCTGCCACAAGCTGGCATTTTTCAAACCAGGAGACAATACCTTGATTCAGTTCCATAGATGCATAATCCATTTTGTTACTTTCTCACACATTCTTCTAAGTGAACATTTGAGAGAGGGTATTGAGCCAGGCAAAG
>CM053567.1:41243466-41287546 GCA_028646485.1 Cryptoprocta ferox | reverse complement strand
GAGAGAGGGAAGGAGGGAGGAAAGGAGAATCTAGTGAAATAAAAATGCTTCTCCTGCCACAAGCTGGCATTTTTCAAACCAGGAGACAATACCTTGATTCAGTTCCATAGATGCATAATCCATTTTGTTACTTTCTCACACATTCTTCTAAGTGAACATTTGAGAGAGGGTATTGAGCCAGGCAAAGAGTATCATGTCTGAAATCAGAAATGCCTGGGTTTACTTCCCATTCTGCCACCTAATGACCAGGACAGGTGGCTGCGCTCCCCCAGGCTCAGTTGCCTGCTTATGGGGCCATTGGGCTGACCTAGCACACTGATAGGTGTGGAGCACAAGGACCAGGGGGGCGCTTGTGTGTCAGTCCCTCCCCCGGCCCCAGGGACTTACTGTGCGTCCTCCCCCCACCACCAGAGCAGGAGAGGATGTACAGGACAAGATTCCCGGTGAGCTCAGGGCCAGGGGAGAGGCAGAAGAGCCAGCAGCTGCAGATCTAGGCTGAGGGAGTCTGCGCTACGCAGCACGACAGAGCCAAGCACAGTGTGAGGGAGGAAGCCCTGGGGGAAAGGCAGTTGAGGAAGGCTTCACAGAGGCAGGGAAGTATGAGCTGGACTGGAAAGAGAATCTGACGAGGGCATCTGAGACTGAGAAACCACATGAGCCAAGCTCATAAGGAACCTCAGCTCTCCCTGAGAAGAGCCCCCAGCCTCAGATGGGAAAAGCCTCTGGTCTGAGCCTGGCCACCCCCATCCCTCCAGGTCCCACTTACCCAGAGGGGTTTTGCAATGCCTCTCTACAGCCCACACCCCCTCTCAATGGCACTCGGGGTCCCTAAGTCAGGAGGGTGCTAGAGAAAGCGGTTTGTCCCTGTCTGAACAGCTTCCTGCCCCCAGGCCTGGATGTGATTTGGGAGAGATGCGGGAAGATCTAAACTGTCCTTTCAGCCAAATTTAAGCACTTCCAGGGTCACCCAAGAAATTCCAGCAAAGGGGAGACAAGTCATCTCTTCAGAACTGATTTCCTTAACACAGCCCCCTTTGTTTTGAGGTGTAGGCAAAAGAACACTGGACTGTGAGTCAGGAGGTTTGGAGCGTGGGCCAGGACACCTGGATTGCATTCTCAGATCTGCTGCCGATTGGGACTGTAATCTCAGGCAAGTCACTTAACCTCTCAAGGGCTTGCGTTCCCTACCTGCAAATTGGGGGGTGATACTCTCTGCCCTTTCTGCCTCCTTGTAAAAGGAAGGTTAGATGATACAGTGGCACAAAGGTGCCCAAAATGCCTCAAGAGAGAAGAGTACCCGACACGCATCCAGGATGGTGCTTGTTGCTTTACCAACCGTGACACCACCTCCGAGTGCTGGCTCCCTCCCTTAGCTGCTGGCTCCCCACTCTTCCAGACCAAGGACTTAAGACCTGTGCCTCCGTATGTTCCTTTTCCACTCTGGTGCCCCCAGCTGAGAGGCTGAGTGTGACCTGGGAGCAGTGCATTTTCTGCCCTACATTGTAAAGGGGCAGTAGTCTCCAAGGGGATGGGATGTGAAAATGGGGTATTGGTGATGGGCACAGGAACCTGTATTCTTGGGAGCCTCTGCCCTCCACTGACCTCAATTATCTTCAAATGGCCTGGAGGCAGGGGTGGGCCAGCGCCCGGATGGGAACACTGAGGCTGCAGGCTGACTCACTCATGAGTTTCTTGCTACTGGCAGACCCTGTCATGGTGTTCCGTGGCTTCCATGCAGGCTCTGAGCAGAAGACAACGATTAGACAGTTCCATAGCTCTGGGGAAGGCAAAGTGGATTGTCTCCATGCTTGGGGACTGCCCATCCCACCTCCCTCTAATGCTACCAGTCCCGGATCCCTTGACTCCTCCCACCCACCCCCCTTCAGGCCAGGGGCGGGGGCGGGGGGCTCGTCCACAGCAAGTGGACTGCTGGGTTGTTTATTTCCACTTCACATTTCATTCCAAGTGATCTCATGTTCCCCTGACCAATTTCCACAATCAAATTTGGGAGAGGTGTGGGGCTCAGAACAGCTTGAGCCTCTCATGGAGCTCATCCTGGGAACACAGGGGCAAGTATCTCTTTAAAAATATTCCCTGCATAGCAGGTCACACTGGCCTGCAGCCACAACACCCGCGGCTGTGATCTCATCAAGCTCCAGGAAGCCAAACAGGGTCAGGCTTGGCTAGTCCCTGAGCGGGAGACCTCCCAAGCAAAACACAGGTGCTGCTGGTGATTCAGCAGGCGAAACCCCTCCTTCCAACGAGCCCGGCTCCTGTCAGGTGTTGGATGATTCTGTGACCTCCTATCAGTACCTGGGCAGAAGGGGGCGTGGCACGGGCAGCGGGTGCTAGACGTTCTTTCCCTGAGCCACGTGTTGCAGGTGTCGACACCCGTTCTTAAGAATCAGGGCGTACATGCTTCCTCCCTCCCCAACCCCTGCCCACTTCCTAAGGTTGGTTAGCCATCGACCTAAATTCTTGCAGCTGTTTCCAACAGATAAGGGATGGAAGAGGAAAAGGCAGCCCCCAAGGGGCTCAGGAACCAACTGCCCCCACCCCCCCGAACAGCTGGGGTCTGTGGCTGCCACCAGGCTCTGGGCCTCGGCCCTCAGGATGGTCCCTTCTGGTTTGGGAACGGGTGAAGATGAAAGGGGTCCATGAAATGAGGGCGGTCATTAGGCTGTTTTATGAGTTACACAGATATTCATTACACCCCAACCCCGTCATTAGAGGCTGTGGCAGGAGAGAGCTCGGGGCCCCTTTTTGATTGCACTAGAAACTGAGGGCTTTCTCCCCTAGAAGGGATCTCTGCTTCTGCTTCTCAGCTAGGGGTCCTGTCCAGAGGAAGGTCAGTAGCCTCCATTCCAGTCCTAACTCACTCCCTCTCCCCTCTCCTGCTCCTCCACCCCTCAAGGGAAGAGTCGAACAACTCAAGGAAGTGATAGGGGCCTCAGGGTCAGGAAACCCTGAAAAGAGCCCACACCCGGTAGCTAGAGTCTGGAAATAGGGGCCTTTCCATCCCAGTGCCCAGTTCTCCTTCCCCTCTCCCCGCCAAGCACCACTGTCAGGTGGGGAGTCTATCTGCTTCTTCCAGGAAGCCCTCCCTGCCCTCGGTAAATCCTCTTGTTAGCATGCATCACATCTGTTACTACCCCTACATTGTGTTCCTGCCAGACTGTAAACCACCAGCACACCTGCACCGCACTTGGCACCTAAGCAGGGGCAGTAAGTGTGGGCTGCCCTGATATCAGCCAGCAGCCAGGGCAGGTGACCTGGTGGAGAAAGAGGGGTTCTCTGTAGCCCCCATCCTTCCCCCTCTGCCCTTTCCCACAGTGCGAAGGATCTGAGGAACCTGCTGCTTTCTTAAGGCCACAGTCAGCAAGTAACAAAAACAAACCATCTGCCATTGTCTAGACAGTGCCCCCACTTACCTCGCAAATGTAACCCTTTTGCACAAATCCCACGGAGCACCTGCTTGCATCCTTCCTTGCAGTCTGCCCCCTTCCTATAGGGGGGCACCCAGTGAGAGAGTCCGGCGGGGCCAAACCCACTCCTGCAGGGCCAGCCCTTCATGCGTGACAGGACTGCAGGCTGGGAGGCCTGCCCCCTCCCCCATTAGGGCTGCAAGCGCAGTGGTAATAGGCTGGCGCCCACCCTGCTGGTGCAGGCCATGGAGGCCGAATGGAGCGTGGCCAGACCCCACAGAGAGGAGGCAGATTAATCAGCTGTCATTTGCGTTCATTAAAGACCCCTTGCTTGTGCACTGCAGCCTTGGATGCCAGGGCAATTGACTGCTCACAATACAAAGTTCTGGGGAGAAGTTTGTCTCGGCTCCCTGTGGCATAGCCTCAGGATCGTCCTGGCATCCTGGAAGCACAGAGTCCTGGGGCAGAAGGCTGCTGAGGTCCAGCCATGTGGGTTGGAGATAGGCAGGGGGCAGACCGAGCCCCAGATCCAGAAGCCTTGGGGAGTCCACAGCTGTGGAGGCCCCTTGACCCTCTTTGGGATTCTTCCCTGTTGTCACCCTGTCCCCTTTCCTCCCATCTCCTCATGGCCCTGGGCACTGTCACCTGGAACTGCTGGGCCCTCCTCAAGCTTGTGCAAAGACTCATTTCAACACACTTGGAGACTGATGACGATCCCGACAGGGCGGGAAGCCAAGCACAGCAACCGCCCCAAGCCTAGCTCTCCGCCTGACTTCCCATCAGCCCGTGGGGCCCAGCTGAGAGCCCCCCAACACACGACCACCCTTAAGGGGGCAGCCTAGTGACCCAGACTCCACCAGCCTTGCCGGGGAGGGCTATAGATCTCCCTTCTCTTCCCCAGGGTTATGTCAGTCCCCAAGCACTCCAGAGGCCGACCGACTGCGAGGCCAGGGTGTTTATGGAGTTCAGTCTCAGTTGTTTTTGCATTGTAATTACCAAGCTCCCCAGATTGGCATTTGCCTGCCGGGCACTGTAAAAGGTGACACAACAGAATGAGAGAGCAAGCCCCAGTCCTGGCAGGCCCCCAGTGGGTCACATTCACACATCCCTTGGCCCAGAAAAAAGGAGCCTGGCCTGACACAGACAGGCAGGGGCTCAAAGGCCCACCACACAGGCCCTGGCATGGCCGATGAATGAGAAGGCAGATGGGCAGCTTGCCAGGGATGACGCCTTTCCTTGGGCATCTCAGAGGGGGGAAACCTGAGGAAGTCACTTAGTGGCAGCCTCCTACTAGGACCAGGGTCCTAGAGTAGACCCTGACCCACACACCTGGGGAGCTCATGCAGCCCCCCTCTGGTCTACAGGCTACAAGGAAGAGCAGTGCTCTCTTGCCTCTTCCTTCCCCAGAGGTCCCTGAACACCTGGGGAATAAACGTTCCCCAAATAGGGTCAGGAGTGAACAGCATGATCTGGGAGAAAGGAGCTCCAATGGGCGTGTCAAACAGCCCCCAGGAGTACCTATCAACCTTGAACCCAGGTCCCCCACACAGGTCCCCCACCGGCAGGAGGGCCTGCCCTGCCCAACCCCAGAAACTCAAATGTCCAGAATAGCAAGTGACCCCAAGAATCACTGATCTGGGGGGCTGTTTCTACAGGGAGGGGGTGCTGGAGAGAAGATGTGCCTAGTGCCTTCTCAGTCCTGGCCAAGCCCCATCCCCTCCAGTCCACCCATCTCCTCTGATCGTCCAGGAGCCTGATGGATCCAAATAGTCAGCCTTGAGAGCTGGGCCTCCTCAGGACCAGTCAGTGCTGCCACAGAAGGGTGATTCCAAGGGCTCCAAAGCCGGAAAGAGACCTGTCAGAGACAGGAGCTGGGCTGGTTCCCACCATTGCCGCCATCAGTCCAGAGACCCCAGGGAAAGTGGGCAGGAGGGCCTGAGAGCAGGCCTCAGAGGCAGCGCTTCTCAGACTTTAATGTACATGTGAATCACTGCAGGTTCTTGTGAAAAGGGAGATTCTGATTCACCTGTCCAGGGTGGCACCCAAGAGTCTGCATTTCTGACAAGCCCCCAGGTGACACTGCTGCTGTTCTGAATAGTGAAGGGCTAGGGCAGCAGGGCCAAGTTCACTGTCAGCCCCTGTGAAAAGAGCAAGATGTAATTTGAATGAGACTTACCGTTTCTATTTATTGTCACACTTTCTAATGAGTATAGGGTTTCACAGAACCGCCAGGTCTTGCCAGCCTCTTTTCTTGCTCAACATCCAGAGCCCCAAGCTTTTTTTTTCCAGAAAATATGTTTGTCCCTCCCTCCCTTCCTTCTTTCCTTCCTTCCTTCCTTCCTTCCTCACTCCTTTCTTCTTTTTCATAAGATCTTACCAGTCCTGGGCCCTCTGGTAAGGAAGGAGAGAGGAGGCCCAAAATTATGGATTATGCTTTATCTTCCCACTAGAACTGAGTGTGGAAGCCTAAAGTAGGGCAGAGGAGGAGAGAAAGCAGAGAACAGAGCCCAGGAGCTGGACTCCCACCACTGCTACGTCCCTTCCCCCCAGGAGGCCACAGAGGGCTCGTGATTGCTGGGCGCCCCCCTCTCTGCTCCATGCCCCCGGGCCCCCAGCCCTGTGGCCTGCCTCTCTGGGACTATCAGCTTCTCTTAGGTGGCACGTGGGAAGGGCAGAATGACCCAGACACAGCTGGCCGTTTCCTGGGACAGGACTGGGGGTGGTGAGAAACCTCTCAGGCAAAAAGAGAGGAGATGGAAGGACTAGTAGAATGAGGAGCCAGTGGAGAAGCTGAACCAGGTGCTCTGAGAAGCCTCCCACCAATTGGCGAAGGTGGTCCCCACTCCACAGAACCCAAGGGAGCGCCGATAAAGCTCTCACAGCCACCCCGGAGTGGTCCAAACACCAGTGACCCCAGTCATACATAAGCCCTGAGGTACCCTCCCCAGGCCAGGTGGGCACTAGGGGGCTGCTGGATCCCCTCTGGTCCAGCTGGAGCTGGGAAGCAAAGGTCTGACCCGGGGTCCTCGTCTCCAATTATTAGCCCTCGCCAGTGTCTCCTGTCCTCCCTCCTGGGGTTGCAGCTACCATAGATAGGCGCCAGGCCTGAGGAAATAGCTTGTTCCCTCCGGAGGGTGCAGTTTCCCAAGCCCTGTTTATTGGAGGGATTAACTGCACCCATTTCCCAACTGTTCTGCCTCTATACTGCACAAGAGAGGAGGAGGCCACCCCGCAGCTCAAAGCTGCAGTGCTGGGAGGGGCAGGGTTGGTGCCCCCCACTCTGCTGACCACCTCTCCTGCTAGGGCTCCCCTTCCTTCCTACATCTCCACCCCATCAGCCCTCACGGGGCAGCAGAACAGCTCCATTTTTACTCACAAACAACAGTCCCCATCAGTCATCTCTTTGTCCTGGTGTCCTGCCAGGGGCCTGAAGATTCCCACATCCGCTTGTCCTAATCCTGCAGTCCAGGCTTTAGCCTCACGACTGGCCCCTTCCGAGTGCCCCATCACCCAGGTCTTCCCATCACACTCAGCCCCTGACATGCCCACCAGTGCAAGGCAGCCTGGGAGTGTGAGTGTGTGTGTGTGTGTGTGTGTGTGTGTCTGTGTGTACTTTGTGAGTATGTATGCTATGTGTGACTATGTGTGGCTATGTATATTGTGTGTGTACATGTACGAGCGTACGTCTGTAGGACTGTGAATGTGCATCTGTGAGTGTATTGTGTGTGTGAATATGTGAGTATATATGTGAGTGTGTGAGTGCGTGTATGCATATTGTGTTTGTGAGTGTGTGTATATGTGAGATGCGTGGGTGTGCATATAAGCATGTTGTACGTGTATGCATGACTATGAACATGTGTATATGTCAGCATCTGTGAGAGTGTGTGCATAAGTGTCCAAGTGCAGAGAGCTGTGTATCAGTGTGCGTGTGTGAGCATGTGAGTGTGTGTGAGTGTGCATGTCTGTGTGAGCATGTGAGTGTATGTGAGTGTGCATGTATGTGTGTGAGCATGTGTATGTGACTGTGTGGACATGTGTGAGTGTGGGTGCATGTGTGTGAGTGCATGTGCATTAGTAAGCATGACAGCCATGTGTGTGAATATGTGTGTGTGTGTGTTGTGTTTGTATGGGAGCGTGTGTGTGGCTGTGAACATGTATATATGTGAGTGTGTTAGGGTATGTGTGAGCACGTGTCTAAGTATGTGAGTGTGAGGGTCGTGTGCGAACGTGTATATGTGAGCATGCATGTGGGGGCTATGAGTATGTGAACACATGTATGCCTGAGTGTGTGTGTGATTGAGTGTGAGTCACTGTTCTCCCCTTCTCTGACTCTCACCCTGCCACCCCCCAGACCTCCCCCACCGAGACCCAGCCTGCGAATGCGAATGACCTGCAGACTTTGTCTTCTTCTCTCCCTGCTCCCATGAAGGAACCCAGCCCCTCCTCAGCTCCTGAGGCTCCCGGGCTCCCTTCTCAACCCCTGCCGCTCCCCTTCCTCCCCACCAGTTTTGGAAACTTGGAAACTGTTTTGCTTCCCTCACTCCCAACGCCAAGCAGTTTCTGGCCAAGTTTCTACCTGACAGCAGAGCCCCAGCACCCTCCTGCCTCCCTCACCCAGGATCCTCTGTCCCCCACTGTGGCTGGACTTCCATCGGAGCCCCTCCATCCCTACAGCTCTCCCTCCTGTCCTTTGCTTTCTGCGTCCGTGCCTGTGGGGGTGGCAGGAAGAGAATGGAGTGAGGAGTGAAAGAAAGAGGAGGCCAGGCTCAGATGCTGTCATGAAGAGATATTAATGCCCCTCATCAAGGCGTATTAATAAACATTATGTGCCATGCGCTCCGTGCACCCCGGGTGAGTGCAGACCCAGCAGGACGGCCCGCGGTCACAGCCGAGCAACCTCTGAGCCCACAGCACAGCCGCCAGCCTCATGAGACTGACCCTGCCAGGAGAATTCTCAGGACTGCCGAAGCCAGAGGGAGCCAGCAGGAAGGGTTCCCGCCCCCTCCCACCCCCTGCCGCCCCCACCCCCACCCCTAGTGGGCAGCCTTGGGGAAGGGGGACCATGATGACCCTTGCACTGGGGCAGTACTGTGGGACCTGAGAATATTCCACTTCCTAATTTCATCTTTACAACAGCTCCGTGGGGAGACCGGGGCAGGTATCGTTATTGTTGCCACTTCATAGGTACGGAAACTGAGACACTGAGAAAGTAAGTATCTTGCTCACAGTCATGTAGCTAATTGGTCATGACATTGGACTGAAGCCCAGGTTGCCCTTTCAGCAGGCTGTGTTAACGGCTCCGTCACTAACACGGTGGGGCTGCTTTTAACTGGATGACACCACTTCCCTAGTTCCTGCAGCTGCCAAAACTCAGACCACGAAGCACAACTCCTCCAGCAGGGCAGGCGGCCTCCGTCCTCCAGGTGGTGGGTCTCCGGAGGGCCACTGCTCCTTAGCAGGAAATGTCCAGGAAGGCGGGGACCCCCGGGAACTAACCTCTGTAAAAACACTGGCGCTGGCTGAGTGCCTACGCATTGTAGGCAGCCGGCAAGAGGTGTTTCCCCTTTTCTTTATGTGGTGACCACGACCACATAAATATTAAATTATTGGCTCCTAAGGAGGTTTGAGCAGGTGGAAGGCCAAATGGCCTGTTCATTTTATTTGTTTTTTAGCATCGCAGGTGCTATAGCAGGGGGCAAAACTGATTATTCACTGTAACAACCACAGTGGTGTTTAAAATTACATAAGGTAGTCTCCGTGTGTGTTTAAGAAGATAAGAACTAGTGTCTAATAAGATCACTAACCAAAATAGTTAAGATGAGAGGAGTTGGGGAACTAAAAGGATACGATTCAAGGGATCAGGGAAATTTGCTTACGAGCAAGAGCCAATTCTCTGCATGGTTCCAGAAAGCTGAGGCATTCCAGAGACCTGTTGTTGCTTCTGAAAGCCTCGGGTTTTGTTTCAGGTATCCAGAAATGGCCATCTTCAGTCTAAACTGACATCGATGCATAATAATTAGATTTGGCTACCGACTCATGATATTGCTTTCAAACTATCTTAGTATACCTTGTCTGTTTCTAAGTGGAGCAGGTCATGTATTGTGTTCTTTATTCCATTTTCCCTCCCACTCCCCCTCTCTAACCCTACCCCAGAGCTGCATCCAGAGAATGGGTGGCCTGTGGCAGGCAAGGGGCAAAGAGGAGTGTGTCCGCCTTCTCCTGAGGTCTAAACCAGTCTCTGAGCTTCAGAGATGGAAAAGCCACTCAGGCGAGTTTCCTCGGCAGGAGGTCAGAGGGGAGTCCAGCCAGTGCGGGCCCCAGAAGCACCAGAGGCTCAAAGCTGGCACCTGTGCTTTGTTCTCAGAGCAGTTATCGCTACACAGAACGATCAGGGGATTCTCTTCCAGTATTTTGTTTTCTGTGTTTTAAAACTTTTCTACACTGAGCATGTAGTACTTTAATGATCTGAAACAAAGTTATTTGTAAGAGGGAGGTGTTCCGGTTTGGAGTCCCAGACTCCCCTGCTGTGAATGAGGCCGTGGTGGTGGAGTTCAGCCCCATGCAGCTCTGACCTGCCACATGGGTAGTGCTCCAAAAGGCCCGGCCCCACCCAGACACCTTCTTGACCAACGCAGCTCCACTGGACCACTCTAAGGACTGTGGGCACACAGTTGCTAAGCATATGGAAGAAGTCTTGCCCAGGGGCTGTGGACCCAAAGTGAAGGTTGCTGATGGCTTTGATTTTCAGAAGCATTGCCTGCCATTCACACCGAACCCCAGCTTATATTTCCAGCCTTATCTTGAGCTTCTTCCAGAGCCCCCTCCCCTTTTCACATCTTGTTTGTATACGTATACATTCTTATTATAGTTCCCTCAAATTAAGCTGCCCCTCTCCTATCCAATCCACTGGAAAACTAAAAAACTCCTACACATCCTTCAAGGCCCAGAGAGAGTATAGCCTCCTTTCAATAGCTTTTCCTGATCACTACCCCCAAGCCGTTACAACTTCCTTTCTCTATGCTCCTCCAGTACTTCTCAGAGACTTCAATTATTTAGGCCTATAATAGAGTTATTTCTTTGTTGTTTTATCTCCCTCACTAGACCATGAGTTCCTCAATACCATAAACTGGGTCTCATTCATATCTCTGTCTCCAACACAGGGCTTCTCATTCATTGACTGATTTATCTGCCCATCTCCCCAGCCATCATTCCTGAAGGCCAACTCCATGCTAGATATTATCACATACACACAGGTGCAAGACACTGACTTATTTGGAAACCACATGTACTTCCCCATAGCCTGGAACAAAGGGCCTGGACCAAAGGGCCTGGACAGCCTGTACTTTTTAAACCATAGACAACCTTGACCTTGGCCTTGGGAAATCTTGCCTCTTAACCCAGCGTCATGAAGAATGGTGAACCCCTGGGAAAAGCTCCTCTCTCTCATCTGGGTAACGACTTACTCCAAGAGCAGATAATCCCCCCTCAGGCACACCCCACCTCACCCCGTTTTGGCATCTGGATACCGGAGGAGGTAACTGACTCCAGATCTGAAGCCAAACTAGGAGTCAAAACCCAAGGGTCTGTTGCCAGTCAGTGCCAAGATACCAAATCTGCAGGCTACCCACTGGCACATTATCTCAGGACTGTGCACCACTCAGCCCCACTGCCCATGAAGGTGCCAGGAAGAGGCCTATCAGGTCTTTGATGTTTACACTTCTCGAGGGAAACCGGTGCACAAAATAACTGGCCATCCTACACCCTGGAGTCTAGAAGCACTCGGCTCCCAAGAGGGCTCAGGTGCGTGACTCCTTCTCACCACTTCCCACAGACTCCCATTTTACCTACCTCAGTGGCCAGCCCTCCTTTCCCTGGCCTCAAGGGCAAAAAAGCAGGCCACAGGATTAATTGATCACACCCTCTCCCCTGGAGCTGGGTCTCTCCAGGTTGGCGTTAGGTGGCCTGGCAGCCGCAGCCCCTGGAGACCTCAGAGCCCGGGAGATGTCAGTGCCTTTTACTTACCCCTTCTTAATTGCGGAATACACAGATTGTTGGGTAGCACTTTCCCATCTTGTGCCTTTTCCTGGATCCTTTGCCACTTGGCAGCTTGCAGGCAGCTGTGCAAAACAGCAAGGAGCTTTCTCATTTGGTGCCAGTGTCAGAGAGCCTGGAACTCTGTTTCCAGTTTCCCTTTTTTTTTCCCTCCCCCCACTGCACCCCAAGTTCTGTTGCATTCTTTTCTCCCTTCAGTCTCCCTTATCCCCACAACATCTTTCTGTAACTCATCTTTCAAGTTCAGGACTCTTCTGACAGCCCCCACCCACCCTGTGATCAAAAAGTGAAACATACCACTCTGACTGAGGTTTGCAGCCAGGCAGGAGAAGTGATTGAATCCTTCTGTCTAGATGGGAAGAAGTGGGTGAAGCGATTAAATCATCTCCGGCAGACTGTAGGAAATGTGCTGCTGACCCTCTACCCCAGGGGTCAGCAAGCCCCAGTACCTGGGGCCTCCACAAACACCCAGGTGGGCGGACAGTTGCCTGTAGGTAATTGAAGGGAAATGAAGGAACTGGGCTGGCCTCTGTGCTGGGCCCAGTGCTGAGCCAGGCCCCTTCCCCAGCCACCAGACCTCACAACCCGAATCTGGCCACCAGTCTCAAGAAGCCTTTACCTAAGGCTTCTCTAGGCCGGGGAAGGAGTGCCTCTGGACCCTTGATTCTCAGGAAACATAGCTCTCTGGTTTCCCCATGGACAAGAAACAAAAGACAGAGGTGACTTTCATCTAGTTGGATCATCTGTTTGTGGTACTCCAAGGGCTTAATATATCCGGAACCTCTGGGACCTGGCCCAGAAGGGCAGACAGATCCAGATCCAGACAGTAGCAGGGTGGTCCCATCAGAAGAGATGGGACAGAGTCAGGAGTAGAGGCTTCTAGTCGTGGCATCAAGGCCAGCTACCTGTGACACCTTAGACAAAGCCTTCATTCATCTCTCCACTCCTTCCACAAATATCTATTGGACTTACTGTTTTAGCTTGGGTTCCCCCAAAGTGGAGTCTGAGATAAGGAGTCTAGTGCAAGTAGTGCATTTTCAAAGGGACACAAGGAAGCACCAGCAAGGGGAGAGGGTAAGAGAGAAAAAGGAAGGCACTCAGTCAAGGTCCCTGGAGCCACTATTGAAGTATGCTGCTCCATCATTCCTCCCAAGAGGTGAGGAGCTGGAGTATTTATGCCTCATTTCCCATCAGCCATTGGTTAGGAGCAATAGTTCCTAAGGAGATATTAACCCCACCCCCAGCATGTCTGCCCTATTGTGAAGGTGATGAAGCAGGCTCTGGAGGCCAGAGGTAGCCCTGGGACGAGGAGAAACAGATTGGAAGTAGAGCTGGAGAGCCCCAAATTGGCAAGGACCAGGGAATGAGCCGGGGCACTGATAGTGTCTTCTACCCCTAGATGCAAAGCATCTAAGGGCCACAAAGATGGGCAGGATGCATTCCCTGCCCTTGAGAGGTGAAAACTTCTCTGGGTTTCTTTCCAGTCAGAGGGACTGATCTCAGCCCTCCACATGGAAGGGCTGTTGTGAGATCAATCCATCAGTTGGACAGAGCCCTAGAGAATAAATCCTGAAAGCTCATTGCAAATGTTAAGATCATACTAGCAGGAGCAGACCCCAGCTCCCAGCACTGTGCTCTTTACTTGACCAGAGACCAGTTGGCCAGAACAAGTCTGCTAAGGTCATCTGTCTCAGCCCAGGCCAAGAATGGGGCCGCTGTGACTCTCTGACTCTCGGTCGAGTTTCACCTTCTCTTAAGCATCTCATATGCCAGTTCCCAACTAATGTCTATAAACCCAGAAATTCCTCCAAAGCATCCATAGATTCAAGCTTCCTCTCTGCAATTAGAATACTTTGTGCCTCTTCCTATGCCAGGCAGTCATGCACATACCTTGCGTACACACACACACACACACACACATGCACACATGCACGCATATTGGGGACCAGCTTCTAAGAAAAAGAGGAGACTGTTCTTATATCCTGCGCGTTCAAGGGTCCCACTGGGCAATCTTCCACCTCTTCCTCTCCTCCCTTTGCCAAAGGATGCAAATAAGGAAAAGAGTTGCTTCCCCAAGGTCATCTATTCTCCGGCACTGGACATCCTCCTAAGCCCACTGCCCTGGACATCCTCCTAAGCCCACTGCCGTAACACCTCAAGTGTTCCTGTCCTGATACCCTGAAAAAGCCATCTTGGGCTTTTCGGTGTTCTTGAGGATCAGAAACCCGAGAATTTCTACACTGTTTATATTTGTAATTTCTATAATTATTTCCTTTTTTTAACCTTAGCATTTAGACAAGCTCCTTTTGAAAATGTCAATCTGTCTTAGCTATAGTAAGGGAAAGGAGGTTTTGTCTGGGCTGGGCCCATCTTAAAGAGGAGCAGCATACCTGGGGGAGGGGGAAGGCCAGGGAGGAGGGATCCAGGTGAGGAAGCCAGGTGTTGGGGCACTCTTAGCAGCGCCTTCCCCACTGCAGACTCTCTCTCCAAAGCTCTTGTCTGCTCAGACTTGACAGGTGTGGGATCTGTTCCTCAAACGCTAGGTTCATTGCCCACCCTCAGGCTCAGTTCTGTCTCCCTAGGAAGTGATCAGAACCATAGATTCCTACCGAGCACCCCATCCCCCACCCCTGAAATATTCCAGAATCTCATCCATCCCCAGAGATGTCCAGCTTTCTATAAGGTCATCTTGGGCTGATTGTGGTACTCCAATCTACAAAGACACTTCAGAAGGGCTCATGACTTCTTATGGGGTTGGAAGGCGAGGGGCAGGCAACCATTTCACCATTTCCACTGTGGCCCCAGCCCTCCACGTGATATCTGTGTATTTTAATAATAGTCATCCTAAAACAGTGCCTCCTGGAGAAGTGATAGGGTCATCATGACGCTGTAGAAAAAGCATAGGATGGCACTGCGGGTCAAAAGACACAAGATCCTGAGCTAGTGGGTCTCAAAGGTCCAAGGGTCTAAGGCCCCTTCCTCCTGGAATATTCTGGGATTCTCCCACTCACTGCTCTGTGGCTCTGGACAAGCAGTTTGAGCTCCTTGGAGACTCAACTTTCTCACCCTTTGAATTTGGTTTCCTAAGGCCCCTACCACATGTGGATTATATGGTAGAAAGTTTACCCACCCCCAGGACAGACCAATGGGGGAAGGTTTATGCCCATTTTCGACCAACTGGAGTATGTACGAGCCACACTGACCACAGGCTCTGCAGGGGCGCCTCTACAGCCTGGCCCTTCCTTAGAGCCTTCCTGCCCTGCTCTTTCTTCCAAGAACCAGCGCCTGTCTGTATAACGAGCTCCAGAGAGACCCTAAAAACTCTAAAGCCATCAATGCCCTCTGCTCATGCTCCCCCAGCAGCCGCCTCAGCTGAGCTCTTCGCCAGGGGAGGCGGGCAGGAAGGGCTGCTGGCTTTACTCAATGAATCGGCCGGGTGTGCGGGTGTGCGGGTGTGCGTGTGTCTGTGCCAAGCTGGCCCGGGTTGATGAGAAAAGACTCCCCGGAGTGAAAGGGAGGGGTAGGAGAGCCTTTCCACCCTGATCAGGGCTACAGATCAGACTTTCCATGCTGCTCCGAACAAACTCCCTGACCTTAGGGGCCCCAGCCCCCACCCTCACCCCTCCCTGCACTCACACCGAGGAGAGAGGCCTGTTTACCACTCTGGGTGGGACCCAAGCCTGTGGGGAATTGAAAAGAAAGAGCCAGCTTAGGTTGCTATTGTTTTGTTTAAACAAACCGCTGGCTGGGCTGACTTGGAGAGGAGTGAGGGGGTGGCTGGGAGCGCAGAGCCGGCTGGGCTGGGCGGACCTGGGCTTAGCCCCCATCTCTCAGTGGTGCTAGAGCAGCCGTCAAAGAGTTATTTTGGGAGAGTGGCTGCTGAGGCTTGGGCCCTCACATCCTCTCCCAGGAGAGATGGGAATCAGGGGAGGGGCCTCCGTTCCCCAACCCCTTTCCTCTACCCTGGCGCCCCCTGGCTTCTCAACCCCTGACCACATCTGGGTCCCCTGCCAGCCCTAGGTAAGACAGGGCCTGATACTGGGGGAGTCAGGGACTGTGCTGAAAGCCGGCCAAGGCAGAGCTGGCCACACCCTCATCCTGAGCACCTCTGTGAGGTGTTGGCATGCGCCCTGCTGTCCCAGGGACTGAATTTGAAAGCTGCCGGGACGTTCCAGAGCAGACAAGACTGTGCGAGGGGGTCTGGAAGGGTGCCAAAGGACAGAGATCTCACCTGCCAGGGGCAAGGAAACCCAAGTGGGAAGGGGGCCCAAGGTGGAGGAGCCCAGTGCAGTCCTCTGCCCCTTCTCCCAACCAGGGACGGGTCTGGGGGAGGGGATGTTCTGAGAACAGTTGGTGGACAAGATACAGCCCAAATGGGGAAGAGATCAGGGGGCTTCAAGGAGAGGGGTGGGGCTTTAATTGTGTAGAAGGGAACCCGCATTAGGGGCTGGGTCACCCAGCTGACCCCGAGAGTCTGCGCAGACAAATGAGAGGAGGTCTCTCAGCTCCCTGCTTCCAAACCCTCATCCTGAGCACCTCTGTGAGGGGAAGGAGCAGAGGCTGCCTCAGGAGGGCTTGGTGGAAAGATGGCCAGGGCACAGTTAGGTGTTGGCAGGGCCCCTGAAGAGCCATGCTAATCACCATCATTAAGGCTATAAAACCCCACACCTAGGGGCCGCGAGCTGTGGCACGGACCCAGGGGCCCTGCTCCAGTCCCTTTCATCTGAGCATCTCCCAATCCTGCACAAACAATAATTAGCACCCGCCCCCGGGATCGCCTCATTATCCCACAGACGCAGAGTAGAGGGGAAAAGGGAGGGGAAGGAAGAAGAGGGAAACTGAGGCCAAAGAATCTGCCCAGAGGTTGTGTGCTGAGTCCAGTCAAGGCTGGGGAAGAAGTTGCCTCAGAATCAGCGGTCCAGCCTCCTCCCCTTCCCTGCCCTTCTGGTTACTCAGGCAGCCACTGGCCTAATATTCTGAAGGCCCAAAAGAGAACCTGAGAGGGTGGGCTGCCTTCTCAAGGCTGTGAGGATTGTCAGCCCCTGCCCCAGATCTGACCAGACCCCACAGGCATAGAGTTGTGTCCTGTGCCTAGTCTAGGGGCGCAGATGATGGGAGCACCCTTCCAGAAGTGTCCTCTCATGTTCAAGGGGTCCATCCCTCACCCCCAGGCCACCCTCAGCAATGCCTGCGTCTTTCCTCTCTCCCTGCACCCCCTGAGGCGCCATTCCAAACCCTATAGCCAGTTCTCAGGAGCAGCCATTCATGTTCCTACTCCTCCGTCGTACTCCCTCAGGGAGAGAAAGAAGTCAGCAAAACCCACTTGGACCAAAGTGGGCTGGAGTGGGCTTTGGCTGTCCCAGGAGCTTCTCACACCCGCGCTTGTCTCTCATTTCAGGGCATTGATATGAAGAAAGGGAAGATTCAGGGCCAGGAGCTGTCAGGTGAGTACGACCCTCAAACACCCCTTGCCCCAGCCAGGGCCACGGGGAGGACCACGAGAACCATAATGAAGCCACTGAATGTTGAGACTTCACGGCGTGCAAGCGCCGGCCCAGGAGTGTACTTGTGTGCTCTAATGTCATCTTCACAACTGCATTTTGAGGCCACTGACGCCAATATGTCCATTTTAAAGAGAATGAAACCGAGGCACAGTCCCATGTCTCATAACAAGTAAGGGGTGGGGGCCAGCGTGAAAAGCCAGGGTCTTCAGGAGATCAACTGTAACTGCTCTCCTGGCAGAGATTGGCGGGTCACTGTCTTCCCTCTGCCTGCCTCCCTGTGTTCCCCTGTACCCAGTCCCATGACGTGGTCTCGTTGCATGGGGCTCTGTAGACCTCCTGGAAAGGGCTGAGGAGAAAGATAAATGAGAACCATGAGGTTCTGTAAAGTAACACAGGTCAGACAGGTCTGGCTTCAAATCCCAGCTCCACCACTTACTGTCCACCTGACTTCACCTCTCAGAGCCTCGATTTCCTCATCCAGAAAATGGCAACAACACCATCTTACCAATTTGTGGTAAGGATTAAGGGGATGTCACAAGGGAAAGCACTTAGTCAGGGCTTGGCACCAAGAAGTGGTTCAACATGTGTGTGCCCCTTCCCTTCCTCCTCATAACCTCTCACCTCTACTGTTGAAGGGGGGATTCTTCAGGAAAGCCCTAGTGAGCAGGGTTCAGTCTCCATGTCTCCTGAGGATAAATTCCCAGTTGCACTGGACCAGCGAGTTCCAACTACAGCCTTATGCACACAGAATCACGGACACCAGTCGTGGGCAGCGTGGGACGTGCCCACACTCAAGGGTACTTGGCACCCCACGCACCCACTGGCCTTGCTAAAAGCTGACGCAGCCGCAACTGCCCTCCACACACCGCGCACGTGAAGACACACTCGGGTGCCCACCTATGCTCAGAAGTCTTTCTTAGCGTTGGCAGTGTTGGTGAAAAAACCAGTGGCCTACACCTGCACACACACTGACAGACCCTCCAAAACAGCCTCTGCGAACACACACACCAGCTCTCCCAGCACTCACCCCTGCACGAGCACAGACCACAAGTCATAAAAACTCACATGGCTCCTGGCACACCCTGTGCTGTGCTCAATCTGAGCACATGCACACGTGCCACGCCCTTTGCACACGCATACACACACGTGCACGCGCATATATCAGATCTGCAATCAAAAACTCAGGGAGAGATAAATAGTCAGGAATTCCCCTAGCTGCGAGCATGCTGGAGGCCCCAGTGGCCGGAAGTGCACCATGAGGAACAATTCCAGCAGTTCCAAAGACCGAGTCGCTCTTGTCTAATGACCAGGAGAGGGAGGTGGCCATAAAGGACCAAGCTTCCTCCCACGAGCATCCTCACTGCAAGCTCTCCATCTCCACTCACCCCCAGGAAGATTCTTGGCTCTTTAGAAAGGGAGATGAGGCAAAGGGGAGGAGGCAGAGGCCCAGTTTGGAAGGAGGCCCAACTGGAACCAACCGCAAAAGTCTGGCCCATAAAACCCCTGCATAGACTTGGGGAAAGAACGAGAGATGTCCCCACCCCGCTACCGCCCCCCCAGAAAAAGATCTGCCTCTTGCACCGAGGGCAAAAGTGAGGGAGATGGGCCTTCTCCTCCGGAAGAGCCTGAGTGGGCTCCCAGGGCCCCAAGCACCCAGATCCTACACTTCCATGATCAAACCTTTGAACCGAGTCCCACCCACCCCCGTAACCACTTCCAGATCCTCCGGATCCAGCCAAGAAATTGGCTTCTTTGGGAATTGAGTTCATAAGGAAATGCTAAAAAAATAAATAAAACTCCACTGCCAAATACTCTCACAGAGGAAGATGGGTTTCTCTTGAGGCAGGAAATCTATCAGGATAGATTAAAACAACAAAGGGATAACACCAACACCCACCGGCCAAGAAAGACCTGGGAGTCCCACTGGTGCCCAGGACCTTCAACCAGCCCACACCTCTGCCTCTTCCTCCCACCACCACCCAAAATAAAGTGTTTCCTAAAGGAAACTACTAAAGATGAGATCCTGCCAAAGATAAATCCTAATAGTTGGCAGTGGGTAAGCCCCCAGCTGGGACCCCAGGAGACTCACTGGGGACCATGAAAGACAAAAAGAATTATCTTGAGAAAAAGAGCCAGGGGTGTCTGGGCTCTGTGGCAGGTGGGGCCCACCCTCTGTCCTTCTTCTGCCCCTAGCCTACCGGCCTCCCTCCCCACCAGCACAAAGTGGCTTCCACCGCTACCAGTTCTTCGTCTACCTTCAGGAAGGACAGAACATCTCTCTCCTTCCCAAAGAAAACAAAACTCGAGGTAAGGCCTTTGTATCTGTCAAAGCCAGTGTAAACTCGGGGGTGGAAGTGGATGCTTTGTGCATTAATGGGAAGCTGGGACCTTGACCCCTTACCCATGAGCTTTGGAGGGCAGAGTCAAAGGATAGTATTTCTTGGGAGTAGACTGAAATGAGGGTCCTAAAGATTTTGACATCAGATGTGGTCTCCCCCCCTCATAAGTAAGTCCCACAGCCCAGGATGGTGGCTTTAAGTTGGCCTGGAGCCAGGGAGAGAACCATTTCCCCCACTCAGCCTTGAATGGCATGTGTAGGCAGCTACCCCACAGCACCTCTGCAAGTAATTGTACGCTGTAATTGAGCCTGATCTGGGCAAGAGGGCCCTGGAATGCCACCCTGCCAGTCTGTCTTCATTGGTCATTAATTGCTCTGTCTGCCCAGTATTGCCGCTGTGGTGGGGCAAAATCTTCCCCAGCCATGCCCCTTCCCCTGGCTTCTCTGACCAGCCCTCTGGCATCCTGGAGAGGACCCACTCCCCGTAGCCTCCTGG
Organism: Cryptoprocta ferox; assembly: GCA_028646485.1. NCBI lineage: Eukaryota > Metazoa > Chordata > Mammalia > Carnivora > Eupleridae > Cryptoprocta > Cryptoprocta ferox. The sequence goes on along the minus strand of CM053567.1, from coordinate 41,267,731 downwards.
TGGCTAACTGAAGGTGGCCTTGGTCCCCCTCCAACCGGAGCTGGGGAGCAGGAAGGAAGACTGATGGACATGTGGACCCTACCATGCCTCAGGTGACTCACCTTGACCCTGTGTGAGCCATGACCCCTCACTGAGCCTTAGATTTCTCTCCAGGAAAATGGGAAATAAAGTAGTCTCTGTGCACTCTATCACCTCCCCCATCTGGGGGAAGGGAAGAAAATGTGGAACCCACAAATGCCATCTTGAGAATGCAAACAGCACATCCCCCAGGCTGGCAGGAAGGTGAGTGGGCGGGTGGATGTCATCAGCCATTTGCTCTCACCCAGTAACCTTGACCAACTTCCACCCACTGGGAAGCCAGGAAAGGTATTGTTACAAGTCTGTTGCCCAAAGGCCCCAGGGGAGCAGAAAGTGGAGCCCCAAAAGGCATTGGTTGAGTGAAGGAGGCCTTCAGGTGTGCTGAGCAGGGGCCACCAATCACAGAAGGCTCTGGGCTGCCCTGAAAGCAGAGTTGGTGCAACCTTTCCACTGGTGAACCCTCCCCAGGTGTCCTCAGCATCTTGCCAATCTGGAAATGTTTTAAACCACTTTCCCAAAGACACACTGTCAAATTTGGATACAAAGAGAAAAGGGAAAGAATAATGTATCTTGCCCAAGCCAAGATGAAATTCTCCAGTTCCCTGGATCCCTGTCACCTAAGACTTCCTGAGCCCCCTTACACCAGTCCAGGCACTGTGCTTTCTGGGGGCTGAGGCTCACAAAGGGAGGCAGTGCCTGAGTCCCACTTGTTAAGACATCAAGATCACAATGCCCACACCCTGGGCTGGGATAATGCTCAGACTGTCCACTGAGGGAGCCTCTGGCAAGATCAAGTGCTTTCTGAGGGAAGCGGGGTGGAGGGGGAAGGAGAGAGCAGTAGGTGAGGCTAGGAGGAGCATGAAAGGGAGCAAAGGGAGAAGGGAGGTGCCTACGGGAAAGATACTTGCCCTCCACCGTGGCTGAGTCCTCAGGTTCCGTCGGAGCCCGTCCTCCAGAAAACACAGTGGCTGGTGTGCCCTTCCCGTGACACTGGCAGCAGGCAAGGAAGCACTAAACCTATGCAGCCTGACACCCATTATTAGTCCCTTTGAATCTTTGCCAAAACCACAGTTCCTTGCGCACACTCCCCCCGCCCCCTTTAATCTACGTGAAAACTCAGGAACTGGACTTGCATCTGGGCAGGGTCCCTGGACTTTTGTGCCATTTTGCTTGCTGCCAGAAAGGGAGGTGGGAAAATCATCCTCCCAGATGAACACTCCGGCCAGGTCAGGGTATGGGTCCCACCGTAGGACGCCTTCCTGTGTCTAGCACTGTGCTAGAGGCTTAGGAGAGGATAGGATCCCATAGCACAGGGAATGTTCCTGCCCTCAGGGGGCTTACAGTCTACTTTGAAAACACTTAAATAGCAATGCAGAGCAGCTTATAATTAAGCACTTAATTGTGTGTTTCTGGCTATAAGGACAAGGGGAGAGCAAGTGGATTTAGGGATAGTCCATACCTTCCTAAGATCCCCTTCCCTCCCAGAAGACACATCCTCTTCAGCCGGGAAGAGTGCAAAGGTATTTTACCCCAGGGTGAGGAAATCTGTTTTTCCAATCTCCAGCTAGTGACTTGACTTTTGGGCAATTCAACTACCCTTTCTGAGCCTCAGTTCCCCACCTAGAAAATGAGGGGTTGGATCTAGACGATCTACAAATGTATATGGCCCTGAGGCTACTTGGAAGCAGTGCGGCATGGGCTGGGCCTGGGAGAAGGAGGGCATTTGAATCCTTTAGTGAAAGAGAAAGGGAGCTCTGGGCTGCAGAAACCACAGGTGCAACGATTATTTCTGAAAAGTGAGAAGGAGAACCCCTTGTGAGGAGTGAGCCCAGCAGAGGCCTGACCATGGTAGGTGCCATGAGGCACCAGTGGCTCTTGCCCATGGGAGACGTAACACACAACAATCTGGCTTTAGAGGTGACTACGCGGGAGCAGTGGGCAGGCCAGAGAGGAACAGGGCACAGGAGACCACCAGAGGTGTGGAGATGAGTGCCCAGACGAACCCAGGGGGTGTGGCAAATGGAGAAGCCGCCCTTGCACATCGTCAGGACCCCAAGGCCCGCTGCTCTCCGAAGCACCTGCACAGAGCTTGGGGACTCATGGAGCCCCAGGCTGGACCAGCCCCCAGGAGGCCAGGACATGGAGCCAAGGAACACAGGCCCTGGGACTCACTTTGGTCTAGTTTTCTTCCCATGGGAAGGTATCCTTCAAGGGACAGGGGAGTCCTAGGGTATGTGTGCTATAACCAGCCACTTGTGTTTCCTGGATGCACAGGCAGGAACAGCTTCCAGAGACAGGAGGGGAAAGTCAGTATGTAAGAGCCAGGTAGGGAGGCATCCATGAAGGGTAGTTGACTTGAGCCAGTCCTATTGGGTCCTTTCCTCCCTAGGACTTAGGTGTGGATGACAGTTTAGGATGAGAAGCACGTGCGACATTATTCTAGTTGAACTTGTAGGACCATGGGGGCTGAGGAACATTGCTCAGTGCCAGGGGCTGAAACCCTCCCCAGGGTGTCTCCTTATTCCGTGACCTCAAAGCAACATCTATAGGGTCAGCAAATGGGAGATCTTGACATCCATTGTGTGACCTTGGACAAGCCACTTCACATCTCTGGGCCTCAGTTTCTACATCATCAAGATAAGAGGTTGGACTAGTTGGGTCAACCACTGAATGACCCGTAACAGATTTGCTCCCAGCTTACCGAGTTCCTCCCACCTCGGAGTTCTGCAGGACAAGTGCAGGGAACAAGTGACCAGACTTGAAGAGCCCATCCAACTCCTCACACTTCTGGGTGGAGGCCTTCAATCAGATACTGGTCTGCCAGGACCACAGCACAGGCCCTGGAAGGGTATTTGGAGCCAACTTCCTTCCAGTTTAGGAAATCCTGCCTTCCCGTTCCTCCTGCCTTTACACAGCTCCTTCTCCCTGCCATTCTCCCTCCATGCTGGGCATGATTCACACACGCCCTCTGCATTCGTTGGGATGATGGTAGGTGCCGAGCGTATGTGAGGCAGTGTTCTAGGTGCTGTGGGTACAGAAGTGAGCCATGTGGACCAGGTCCCTGCTCTCATAGATGTATGGTGTCACCCAGTGTAGCCCTGTGGACAGCTGGAGTTCACAGAGCTAGTGGAGGGAGATAGTCAGATAGCTTGAGCATGACCACGTCCCAAACAGGGATCAACAGTGAAGCTGAAAGAGCCTGGCCTGATGCCTTCTGACCAGGGCTGGCCCAGTTTCACTGACATTTGTCCCAAAGGCCACACTGCCTCTTCCTAAATTTGAACCTGTAACACGCTGTACTTGTACCTCTGTTCAACCCGTCTCCCCCGGCTCCAGTCCCTCTCCCCTCCACCTTGTATGCCCAAAGCCCATTCTGGCCTCTGGGCCCATCTGTGATTCATGATGGTTTGCCTCCACATCGGCCTCACAACGCCTTGGATTCGGCAGCAGGCTTCCACGTTGTAGAGGAACAAACTGAATTAGTTGAGGGGCCGTGTCTGAAGAGGGCCCGCAGATAGTGCTGGTTCACATCCCATGCACCCTTCTGTACCACACACCCACTAACTCCTCCTGCTTAGTTCACATCAGTGCCCACCACGCTCCCCCTCTGCCTGCTGATCGAGGCACACCATTCCTCCCCTTCCCCAAGCCTAGTGCCCCCCGCCGAACACCAGTCTTGCTGATGGCCCCGTGATGCTTTCCCATAAGGCAGTCTTATCTCAGCTGACTGGACCCTGCCCTCCCCTGCTGTCCGTCTCCACACGCTCAGTAACACTTGGTTTTGCTTCTTTAGTCACCTGCTCTTATCTCTTTTGTATTACTCAATCATTTTTCACTTCCACAGGTCTCACTTCCACCATGAGACTATAAATTCCTTGAGGGAAGAGCTCACCTCTGCCATATGTTTCCTTTTTACCACCTGTCCCTGTGCTCAGCCCTCTGTGAACTTTCGGTCAATGATGATGTTTGTGAATGAGACACGCCCACATATGCACATTCACAAGCACCACACACACACACGCACACACAGCTGCACATTCTCACACCCCCATATTCAAGTCATCTTCAACTTCCTTTAACACCTGGAAAGACAGCCACCTCTGGGAACACCGTGTCCACAAATGACAATTTTGGTGTTCACATCCTCCCTGTCCCAACGCCAGGTAGGCAGGCAGGACCACTTGTGCCCAGCCTCTCCTCCCGCCTGCCCTGCTCCTCCCTGGCTGGACCTTGTGGGGCAAGCAGGACTGTGCCCATTCCTTCCTCCAGGTGAATAGGAAACTGATGCCCAGAACAGTGAGTGGCTTGGTCAACCAAGGGTCCACAGTTAAAAGCAAATTACCTTTCTTCTGGCTTGTGGGGCAAGGCTCTTTGTTCCTATCACTTACTTACCCACATTTCCTCTCCACTCACTCAGACCACCTGGGCCCGGGACAAAGAAAGAGCAAGTCCATCTTTAAGTCCTGAGTGTCCTCACACTCTCCCTGGAGAAGGCAATAGCCAAGCACTGTGTAGAGACTAAAACTCCTGCAGAGCTATGGCCTGCGTGGTGCCACACCTCAGCCACCTGGCCCAGAGGTGTCACGAGCCAGCCTTACAGCCTCAAGCTCCTCTCTCGAGTGAGCTGGGGAAATCCCCTCTCTGCCCCACAAGATGACGTGCCACAGCTTGTTCCAGAAGCCTCTCCAAGGCGGTGAGCCAGGATGGTGCCACAGCACCAGGGGAGCTAACGGGCCACACCAATCTCACCTCACTGAGGCAGCCTCGGAGGCCTGCAGAGAGACTGCGCCTTGCAAAATGGGATGGGAGGGGCAGAGAAGGGTCCTTGGGTTCCGGAGGAGGCAGCCATAACCTGCTCCCCAGCACCACAGATACCTGACTTGAGTAGCTTCTGGGTGAGCCACCTGCCCACAGGGGTCAGAGAGGAGCGATGGGCTGGGACCTGCCGCACAGTGGGGTTGAAGTCTTGCTTGTGGCCTCTAAAGGCCCGAGGGGCACCATGGGTGATTGAGACAATAGACATTTTGGGGAAATGCACAGGCCAAGGGCAGGAAGGCAGCAGAACCAAGCAGTGTCAACAGGAGGAGGCATTGACGTGGAGGGACTGAGGCTGGGAGAAAATCCACAGGCCTTGTGGATGTGAGCTAAAAGTACATGGTGTAGGCAAACGTAGAAGGAAGGGCGCCCTGCCTGCAGACCATCCCCAAACACACACACAGACACACACAAACACACAGAGCCCACTGCAAAACAGCCCCTCCCCCCTGCCATGACCTCCCATGGTGGTTCACCTGGCCAGGCCCCAGAACCACCCCCACCCGCAGCCCCAGAATCACTGTGTGGGCTTGTGTCAGGCAGCCCTCTGCTGCCTCCAAAGGCCCCACCCACCTGGCAGCGGCCCAGAAGGGGCCATCCTGGGCAACTCGCAGACAGGCACCCTGGCTAGGAACTGCCTGCAACCTCCACCGGCAGCAGGCAGCCCCCTTTGGGAAGCATGCCCCAGTCAAGCCAGACATCAGCCGTCCAAAGCAGTATTGAACAGCTCATCAGGAAACCACAGATAATCCCCAAATTTCACCCAGAGTTCCAGCCAGCCACCAGCAGCAGATACTGGAATTGTGCACCGGAAGCTTAACTGACAGCTTTGAGCCTCCTCTCTTGCTCCCTTCCCCACCCCCACCCCCACCCCCAGCCCCAGGACCATCCTGGGTGATTTATTTCCCCAGGGAATTAGGAATTGTACCTCCACTCTCCCATCCTCCCAAGTGCTCCAGAGGAGCTGGGTAACCGCTCCCCACCTCGGAACCCCCCAGCATCCCCACCCTCTCACTCCTGCCAAAGTCAGAGTGGTCCCCTCTGCCCCATGCCTCTCAAGCCAGCAGGATCAGCCACTCAGCAAATATTCTCCAGGAGTAATTGGATGTGATGGAACGAGGGCTTTTCAGCTCCTGAGTGGAAGTCTCTGGATGTCATTTAGTGGCACAAAAAATAAGAGGCCCAGGCCTCCCGCCTACCACCGCCAGGGCATCATTAATCTCAGCGGAAAGGCATCAGTGCCTCTATCACTGCAGCCAGCCCTGGGAAGAGCCAGACAAATTACAGACCTGAGCCAGGCGCTCAGTGGGGCGGTTATTAGGCTAGAGTTCAATTTTTGTTTTTTCTTCAGGGCCACTGTCCCCTAGGGGGAGAGTCAGGGGTGGGGGACAGGGAAGAGGGCAGCCACCTTGGTTAGACACAGCTTACCCGCCTTGGGAGACAGGGTGGCTCAATAGCCATAGAGGCCCCAGCAGCTCAACTCACAAAACAGCTCAGAGGAGCCCAAGCCCAAGTCTCAGGACCCCGCCCCCTTGTTCTCCAGCCACCCGAATGGAGGCCTCCCTCCCAGTGGGGCCTTCCCAGCCCCCACTTGCCAGGCTGAGCAGGAAACACTTGAGGGCCCACTGAGGACCAAATGGCAAGCCAGGTGGGATCCCTTGGCTACAGCAAGGGCACACGGGGAACACTGCCCTGTGCAGTTGGGAAGACTTCAGAGTGGGCCCACTAAAGAGACCAGGGGCGAGGCAAGGGATGGGACCCCATCCGCCAGCAGCTGCAGAGTTGTGCTGCTGGCCAAGGTCACCCTGAGAAGGCCTGTGACTAGTCCAAGGTTCATTGTCCCATATTATAAACCCGTTGGGGACAGGAAGCAGGGCCTCTATCCAGCGCACCCCCATGCCTGGCAGACACCAGGCGGCCGCTGTCAGTTGGGCTGTCGGTCTCCCCTCAGCCCAGAGCTTGCATGTTTTTAGCAGAGGAGCCGCCCATCCCGTGTCCACAAGTCCTCCAAGGGGGAGGGGCTGGACTAGGAGAATATGTCTCAGTCCCCCACAGACTGGGGAAGCTGGGGGCAGAGAGTAACTGCAGGACCTACCCCAGGGTGATTCCCATACATTCCAGCCATTGCTGCCCCTGGGACTCCAGCACAGAGGATGAGCAACTGAAAGCTTGGAGCCCCTCTCCCAGGTGTTGAAGATACTGTCTAAGAGTGACCAGGCACACAGTGGTGGCTCAGAACCAACCACTGCCCCACCACGGCTTTAAGCAAGCTTCCCCAGCACTCACTCCCCTTGGCCCATCTGTGGAACATCTGTAACATCTAACATCCTTCATTGCCAACATCATCCCTATCAGCACCAACCAGTGGGTAAAAGATCGGCCTCTAGTTTTGTGGAGTGGGACCGGTGTGCCCTAGGGTTGTTCAGGGAACAATGGGCACATCACATGCAGCAGCCCTGCCCCGAGGAGACAGGACCTGTGTTGCAGCCACTGGGTGGGTCAGGAAACAGGCATCAGGCATCCTCCTCCTTTCTCCCCCCTGCCACAGAGCTCTTTGCAGTGCCCTCACCACCCCTGCCCTGGACCCAGGAAGAGCCCATCCTGGGTGGGCCCAGGGTACAAGGGGAGTGGCCTGAGCACCACCAGCAGCACCACCCTCTTCCTGGATGGCAGCTGTCTCTCTGCAGCTCCGAGACCGAGCAGTGCCATACAGGATGGGACTTTCCTCCAAATGGTGGCCACAACACCACAGTCTCCAAGCTCCCCATCTCTCCACACACACACACACACACACACACCCCTGAGGGCCTGACTCACCCCTCTTCCTTCTAGAACTTGCAAAGGGTCAGTTCCTCTTGCCCTTTGTGGCAGGAAATGGGGGTGTGAGGAGTCACGGCCAAGCCAGGGGAGGAGGCAGGGGGAGGCTAGCAGCCAGCGGCCTGTACCCGCTCTCCTGAGGGACACAGGGGCTGGTTTGAGGAGCTGCCCAAGAACCACAGCATCGTCAGACATGTGGCCAGGAAGGAGCTGTGAGGCTCCAAGGGCACTCCAAGCTCAATCAAGAAAAGTCCTCTGAGCTAGGGGAAGGCAAAATCTGCAGGAGGGGAGCAAGGTCTCCCTCAGGGTGCAGGGGATTTCTTTACACCAACTTGCCCTGATCTCGTGATGAGAGTTTCAATTCCCTCCTGGCCATCAAGGGTTCTTCCTGCCCTGCTCAGTGGGGAAGGCCCCCTTGTCCCCATGCCTGCCACACGCCAGTTCACCCATGAGCCCTTTTCCTGGCTTGCATATGCATATACACACATGCACATACAGGTATACACACCTGCACACACTTTCCCAGGCTCCCTGGGTGTGACGTCCACCATGCCAGTGCCTCCCCACCTCTCCTCCTGGCGGAAGACCTCACAGCACTCAGTAGCCCACCTGTCACCCAGCAGCAGCCTACCCCCAGGAGAGGCTGTCCCAGAGCCCAGCACCTCTTCCAAGTCTGAGCATGCAGTCACCAGATCGGACCTGAGGGAACCTGAAGAGGCCCTTTCCTCCATCACTGCCCCTAAGAAGCATCCTCACCAGAACCGTCTTGTACCCCATCCTCCCATCTGTGCACCGGGGATAAAAATAGTCTCCCCTTATGAGGATTAAGTGTATGAATATGCATGGAGTTCCTGGCACATAGGAAGCACTATATAAATATGTTATTACTATTATTATTATTTGCATTATCATTATTATTGGCTTGTTTCTTTGGATTAAACATTTTTGTTTTCCTTGACAACCTCTTTGAAATGCAAACAGCCCCTGGGGGGGGGATGATAAATGGAGTAACCACACATCAAGGGACTTGCTTTCTTCCTTGTTAAAAAAGGGTAGTGGGTGGGGGTGCCTGGGTGGCTCAGTCCGTTAAGTCCAACTCTTGACTTTAGCTCAGGTCATGATCTCATGGTTGGTGAGTTTGAGCCCCACGCTGGGCTCTGTGCTGACAGTACAGAGCCTGCTTGGGATTCTCTCTCTGCCCTCTCTCTTGCACTCTCTCTCAAAATAAATAAACTTTAAAAAGGGGGGGGGTGGGTAGCGGGTCCAGACAGAGGACCACAGGTAGGTAAATAAATGGGCAGCTCTGAGAGGAATTCTAGGCTGCCACCCTCACCCCTGTGCATTAAAGTTTACTCCTCTCCACCTGTCCACTGCTTGGCTCTGCTCCAGGCAAGGTCTTCCTTGAGCACTCCCTCCACCCAGGGAAGGGTGGTAGATTTACCCCCCATGAAAAAAGGAAAAAAAATACAGGATGCCCAGTTAAATATGAATTTTAGATAAACAGGGAATGAATGTTTGAGTATGTTCCATGCAATATGTGGGACATACTTAACAAATTATTTGTTGTTTATCTCAAATTTAAGTTAAAGTGGGCATCCTGTAGCTGGCAATCGTGCACAGAGGGTGCCTGAGGCCCAGGGTTTGGGAAACAGAGCGTGGGAATATGCTTGTGACCACTTTCCGCAGCTTCACCCCAGTGCCCGAGGCTGCGCCCTCCTTGCCCTGCTTCTAGGCCTGTCCACACCTGCCCCGGAAGAGGCCCCTCCCCCCATACCCCTGTGCTTTCTCCCCTGGAGGAGCACCTGGGCACCAGCTGGGGACTTCTCACCCATACTCCGTTCCTTCAGGATCCAGGTGCTCAGGAGGAGGGAGAGCCCTAGCCATTTGCCCTGTCCCCCAATCTCAGTGACAGTCAGTCTCCTGACTGAAAAAATGATGCAGACACTGGAGCCAATCTCAGCCCCAGTAACTGGGGTGATCAGGCGTGAAGACAAGACCTTAAGGCCTCGGTCTTGGGGTGAGGGGAGTAAGTGGGCAGCCCACCCCATGTGGCATTTCCTTTCTGCTCATGAGTGAGAAGGCAGAGTTATGCCAAATAAAGGGTCCTGGGGAAGGACATGTCCAGACTCAGTCCTTATTGTTCCCTGGGGAGTAGCCTCTTCCCAGACATTCTGCTAACATCCAGCGAGGAGCCAGAAGGCACCCGGGCACTCTGCCCCCCACAGCCCAATGGCCAAGGTTGCTGAGGTCTCCACTTCCCCAGAGCTGGCCGCCCTGTCAGGCCCTGCTGCTTCTAGTCCATGGTTCTCTCTCACTGCCTTCCTCTGGTCTGTCTGTCCTTACAGGCAATTGGAAAATGGACAAATTCCTGAACCGCTTCCACCTGAGCGAACCCGAAGCCAGCACCCAATTCATGACTAAAAATTACCAGGACTCCCCAAATTACCAGCCTCCCGCCCGAGGAAGCAGTGAGCCCACGGACAAGCCCAAACAGAGTTAGCTGCCGGCCAGACATCAGGCTTCGTGTAGCAGGTGTGTGTGTCCACAATGCCCACCAGCGAGGGTCTGGGCATAGAACCCCCTCTGGGCATGGAACTCCTTCTCTCCCAAATTAAAAAAAAAAAAAAAGTCATCCAGGGCTTACTGGCTGGATGTGTTGTTTCTTAACCTCTTCTCTTTCAAAAATTAAGAAGAAGAAATCAATCGATGTCCAGCACTGGGAACCTGGGGCTTTCCTATAAATTCAACTATGTGGGATGCGGTTGGTGCTGGGATATAGATGGATAGGAAGTGGGGGTCCCTAGGGCTCCCCTGGCATTGAGGTCCTATGTGACCTGGGGCAAATCACATATCTTCTCCAATCTGCTTCCTCCGTTGTAAAATCGAGGTAGGAAGAAGAGTTGGAGCAGTTGGTTTATCACCATGGTCCCTTCTAAGTCTGACATTCAACATCATTCATTCAACAAATATTGTTGGCGTCTAGTATGTTGTTTTGCCTGACCTTCTGCTAGAGGCTGGGAATACGTATGTGAACAGGGCAGGCAAAACCTAAGGCTTGCTTCATGGAGCTTACTGTCCAGGATGGGAGGGAAGAGTTCATCAGGTGACTACAAGCAAATTACGACAAATGTGGCAAGTGCTGTGAGGACAGGTGGTGGAGGGGGCAGAGTAAAGGCTCAGGAGAGGCCTCTCAGAGGAAGTGGCATTTAACTTCAGGGCTGAAAAGTGTAGTAGGGGTTAACTGTGAATGGGAATGGGCGTTGCAGACCATGCCAACGAGAGGGAACACTACCTCCGAGCTCCCGAGGCTGGCAGCGGCATGAGTGGCATCTTCCAGGCCAGTAGTGGCCACCTGGACAGATGGGCAAAGACCAGAACATGGCACGCCTCGCAGCCATGCTAAAGTTCTGGAGTGTACCCTGAGAGCAATGGGAAACCACTGAATAATACGTAGACCGTACAATCTGATTTGCGCTTTTAGAAAACTATGAGGAAACTCCCTGGTGTCTGCAAGGAAAGGATTGTCCTTGCAGGACATCCCCTGGATGTCCTCTGAAGGTCCCTTGGCTTTCCCACCCAGGGTCCCCTTGGAGTTACCTCTTTAACTACGGTCCCATCCCTGGCTAAACTCGAGTTTCTCGACGCCCCACCCCCCAGCTCCAGTCCCCTTAGCACCATACTCTCAGTTTCCCTCCAAGAGTTAATAACCCCTCTCTCCTTGGCCAGAATACAGCAATGTTGTTGACTCATGTGTGCAAAGTGCCTTGAGATGCCCAGATGAAAGAGGCAAGCTGCAGCTGGGCTGGGCACGGGGTACTACCTTCTTCAAGCCATGCCCCACATTAGCTGGAAGGCAGAGGGGCCCTGGCCAGCCACTCAGTCCAGCTGAGCATATCTTAACTAGTTGGAAGATTTTAGTGGTGGGGCTCTGAAGGATGAGGTGAGGTGGGAGACTGAGTTTGTGAAAGGCTTTGGACCATGTTCCCTCCCAGCATTGATAGATTTAGCTCCCCATCTAGGTGATGGACACTAAAGTCGTGTTCTGTCGAAGGGCCTCTGATGCCAGCCCAGGCAGTAGGAACTCCCCTCTGTCTTCCACCTCGGCAGATGAGCTTGTCAGCAGCGTCAAAAGGAGAAGCAAAGGGAAGTGTCCATTTGCAGCGTCACGGCAGGCAGCCTGGGAAGGGACGTTCTGGGTGTGTGCGTGAACCTCACACTCCCCGGCCCTTCTCCCCTGCAGTGCCCACCCCACCAGGCCCAGAGTGTAATTGGCAGCTCCGGTTGGTGCCCAAGGCTGGGATAAATAGCAGGTCAGCTTGCTAGAGCAGTCCCAAATCGAGACACATCCTCCCCTCTTCTGCTTTTAATTCCTTGTGGCTAGCATGTTTATTTTGGGTGAGGAAAAAAGTCGGATGTTTATCCTTCGAGGAAATTATCGGCTTGCTTTCCTTCCTCCCCCCCCCCCTTTTCTCCTGGTGTTTTGGGCTTTGAGTTCAACTGCAGGAAAGACCCCCACCCTCCTGGCCCCAAAACGTGAAAAAAGAACAAAGCTGGTCCAGGCTCTAGGCTGAAGCCAGCCCTGCCAGACAGCCCCTGAAAGCCACAGAGAAGGAGGTCCAGTGCCAGGAAAGGAAAATCTGGAGGCCAGGGATACCTTGGGAAACCCACCCTTGACTTCGTTCTCTGCCTGCACAAGACTTTAGGCCTCTTCCCCCTTTTCCTTTCACTGCCTCCTCCAGGAAGAAACAAAATGAGCATGTAGATTGCTTCGAGATCTCTAATGAAGCAGCTAAGAAAGATGTAAGGGAGCATTAGTGAGCCCCTTGCAGGGATAGGAGAGCTGACATTATTATCATCATCATCATCATCAGATAGCATTTGTTGAGCCCTTTATGCATGCCAGGCCCTGTGCCAGATGCCTAACAAGTAGCATCTCATTTAATGCATTCCTGCCCTGCTTCCCAGCCTTCACGCAGATTCTCTCCTTCCGTTGTCACAACAACCTAATAATGTAGGTGTTGCTATTCTCATTTTATAGATGAGGAAACTGACATTCCGATAAGTTAAGGAACATACTCCCTGTTCCATAACTAATAATAACAGCGTCTGGTGTTAACTTGAACCTTCTCACGAGAAGTACTCAGAGATACACGGTACTTTCATTTTACTCTCTGGGCTACATAAAGCAAAGGCCAGACCTTCTATTTTTTCAGAAGTGAGGTGGGGCAGAACGAAGGCTGAAAGTTCCAGAAGAATTTAAGGGGAGTCTCACCCAGCATCTTCCCTACCCCCAGCTTCAGCTGTTGTAGACCAAGTGTGACTTATGAGGAGGGCCAGCTCCCAGACACTCCTGGCAACAGCCTGGTCTGTCCCCCCACCCCACCTGCCCAAGGCAGCTACCCCAACAGTTTACCACCCTCAATCCATCGAATCACCCCTCTCCCCAAGAACCTCACCTGTGGGAAAACTGCTCTCAGGGAAGGGAGAGAGGTGGAAAAGGAGGGAAAGCCATATGGGAAGACTTCCTGGTGATGATGATGATAATGATGATGGCGGTGGTGGTGGTGGTGGGTGTAGTTTACAGCTGAACAACCATGGGAGAGAGAGAAAGCCTGGTAGATGCATTAGTAGTGTAGTTTAAAAACTTTTCTTACTTAGCAGACCTAAATTCACATAGAATCTCTACCATCGATAGCCCTGTGACCTTGGGCAACTTACTCAACTGTTCTGGACCTTAAAAAAAAAAAATCAGTATAATGAAAAAACTATGGAACTAAGTGCCTTCCCTAAAGATCTGTTGCAACAGTTAAATGAGATAGCAGGCAAGGCACCCAGGCGCCAGGCTTGGCATGCAGGCTGTTGAGCAAGTGCGTGTTTTCCTCTCCTTCCCTGCCTCCACCTCCCCTGCTCTGCTCCCCACCTGGGCGGGAGCAAGCAGTGTGGCTGTGGGTAGTGGGAAAGAGCCGCCCTCCCCAGATGAGAGTCCTTCCCAAGAGCCCCATCAGAGTCTCAGCGGCCCTGGGGAAAGGACTGACTGCCAAGGGATCCTCAAGTCCCAGCCCGGCATCCCCCTCCCAAGCTCAGCGAAACATTGGGAGGCTCGGATCAGGGAAGATAGCCCAGTTCCTTAGCAACTAACAAGCATTTCTCTGTAAAGACAAAGACCCTTCCCTCAGAATGCTCCTTCCCCCCACCTCTCCAGGTGTCTGATGCACTTTGCAGGAATGAGGCTAGGGGCTGCCTGCCACTCCCCCCCCCCAGGTCTAGGGGCCTTGTGCCCCACCCTCCCAGCCATCCTGATATTACCTGTAATTATCCCACAGCACCTTTCATCCTGGTGCTAATTAACTTTCCCATTTACCCCCAGGAGCTGCTGAGAGACACGTGAGGTGCGCGCGCGGGCGCGCACACACGTACATAAATACACAACTGTCCATATTCCCCCTTCAGAGACCCTTGCTCCATTTTCGAGATTAGGAAACTAAGGCTAGAGAGAGGAGCCAATTCCTTGAGGCTTCCCATTTGCCTTCCGAGTACTCAGAAGGAGAAATGGGAGCTGAATAGGCTGGCTCAGGGAGAGGGGAGGATACGGTCCCCCTGAGCATCCTGGTGGAAAAGGGGCCAGGAGGGAGAAAAGCCTTTGGAAAAGACTTGAAGAAAACTGAGCCAGGACAGAGGTCTCGGCTCAGTGCCACCTTGGTGCCACCCAGCGCAAGCTGTCCTGCTTAACACAAAGAGGACATTTCAAAGGGAAAAAAGGAAATATTTTGATAAAAAAGGAAAGGAAGAGAAAGAGGCAGAAAGAGAAGGAAATAGAAAAGAAAGGCATGGCCATCTGGTCTAATGTAGCTGAAGAACTGCTAGCCAGGGGTAGGGACCTGATTTTAGTACCATTCACTGCTGTGTGAGCCTGGACAAGTCAGCTGCCCTCTCTGGGCCTCACTTTCCTCATCTATAAAGTGGCTTGGGATGGGTGTTCCCTGAGGTCCCCTCTAGCTGAAAATTCTGCAACTCTATGTGGTTATTTTGGGGAATGGTAGAAAAAGCCACTACTGCTTGTCCCGTTGGCCGGGTAGGAGTGGGGGTAGGTGAGAGGAAGCCACCAGAACCAGTGGGATTGAGAATAAAAAGGAGCCAAATGCATTTGGCTGCAGAAATCCCTACCAGGAGGGCCAAACTAAAAAGAGGTTTTAGTCTGGGGAGCTAAAGGCCTTGGGATTTCAGGAGAACCTGCTTCCAGAAGCAATAACCAGCAACAGGGCCCAGCCTCCCCAGATCCAGGCAGGAGGAAGCCCATTCAGGGAGCCAAGCAGAGGGAAGCCAGAGGAGCACATGGCCCTGTGTCTGCACCCAGTGACCGCGGAGCCTCCTGACATGCTCCGAACGAGGGCAGGACACAGAAGCACTTCCTTGATCCCTCAGGAGCCTGAGTCTGCCCCACTGGCATAAGTCACCTGGGCAGGGAGCAGAGGGTCCAAAGGAAAGAGGCTGGACTTGTCAGAAAGGCAGGTACAGCGAGGCATGGAGTTCTCACTTCCGTTCCCATTCTCTGAAGAACACAGACAGTGGGCTGAGTAGACTTCCTTCAGGGCCTGGACAGAAGGGCGAGCATGAGCAGCACCTTAAAGGAGTCCAGACACCCTCTACCCACACCCACACACCTACACACTCACACACCCTCACCCACGCTACTCACCTTCACCCCCTCACATACCCTCACACGCTCACATGCTTGCACACTCGTTCTCACACACACAGAGAAACAGCAGGACGTGCACGCTCAAGTCACCGTAAAGCAGCAAATCCTTTAGATATGTGGTGACTGAAGCCTGCGTCCAGTCAGCCGTTCTCCAGCATTGATGGAGGCTCTGTTGTGTGCAAAAAATGGAAGCAACTGAAGAGGAAACTTAGCAGGGCCCTACTCGCTGGAAGGTCTTCCTCAGGAGTCCTGTGATTGGGAGACCTGAGAACCTCAGCCCTGGGGGTAGGAAGGCAGGCTAACAGGTAAGAAAGGGAGAGGCACTGGGGCCAGGAGGAGACGGAGCACCCTGGGAAAGGGCAGCAACTCGAGGAGAGAGGCCTGCCAGGGCTGTGAGGGTCCCGAAGTGAAGCATAAAGGCCCAGGTGGAGACAGACAACTGGCCGGTCCCTCGCCAATGTGGTGTACACACTCACACCTGCAGTTCTGAAAACTGCCCTCGAACCCATGTCCACTGATGGACCTTGTGTGCATTTGCCCAAAAGGACACGGGTCACCATTGTCCAGAGCTCTCCTGTCTTCCCCCACACACACCCCAAGAACCAGGCCAGCCCACCCATACAGATCCAAACGTGCGTGCACACACTTACACACACCTCTACTATGCGCATCCTGCACACACATACTGTAAATATACCAGCCCACACAAATCACATGGTGTACGCACCCGCTAGACACTCCAGGGTTTCAACTCTGCCAAGCTCTTTCTAGACATCCATACAAGCTGTGTGTACATGCACTGTTCAGCCCGGGCAGTTGTGAACACAGGATTCGCATGTACATGCAGTCTCCATGTATGCATGCCCACATTATTCACAACTTACATACATACCAGCCCACCGGTGACACAGACACACCATCCTTTGGAGTAGACTTAGGACCAGACAAATGGATTGGGGGCAGCAGCTGCGGATATTGTGTGTGTGTGTGTGTGTGTGTGTGCGCGCGCGCGCGCGCGCGCGCGCGCAAGCGTGGTGGGGGATGGGAGGTGGGGGGATTGGAGAAGGCTAAGGGGGAGGTTCCGGCAGAGGAGGGAAACCAGGCCTTCCCCTGAAGTCCACAAGGAAGGCGCCCAGACACACACCCATCCTCCCAGTGCCCCTACCTCGCCTGCTGCCAGGCCAAGGAAAGGAGAAGCTAAAAGTGGCCAGTCTGAATTGCTAAATTGGTCCTCAGCAGAGAAGGGGAAACGCGTCAGTTCCCTGGGGAAGTGGCCGAGCCCAGGGTGGCCACAGGCCCCTGGGCTTCTACTCCAATGGAAAAAAAAGTTGCTCAAATAGATCTGACGCTTTGTTTTCGAACCCAAAATACCCTGTGGTGGCTGCCGGAAGTGTGACCGCGGGAGGGAAGTGGGGCAAGAAGGGAGGGTTAGTTCGAGTTTCCATTGCGGCGACTTTTTCTTTCGTTTGGGGTCTAGAAGAAGCTCTTCCACTAATCTGAGAGACGGTTTGTGCAAGAGGGGAGTGCACCTCTGAGATTCGGGGCTGGGGTACCCACAGCCACAGTCACCCTTGGCCTGCTGCCATCTCTTCCCCAGAGGCTGCTGAAAACTACTGCATCCTCTGGAACTGTCAGAATTTTATCTCTGGCCACCTGGTGGCAGGCAGGAAAGCCAACCCAGGGAAGAGGGACTGATACTGGGGGCAGGAGGCCAAGTGACTGCCTTCAGAGACCTCACCTTCCTTAGCCGACTTTGATGGAAGTTTTTAAAACAAAGATCGTACTCATTCAGAATTTTTCAAAGGGCACACAATAAATTAGCCAGACTACGGCATAGATTCACATATTCTGATTCCATACTTTACTATCAGTGGCACTAAAGCTAGCTCCAAAATTCAAGGATGGGCGAAATTACTACATAAGTCAGGATCTCAAATGCACTCTCACTCACTCTCTCTCCCCTTATTTTTTCTCATTATCACTTATCATCACCTCTTACATATTTGCGTATTCCCCATCCTCACCCTGAACACTCACTAGGCCTCAAGGCTCCCCACAGCAATGCCTGACACATAGTAGGTGCACAGTAGATCACTGTCAAATGTGGACAGCAGTAGGGCAGGGGGCAGTCATCCAACAGTGTGTTGCCTGGCGAGGACTTGTTCATTCGGAAGCACAGAGGCCTGCTACACCTGTAGCAGGATAGGTGGTGGGAGAGTGGGCTGGGAGGGGGGCACAATGGGTAAACAGCACAAAATCAGTAGTGCTCCCTGCCCTTCTGGAACGTTTGGAAGGTGGGAGGGAACACTCATGGCACGATTACACAAATAAATGTAAAAAGATAAATAGGATTATGGCAACCTAGAAGTGGCGTTTGGTTATCACCTGGAGGGGAGTGTCACAGGAAAGGCTTTCCTGAGTGAGTGGGCGCTGAACTGTCCCTCGGGGATATCGCAGTCTATGAGAAAACGCAACGCAGTGTGCAAGGTCCGGTAGGGAGGGAATGGCTTCTGGGAACTCCGAGGCCACGGGCTCCCGGGCCCCTAGATTCGGCGGATTGCACCTGGTGGCGCGGAGGCCCAGCGGCGCCGCTCTCCGCCAGGGGTGCCTGTGAACCCGGACTGCGGGTTCGGGTTCGGAGGCGGCCGCGCGCGCCCTCGGTCCCTGGGTGCTATTTACCGGCCTTTAATGACGGCAGAGTAATCACCTTAATGAAAAACTCCCTCCGGGCTCGGGGCAGCCAGACTGTGATGAGGAAACCGGGAGGCATTTCGGAGCCGCTGGTGACTCACGCTGAGTGTGCCGTATGCCAGCCTGCCATTGGGCGCCAGAACTCCCGGGTCCCCTTCCCTGCCCCGCCCGCCACTCCAGCGCCGCCCCTGGGTTCATCCTGGGCCTGGGCCGGCTCTCGTGGGCCAAGCCACCAGCTAACCTGATTCGCCTGCTGCCACCCTCGGCAGGCCCCAGGGCTGAGACTCCTTTCCCTGCCCCTTCCGGGTCTCCAGTGCCCCCTCCTCATTCATGATCTCGGCTTCCCAGCTGCCTGGGTTTGGGAGGGGGCCACCTTTCGATGTGTTCAAAGCACCCCTGAAGATTCTGGGCTCTGCTTGGCTTTGTATCCACTCTCCTAACCAGTTCAACACCAGTGCCTCAGTTTCCCGGACTGAGTAGCCACAGCTCAAGATTCTCCACACTACCCCCCACCCTGCCCCCGGGTGGCTGGAGTATTAATTACAGTTTGTTCCTGACTTTGAAGATGAAAAATGCCAAGGATCATTACTACTCAATTAACGGGGCTATTACCACTTGAGTTTATGTATGATTAATCTTACCCCGCCCCCAACCTGGGATCTATGTTGCCTTCGACTCCCTAGGCTCCTTCTTTCTCCTGGATTTCACACCTGGAGTTAGCCCCCTTTCCTATTTCTGCTCATAGAATCAGGAACAGGGCCTGAAAGAGTGTCTGGTACATTCATTCTTCAACAAATATGTATGGAGCACCCCCATAAGCCAGATTCTAGCTGGGGATACAGCAGTGATGGTCACAGAGCCAAGCCCTTGCTTTTCTGGACCTTACATTCTAGGAGGTGCCAAATGTCTGATGGGATCTAGCATATCCAGGTTCAGTACTGTCTCCCTTCTCTCCCTCCACAGTTCCTCATTCATCTGCACGACAAACCATAATCAGGCCTGGGCTAAGGCACTCTGAGACAGAGAAGTCCTGGAAGGGACAATGCTAATGGGTTCTAGTGTCAGAGATGGAAAATATTAGGTTGATAGGAAAATGAAGAGGAAAAGAATCACAGCCCTTGGCACAGAATCCCCCTCCCCTACTCTCCCCTGCTGTCTGCTCCCCTCCTCACTATGGGTCTCAGCCCCTCCTCAGGGCCTTAATTAAGCCCCCCTCCCAGTCGGGCCTTCCCCTCTTCCTGGACAAGTCCCTTCTGCAGGCCTAAGGGGGTCCTTCCTCCTCTGAACCCCCTGCCTGTCCTTTGAGACACTTAGCAAGACTTCTTGTGCATGCTCGCTTCCACAGAGACCCATTCCTCATTCACTGTAACCTGCCTGCTTTGACAGCAGGAGCCCAGTCTCAAAGAATGCCCAGGAAGTGCTCCCTAGATGTTTGCCTTACTGAAGCAAGAGAGCTAAGTCCCAGACCTAGGAGCACCCCTGACAAAATGAAATTTTGGTGGCCAAGGGGTCGCCCAGGGGGCGCTGGGGCGGTAGAAATGAAAGGACCAGGTGGGAAAGGTCAAGTGGATCAGACCACTCCTCAAATAGGCCATGTTTCAGAATCACCAAGTTGGGCACTTGAACTAGATCAAGGAGCTCTTCCGGAGCCCCTGCTGGGGCAGGCCCGGGGCTAGTGCTAGGGAGACAAAGATGACTAAGTTCAGTCCCTGCTCTCTGGGAGCTTGGCTGCCATCTCTTGTCTTCCGGTAACTTTCTGGGTGATCTTGGGGCAAATAATTCTAAACAGCACAAATAACTCTGCAGTATCTGAAAGAGAGAGATCATGCCCTTTATCTTTCATCCATCTGCCCTAAGCCCTGCCAGGGAAGCTCATGCTATCAGCCAAGCTGATGGGCAGACTTCCAGTGGGCTCTGCACATATTGTTCCCCCATCCCTGGGGGGTGGGATGCAGCAATGGTCCTTTACCCCAGTGACTGTAAAAAAAAAGAGTTTCCTTTTCTAGGAGAGCTATGGCATGACAAAGGTCAGGAAGCTCTGCCTTAAACCGTCCTGGTGAAAGAGGATGCTAATACAACTGAGGAGCTCAAACTCAGGGGCCCAAAGGAGTCATTAACTGCTTTTCCCCAGATCCCAGATTTTTGACTGCACAGAACAGCCAAGAAGAAGCCAAGAGTCTGTCCCCAACGCCTCACCTTGATGGATGAGGCAAAGGGCCCACTCATTTGAGGCAGAGGAAGGTCCTGAGACAGGGAGCTGGTAAGAGGCAAAGATCTAAAGACCACAGCTCTCTGGTTTCCCAAAGGTTCCTTCTTACGGGGCTGGGAGGAGGCGAACCTGCCAGGCTCTTGGGTCCAGCACAAGCCCCATGGGTGAACCTGCAACCCAGCAAGAAGCTGGTTGTGTGGAGGACAGTGGGGGAGAACCTATTCTCCTCTCTCTCCTTTTCTCTCTCACTCTCTCTTTGCCCCCCCCAGTGCCTCCCCCCCACTGTCCCCTCATAGTCACACATTTTCTGGTTCATTTAAGATGACAAAGTTCCTCTTTCCAAAAAGTCCCATCCCCCAAGAGTCCTTTCTGCAGAGACACCATCCCTCCCAGCTGAGAAGGGGGCTGTCCCACAGTGGCCCCCAGAGGCAGTGACAGGCCTTCTGAGCACATGACTCCACTTACCCTCCATGAGCCCCTAAGCTACCACAGCAAATTTCCGATTACAAGGTTCACCCCCTGACCTGCACCTCCTTCTCCACAAAGATCCCAAACCAAGCCTTAGAGAACCCCCGACTTGATTAAGAATGCTAACCCATCCCCTCCCAACCCTTTCTACAATGGAATCTGAAACTCGGGGGGTTAACGGTGCTGGGAAGAACTTAGAGGTGGGTTGTCCGGTCCAGTTCCTACCAGAAGCCCAGGAACAAGAGGGCCCGGCTCAAAGTCACATAGCTCATTCATGGCAGAACCCAGAGTCCCGATCCCAGGCCAGGGCTTGTACTTGTCGCTTACCTATATAGCGGGATTTTTTCAAATCTTGACTTCTACCTAAGGCAGGGCCCGGCCCTACTCTCATCCTCTTGACTCCTGTGGCAGTTACTCACAGCCTTGGACCTGTGTCTAAGGTCGGGTCTCCAGGACCACTTGGGGGCCCCTTCCCAGTAAATGTTACTTTGTGTGGCAAGACTTTCTCCCTTTTGGTCCCCAGAGTCACCTGATTATAATGAGTTACTTTGAATTGAGACACAAGCAGGTGTTTAAATGGAAGCGCATGATTGACGCAGAGGCCCCTGTGGTCTCTGATACAACCTAGGGTTACGGGACCTGAGCTCAGAGTGGCATAGTGGCCATTCCTCCTACCAAGAGCCCCTCAGAAATGCTGCCCACCTGCCCCCAATCTCCCTGAGTGCTGTAGCCCCTGACTCTCCCTGAAGCAGGGGCTCCTCCCCTACTCCATGCTGCGTCGAAGCTGGTGCTGGGAGGCACCATTCCAGTTGACGTTTCTTCTCCCCATCACCTTCTCCATAGACTGTATATACATCCATCCTATTACCCACCTCTGCCATCTCATTTCTTTCTCTGACAGCCACGATGGGGACAGAGGCTGGAATGAAGAGCAGTTGCTTGGAGTCACAAGGCCCTGAGTTCAGATCTCAGTTCAGCCACTTCCTGGCCCAGTATTCTCCAACTAACAATTCAGACTCTTTCCAATGCTTTGATCTTTCATTTTTTCTTTAAAAGCAAAATGTTAAGAGGGCAGCCCTAAAAGCCTTTTCACTGGATTGTTGCATAGAATAAAGACAAGGAAGTACTCCGTAGGGCTCCCAGGGCCCCATCTTCTGTGGCTTCAGGAGAAGCACCACCCTCAAAAGTCTTCATGGCTGCCAACATATTTTCCCTCCAAAAGCTTCTAGGCAAAGCCCACCTAGCCTCAGCTGGCTGCCAATATCCGACAAATGGCAATGACCTCTAGAATGCCAGGGAGGGCTGGCCAAGCGACCCATCCCCTGTGAACATCCTGTGGGGCACCCCAAAATGGAAAGCAACTGAATATCTTTGAGACAACTGTCATTCCAGAGCAATCCCGCCAGGATGGGCCCGAGACATAGGTGCCTGGAATGATGTGAGGAACCGCAGACACTCTCGGTAGCCCAGACCTCCCATTCCTTGTCACTGGGCCTGGTAGCCCACAGCCAGACCTCATTCCACCAGCATTAATGAGCACCTACCATTTTCCAGGCATCATGCTAAGCACTGGGCTTAATTCCTCTGGGTTATTTGTTACCCTTTCTAAGCATTTTCTTTTAAAAACACAAATGGCCCCTGAGAAGAGGAGTGCAATAATTGCTACCACCTCCGGTTGAATTAGCTGGGGGAGTTCTTGTAAGACAGCAGAGAAGGACTGGATATCTTTAGTGAAAGGGGACCTAAATACAGTTCAGAGGTGACTGCGGAACTAAGGAGCAAGACAGAGCAACAACCTGGCCTTTTCTGGCGGTGAGTTTCTAGGGCCACATCTACTCCTTTCTTTATCCTTCCACCAAGACAAACACACCTACTGCCCCTATAAGCAACAGCAGCCCCCACAAATGTACCCAGCAAGGCTAGCTGGGTTCTGTGGGAGACAGCAACCAGTGGCTGGGAGGCCTTGGCCCTGCTGCAGAGGGGCCGGGCCTGCCTTTCACCATCTCCGGGCTGAGGATGCCCTGAACCAGTGCCTACTCGCTCCCCAACAAGTCCGGGGCTTGGAGTTCAGGTAATTAGGCCCTTGGCAGTCTCTCCTGAGCCTGCCAATAAAACTGAGACAATCACCCTCAGCCCCTGTTCTGGAGGGAGAGAGGAAAGAAGGAGGTGGGGGGGGGGGGAGGAGGAAAGGAGGAAAACTTTCTTTCTGTACTAAATTCAAGGCTTAGCAACCAGAAGGAAGAAGGCCATTAGTCTATGAGCAGCCATTCAAAACACCTCACACCCACTTCATACGCAGGGTTGTCCCCTCCTGCCACAGAACCCTGGCCTCTGTCTGCCACCATCATCCAGGGTAACAGGGGGCACTAGAGGGGCTACAACCTGAACAGGAGCCAGGCAGTGAGGACCTATGCTTGCAGAGATAGGCTTTCCCCAGTGAAGCTCCTTCCATGGCAGAGGAGGGACGGAAGAGTCCCCCACCCCCACCCCCAGGAGCCAGAGCCACCCTCCACAAACATCTAGAAGGATGCTCCAAAGTGTTCTAGTGCAGCTCAGTGACTTCTTTGTACCCTGCCTTATGTCACTCCTGCAGACTGAGGACCTTTTTTTTAAAGCATCTCTACATTGACACAGTGCCCAGCAGATACCTGGCACACAGGACTTTCTCCCCCCCAAATAATAAACTCTAATACCTTCTTGTATATGATCACACAGCTATGGGATACCTGGCCCTTTTTACTCCCTATATCATATCCATATTCTATATCCTTATGCTCACTCATAAGAGGGGAAAGGGCTTTTCTGTCACATGGTGGAGTGGGGGAGAATATTGTTCAACAATACTAATTGCTACTTATGGAATGCTTGTGAGGGGTCCAGCATAAGGACTCTGTGAGGATTACCTAATTTAATGCTTCCTAAGGGATAGGTACTATTACTATCCCAATTTACAAACAACCAAACTGAGGCTAAGAAAGAAATTCAGAAATTTGCCCAAGGTCACACTGAAGTTTTAATGAGTATTTATTTAATTGAACTGAAGGCTCCCATTTTTTTGTCAAGAACTAGTAGGAAGGATGGGGCGCCTGGGAGGTTCAGTCCTTAAGGGTCAGACTTCGCTCGGATCCTTATCTCTGGTTGGTGGTTCGAACCGCATCTGGCTGTGTGCTGACAGCCCAGAGCCCAGAGCTCAGAGCTCAGAGCCCAGAGCTCAGAGCCGGAGCCTGCTTCAAAGTCTGTGTCTTCTTCTCTCTCTGCCCCTCCCTGCTCGCACTCCGTCTCTCTCCATCAAAAATGAATAAACATTAAAAATAATTTTAATAAATACAAATAAAAAAGAACTAGTAGGAAGGAGGGAGGGTGCAATTTGTGCCCAAAAACTTTTATCCAGCCTCACCAAAAGGTGAGCAGGGGGTGCAGCCGGCCGACGAGCTCTGCTACTTGCCCTTCTCCTTGGATGCAACAAGTCCAGCTAACCTAAAAGTGTC
>CM053567.1:41149004-41243366 GCA_028646485.1 Cryptoprocta ferox | reverse complement strand
AATTCTCCCACTGACTCTGCCTTTCCTGAGGTGGGCCCCTGTCGAACAGGACTAGAGTTTCCAGCTCCTTCCTCTCCTCGCCTGGGGAGAGGTATCAACGGACGGGGGGGGGGGGGGGGGGTGGGGGGTGCAAAATGGCAGGGTCCTCCGGAGCTGAGCCTGACGGCCTGTAGGTCTGCCGCTTCCTTCCCGCCACCCCCGCAGGCTGAGCTGTGCCTCGCGCGGGGAAACAAGGGCACTGCAGTCAGCACTGGGGCCTGCCGCACGCCCAAGGCCGCGGACCTGGCGGCGTGTCCGGGCCCCGGGCAGGAACCCGCGGAGACTCCTGCCACCTCCCGGTGCACACGCAGCAGAAAGCGCCGCAGAAAGGCCAGGTGCGGGCGTTACTCGTTAGCGCGGCTCCCTGCCTCTCGCTTAACTGCCTGGCTCTAAGGCCAGAGGCCCGAGCCGCTGGCTAATTTTTCACGCCCCCCAGACCGCCTCCCTAGGTGACGCTAGAGTCTGTGCGGTTCCTTTAAAGGCTGCGGGTTCCGTTCCTCTTTCCTTTTCCACTGGATGCCAAAATATGCAAATCCGGGGACCGGAATCGGCAGCCAAATCGAGGAGAAGGGGCGCGGCCGGCGCGTCACCGGATCCGCTCCTTGTATGGCTCTTCCCGGCTTGGCCCGCCGCCCCGCGACCCTCCCTGCAGCCGCCCCGGCCCCTCCCGCGCCCAGCCGGGCTCACACTGCCGCCCACGCCCCCGGGCGGGCCGCTCGCCCCCCTAGGGAGGGAGCCGGGGGCGGGAGGCGCTGCATGCCCTGATTCCGGCCGGAGCCGGGGACCACTGCGGAGCGCTCTCCCTCCCAGCGCCGCGCAGGCGGAGGAGAGCCCGGGGGCGCAGTGCCTCCCCTGTAGAGGTGTGGGGAGCCAGGCGGGAGCGGCGGCAGGGGCGGGGTGAGGGGGCTCGCGGGCGGCGGGAATCCCTCCTTTCCTAAGAACCGGAGAAGATCCGGGGGAGGCCGGGCCCTCCCGCCCCCAGTTCTCCGCCGAGCAGAGGGGAGGGGAGCGAGGTTGTCATCCACCCCCACCACGATGTGCAGCTCGGGAGTTCCTCCCACACGTCCCCGGCCCGCGTGGCCCTCCCACGGAGTGAGGCCCGGGGATCCTCTCTTCCTCCTTGTCAGCACTCCCACTCCCCCTGAGAAATGCACGTTCCCCCAACCCCAACTCCCCAGCGGGGGGACACGGGATTCACCGCACCCACACGGCCACCGAGGAGGGAATCCTCCCACGCCAAGCCGGTGCCGGTGTGATTCGGGGTCGCTCCCCCACGCTCCCTTTCTCTCCTCCCGCTCTCCCGCGGCCCGGCCGGAGCAGGCCTCTGGGAACGTAGCAGCCGCCCCCGGGATCTGCTGCCGCTCCGGGAGGTGACAGCGCTGCGGTCGGCAAACTGGAGGCCCTTGACTGCAGGGCGCCGGCAGGCAGCAATGGGGACAGCCCTGTGGAAGGCGAGGGGGAGGGTAGAGAGAGACTAGAGGAGGTGGTTCAGAGACTGTGGGTTCGGCAGGCTCCTGCTGCAACTCAGTGGCGGGCCCTTCACAGGCAGCAATAGACAGGGAGTGTGCTTGGGCCTGCTGGGCCCTCCTGCCATCCCGCGGCCAAAGCGGGTGCTTTGGAACGGTTGGGGAATTATCAGGGATTTGGTGCACGTGTTTCCTGTTCCCTCAACTCCATTCCTACTTCTCCACCACCCAAACTGCACATCCTCGACCCCAAAAGTGCGGGGTGCTCGCCTCCCGCGCAGCCGCTCTGCAGCTACGAAGCTCCCAGCCGCGGCGCTCAGCTAGGAGTCAGCGCAGGGTCAGGGACCCGGGGAGCCGCGGGTTGTGGGCGGAGAATCAGAGTGAGGGCAGCTCGCAAGTGATCCGATACAGGATCAGCGATCCCTGACACGCTGGAATCCTCCTCAAAGGGACGCGCTCCCTTTCTCTCAGTCTCAGTCAGGGTCCTAGATACGAGACTCTACATTCGGCGGGAGCCGGGTCGAAGCGCACACCTTCCGGGTTCCCCAGAAGTTCCCGGGTTGCAAAGGGACCTCGCCGGGTGTTTCCAATTCCCTCTCTCCCTGCTCGGGGTGTTGGGGGGCACTTGCAAACAACTCCACCCCACCGCCACCCGCTGTACAAGCGCGCTCTCCTAGAGCGCACCTAAAATAAACACATTGATGGTTATTGCTTTTTCAACCCTGCGCTGCGCGCTTTACGCTTTGCGTCCAGTTGCTTCCCTCTTTCCTCTCTCCTCTCGAATTTTCCTTCTTTCTTCTCTTCTATTTCTCTCTTTCTCTCATTTTTTTTAAGATCCGCGAGCGTTGCGGGCGCCGCACGTTGGCTGCGGCCCGCTTCCTGCTTTCTAATGTTCCATTGTGAGGAGCTTCCATTGTGACGTCGCGCCCCTTCGGCTGGGCTTTGTCTGTCCATATATGGGCAGCTACGTCACGGAGCTTTCCCGGGGCTCAGATAAATAGGCTGGTGGAGTTCCCTGGCTGGGAGCTTTTGGGCAGCAGTGAGCTTGCTAGGAAGCGGCGGGGCTGGTGGTGGTGGTAGCAGCGGCAGCAGCAGCGGCAGAGGCGGCGGCGGCGGCAGTGGCGGCGGTGGCGGTGGCGGTGGCGGATCGGGGGGCGGGGGGGCCGCCGGCGCGCATCTGTTTGTGAGATCAATACAGAGGCCGCTTCCAACCCCTCGGGCCGAAATTCCCCCAGCCCAGGCCCACCCCACCCCCCGCACACGCCCCCCCCCCAGCCTCTTACGGCACCAGCTGAGGCACCCAAGAGGATTACCCCCCTTTGCCCTCTCTCCCACCCACCCCAAAAAGAGAAGATCCCCTCCCCTGGCCCACCCCTTCCCCTCTTCCCTCCCCCTCCCCCCGAACTTTCCCTCTCGCATGCTTTTCCCCTGCACCACGGATCGCCTCTCCGATGCCGCTTGCCTGGAAGCTGCGTTAGGAGCGAGCGGCGGCGGTGGCGGCGGTGGCGGCGGCGGCAGCTCGGGAGTGCTATGACCGGCAAACTCGCCGAGAAGCTGCCGGTGACCATGAGCAGTTTGCTAAACCAACTGCCTGACAATCTGTACCCCGAGGAGATCCCCAGCGCGCTCAACCTCTTCTCTGGCAGCAGCGACTCGGTAGCCCATTACAATCAGATGGCTACAGGTAAGGGCGGCGGGGAGGCGGCGAGGCAGCGAGGAAGGAAAGGGAGAGAGAAGAGGAGGAGGGAACGAGCTATCGATGGATGGAAGGGTGGATGGATGGATGGATGGATGGTGGATGGATGGATGGATGGATGGAGAGATGGGGGGCGCGCTGGGAATTTTCCGGGGGGCGAGTTGCATTTCCCACCCACTCCTCCCGCCCTCCCAGATCGGGAAGGCTCGGTTGGCGACGCCACGATAGAGGCTTCGGTTCTCCCGGGTGGGGGCAGCCGCCGACCAGAGGGAGGTAGGTGCGAGCGGCTCTGGGGTTCTCCACTTAGGGGGCGCGATCGCCAGGCTGCGCGCAAGGCGTGGTGCTATCGCCCCCTTTCCCGGGAGGAGCCCAGCGTCCCTTTCACCCGCGCTCTCCCCCCCCCCCTTACTCCCTCAGCCTCCCACCCGGGATGGAGCCATGTGCGGTGTGGAGTCCCCGCGGTGGGAGAGGTACTGCGACGCTGCCTTTCCGGGGCGTTCAGCAAAGCCGTGGGGGTGTGGGGACGGCGGGGGGAGAGAGGGGGTCCACCCGAGCGGGGGCCGTCACGGGGGGCGATCCGTTGGCCTTGGAGCTTGGGAAGAGCGGCCACTCCCGCCATAGAGACTCGGGCCGGTTTTCCGCCGCCCTCCACCCTCACTAGCAGAGGCTGGGCTTACCCCCTCCAGCAAGAGCCGAAAGCTCCTTCAGGCCTGGAGAAGGCTGGGGCCCTGGAAGGCTGTGGGAGAGCTCCCTTTGCGGGCAGAACCCCTCTACGCGCCGAGGACAAAGCGTCGGAGCGCTCCGGATCAGCGACCCGGGCGCGGTGCGCACGGGGGGCTTCGTCGGGGCAGGAAAGGCGCGGCGTCCCGGCGCGGACAGAGCTAGGGGAAGAGGCCGAGTTGTGTGCGCTAGAGAGCGAGAGCCCAGTGCGCTCCGGGTCTGAAACTACCTGTAGCTGCAGCTACCTGCCCGCCCCACCTCGGAAACAACAACAATGCTTCTCGCGCGCGCGCGTGTGTGCGTGTGGTACGTGAGTGTGTGCGCGGCGTGTGCGGTGTGTGTGCGGCAGCCACTCCACACCCCGATCCGTAGTATTTTGCTGTATCCAGGTTGCGCCCGGGAGCGCGGCACCGCCCGCTTTGCGCCGGGGCGCAGCTTTCCTCCTACCCCATGCGCAGTTCACTCCACCCGGCCGCGCCCTCCACACCTGAGCAAGGACCCGGGCGCCCGGGTCTGGGAGCCGGCTCGGCTTCACTCACCCCTCCCCTCTCTTCCCCGCTCTCCGCAGAGAATGTGATGGACATCGGTCTGACCAACGAGAAGCCCAACCCGGAACTCTCTTATTCGGGCTCCTTCCAGCCAGCCCCTGGCAACAAGACCGTGACCTACTTGGGAAAGTTCGCCTTCGACTCCCCTTCCAACTGGTGTCAGGACAACATCATTAGCCTCATGAGCGCCGGCATCTTGGGAGTGCCCCCGGCCTCAGGGGCACTCAGCACGCAGACCTCCACGGCCAGCATGGTGCAGCCACCGCAGGGCGACGTGGAGGCCATGTATCCGGCGCTGCCTCCCTATTCTAACTGCAGTGATCTCTACTCGGAGCCTGTGTCTTTCCACGACCCCCAGGGCAACCCTGGGCTCGCCTATTCCCCCCAGGATTACCAATCGGCCAAGCCGGCCTTGGACAGCAATCTCTTCCCCATGATTCCTGACTACAACCTCTACCACCATCCCAACGACATGGGCTCCATTCCGGAGCACAAGCCCTTCCAGGGCATGGACCCCATCCGGGTCAATCCGCCCCCTATTACCCCTCTGGAGACCATCAAGGCATTCAAAGACAAGCAGATCCACCCGGGCTTTGGCAGCCTGCCCCAGCCGCCGCTCACGCTCAAGCCCATCCGGCCCCGCAAGTATCCCAACCGACCCAGCAAGACCCCGCTCCACGAGCGGCCTCACGCGTGCCCGGCGGAGGGCTGCGACCGCCGTTTCAGCCGCTCGGACGAGCTGACCCGGCACCTGCGCATCCACACGGGCCACAAGCCCTTCCAATGCCGGATTTGCATGCGGAGCTTCAGTCGCAGCGACCACCTTACCACTCACATCCGCACGCATACGGGCGAGAAGCCCTTTGCCTGCGAGTTCTGCGGGCGCAAGTTTGCGCGCAGCGACGAGCGCAAGCGCCACGCCAAGATCCACCTCAAGCAAAAAGAGAAGAAGGCGGAGAAGGGGGGTGCGCCCTCTGCGTCCTCGGCGCCCCCCGTGTCCCTGGCCCCTGTGGTCACCACCTGCGCCTGAGGCTCGGGCCCCCAAGATCCCCACTTTTCCCCTCCAAGTGTCTCCTAGCTGCTCGCCTGAAAGCAGCGGGAAAGCTAGCCACGGAGGCGCAGGGGCCGCGCCCTGGCCTCTCCATGGACGTAAGGTCCCTTGTTCCCCTTCGATGTCCCCCGTTTCCACCCTTTCACACCGGCCAACGGTCGGGGGCCAGGGCAGGAGGCGCCCTCCCTTCGCTGCTCCCCCCTTAACCAAGGCGTGGGGGCGGAAAGGTGGCGTCTAGCCCGCTTTGTTCAGTTCGGATCGTCTTGATCCTGGGGCCGCTGGGCCGCGCCAAGGACCTGCGGGGGACTGAAGGCGGGGCCCGTCCAAGCCTCGCCCGACCCAAGCACCTCACGGTTCCCCCCACGTCTCCCTCGGTTCCCCCTCGAAGACCCGAGAGGGGGAGGGGGTAAGGAGCGCACCAAAGCGCAGAGCTTGCTGCCCGCCGCACGCACGCGCGCCTGCGTGCGGGGATGCGCGCGAGTGTGCGTGCTCGCGTGAGTGTTATGTGTGTGCGTGTGTGTGTGTGTGTGTGCGCGCGCGCGCACACGTGTGTGTGAGACTCTTGAGCTGAGCTGGGCTGTGTCCACCCCAAACTCTTCCCCACATCGGGTCCCCAGGCCGCTGGGGGAATGTCCCAGGTTGGGGGCCTGCACGTGGCCGGATGAGACGGTCTTCCATCTGCTCGGAAATGTGTCTTACAGAAATGCCTCGGATGCCGCCGCCGCGGTGCTGCTACCGCCGTTTAGGGTTTGGCCCCTCAGCACCCCTCCTTTTCCGAGCGCTTCCCTCTTAGGCTTCAGGGCAGTTTGATCTGCGGGGAGAAGGAGCAGTCATCACTAAACCTGCCTTTTAACAAATAGATTTCCTCAGCCCCACTTTTTAAAATCTATGTTCCTGAGTTTGCCCTCTGCCCTTTCTACCGTTCCACTCCCTTCTAAGCCTTCTCCCATCTCTTTCAGAATCTTCCAGAAAGGCAGGCCTCAACCAGTCACTTCATTTTACCATCTTTTTGTTTTCTCTCACTCATACCCATTTCTCCCCCCCCCCCCCATTGATGGGAAAGCAGGCTCATGCTTCATCCTTTGCCATCCCCGACACAACGGGTAGAATTCAGATCTATGTACATGGGGTGGAGGTGGGGGGGGTCTATGTATGTAGGTGTATATACACACATATATACATATATAGAACATACATACACACAATAAAATCTCTAAGGTACGTGGGTATCCAGTGCAGTGCACCGGCATAAAGAGAATTTGTACGTGTATAAGCTTTAAATGATTTATTTTTTATGAAAAACTTAACTGATGAGATTATATCTACATAGGTGTGTGTATGTAGATATGCATATATATATGTATGTATATATACCCACATATACACACATGCACACATCTCTGTCCAAATTTTCCTCGAAGATATGGGTATTTTTGCATTAATCTATGTTGCTGAATGAGGCATATCTTTTCCATACCCCAGTCTCACCTACTCCCCGCCCTACCTCACCTCTTCTCAGGCACCCGCTCCTCCCCAGCACTTCCCCCACACAGGGGTGACTCTTTTGAAATGGAGTAGTAGGGAAGGTTGCTCTCTGACACAGCTTCCAGCACAGTCTTGACTGAATGTACTGTTCCCTCTTAGCGTTATTTCTCCTGTGGCCACTGAGCTGCCCAGAGAGAAGGAACAAAGGTCTGGAGTTTACAGAATGTCTGTTTTTAAAGTCACTTTATGCGTCTCCCACTTTTTTTTTTTTTTCAAGAAAAAAAAAGCACCGGGTTTTTGTTTTGTTTTGTTTTGTTTGTTTTTTGGGTTTGTTTTTGTTTTTTGGTTTTTGTTTCCTTTGGTGGTGGATAAATAATACTAAAAGGAGTCTAGTGAAAGGGACAAAAAAAAAAAATCAAAGAGCAGGGGGCTTGTGAATTTCCAGGTACTTGGACTTTTTGTAGAAGGAGAGAGAAGAGGACTGAAGTTTGCCAGGAGGGCCCATATTTTTTCAGCTGAAGGGTAAAATCTTTCTTTGCAGAGACAGTATTTTGCTGAATACTTTTTATAATGTGATGATTATTAAAAACAAAAATTTTGGTCACTTCAAAGCTGGAAGGAGGAATCAAATATCCTTTAATATTTTTTCCTTGCTCCTTCTGGTTTATGCATGCTACTGCATGATCATCTGAGTTTTCCTTTGTTTTAATAAAACTGTTCTCAGACATTTAAGCTTAAACTAAGAGAAAAATAACTTTGTTGCCAAAAGGTTGTGCTATCCAGATTTTTTTATATGTCTGCATGTTTTAAAAAACAACAAAAGAAAATGCACTCTAACTTATGTGAACTGAGAGAAAAAAAATCAGGTTTTAAACAGGAAAACCTATGGGGAATGATATTTTTTGAAAGACTTTTGTATAAAGTTGAGTACTTAGAAAAAGACAAACCAGATGTAATATATTTTGTGGATGTTTTTATTTCTTGGATTTATAGTACCTTATACTAAGGTTAAAAAAAATGCTTGATATTGTGAAAAGGTGAAATTCTTCACCAATATTTCATTTGCTCCTTTGTCACATTGTTATGCCAATATAATATAGTTAATGAAAACAGCATTTTTAAAACCGAAATATTGAAATGGTGTAATGTTGTACCATTTGCACTGTGAGCAAATGCTAATACAGTAAATATATTGTGTTTGCTGACAATCAGCCGGCCTATAAATCTCCTTATTTTATTTCTTGTTTTCATAGTATAAAGTTTTGGTTTGGCCTGTTTTTTGTCTCGTTTTGTTTTTGGCTGATGGTTGGTTTGGTAGGTTCCTATGCCTGGCTTTGCCGTTCTTGCTCTGTAAACTCAATGTAAAACAAGGAATTTGGCATTGTTCGAAGTTGGTCAGAATTTTGCGCGCTCTGGTGTTTCAAATTCAGTGTCGAGTGTTTACTGTGGTTCTAGGAGAATAGGATTCTCCTCCACCCGTCTTAAGCTGCCAGAGAGGTTAGGCGGATCAGATAAACTCATGGGAATCAGGACTAGTTACTGGAACCTTCTAGAACCCTTCTCCCTGGTTTCTAATGGGTATTGAGGGTGGAAGGAAGGGATCCTCTGGTTTATGATCTCTCTCTCTCTCTCTCTCTCTCTCTCTCTCTCTTTCTCTCTCGGTAACAGGGAGCACCAGAACAGGACCCTGTAGAGTCGCTATGGCCACACTGAGTAGTGCTCTTGCTAAAGCTTTTGAAGCCTGAAAAACAGGTGGAGACTTGATAGGGGTTCTTTGAGGTTGGCAAGATAACCAGAGAGATTGAAGTCTCTGTTGTGGTCAAATAATTGGGCAAAATCAGATTTAAAAATTATACAACTTCAATCCCACTTGGACAAGACTCTCCAGGCCTCACTATTTGTAGCTGCCTGAGAAAGATGGTCTTGGCTGAAAAAGCTGCTCTTATGAACTACGCAGCAGTCCGATGCTTCCGAGAGAAGAAGGAACATTTGGGATTTGGAGAACATACAGGGAATATTTTATATAGCATTAACCCCTCACATCTTATAATGTCTGTCTCCCATAAAAGTAATGCTTCCCTTACTGGATGAGCTTTCTTCCCTAGAACCTTCCCCTTTCATAACTGAGTTTATTTGCCAGCCCTAGAACTTTCTCTGGTTCTCTTAAAGAGATACGTGCCCTCCACTTTCTTCGTGGGTCCCCGTCTCCACCCTGCTCCCTCACCTTATTTCCCATTAGTCTTTAGAATCCTCTGTCCTCCTGAGGTTTGTTCTAGAGCAGTCTTTGGACAGATCAGTCCTTTCTTCGCCCTTTCTTCCTACTTGCCCTCTGAAACACTCACTCACTTGGGCTTCTCTGTCATGTATTTCGCATATCATCTGCCTCAGTGAAGCTTCGGGGCTCAGTGTCTGATACTAGGCTATGTAAATGTAGCACCACATTGCATCTGGGGGACAGTGTCTCCATGCCTGAAGAAACCATACAGTGACAGGAACTGCTCTTGCCGCCCCAGTCAGGCCCATCACACTGAAAAATGTGGGTGGTATTTCTGGTTAACTGTAGTTACCAAGAAGTTGAAGGCAGACCAGGGTGGAGGTGGTGGGCTGTGGCCTTAGAAAAGAATGTTTTTGAAGTGAGAGATCAATAAAGAGAATGCAGTATGGAATCTCAAATTTTCTCACCCACACAATTCCAGGTCACTGGCTGCCATCTTGAATTCCCTTCTCTCACCTCATGAAGCTTCCAGAATTCCAAACTGCAACTACAGCCGCAAGGAGTATCCTTTGTTAACAAAGGACATCCAAGATGGATGAAAAGTCCTAATGATTGAGCATATAATCCACCTCTGTGCTAAACTAGATATTTCCTTTCCAGATTTCTATGTGTTTTCCAAATGCATATTATCAGAGGAAGATAGCGTCACTGGGTGTCTTCATAGTTAGCATCCAGCCCCACCTGCCCCCTCTCCAATCACATCAGGCCTTCAGAGTTACACTTTCGTCAACAGTGTACTATGCTGCATGATTAATAAACTCACTTCCCATTGGTGCATATTACTCAACCCAACCTGGTTCAACCACTGGGTTACTTGACAATATGGCAGCCCGCCTGGCTGGCACCAGCCCGTATGGTGTAATCTCTGATTCATACTTTGTAGCTAGATAAGACTGTCCCAGATAGCATCACACCAGCAACCCAACCTGCCTGGGTTTTGTAAATATGGGGAGAGGAAACTCAACCCTCAAACTTAGGGATGAAGTGAGGAGATGGCAGAGGGAAAGGCTTGGCTATGGAGCTATCATGAGAAGGAATCAATGTAAGCTTTGCCTGGAGCAAAATCAAGCATAAAAGTGTAGAAGAGGTAAAAGCACAACTCCTTCCAAAATAACCTCTAAGGTGTTGAGGGGTGAATGAAAAGACCTCTCTCTCTCTCTCTCTCTCTCTCTCTATCTGTCACACACACACACACACACACACACACACGTACACACACGTACACATACATACACACACCTCTGGAGTGGCTTACTGAAGGCAATGACTCTTTGCAAAATTGTACCCAGCGAACTAGGCTGGGGTACAAATGAGATACTTTGTGACAAGTGGGGGCAAAGAATGGAGCATGTTTTTGAATGGTGGTGGCAGTAGTGATGAGTGTGTATAAGTGTGTGTCTATGTATTGTTCTCAAGTATGTAAAAAGAAATAGCAAGGTGGATTCTGATAATAGCAAGGTGATAGCTTATGGCCAGTCACTACTAATGCGCTTTTACTAACCCAGAATTTGCCTGCCATAGGTGAGGGGGTTGCGAGCTGCCCTTTCCTGGCCTTGATTGGCTCCCCTGGTGTCGTGGATAATAAGCATAGGGAACGTAGGAGGCCTCTGTGTGTCCCAAAGACTAGAAGTCATACTGGCAAAATCTTAATGACTGGGGAAAATGACTTTCTAAAAGGTGCCATAGGGTTTTCAAAATAGATCATAATCTTAAAATCTATCCCAAGTGGTCCTTTTTTAGAAAACCCACTCTTTGTGCACAGAGAGGAATGAGGTCTCCAGAGGAAGAGGAAAGAGTCAAGTGAATCTCAGAGCCCCTTGCCCACACCAGTCCCTGGGACAACGCTATGAATAGTCACTCCTCCATCAGTCATCCACAGAGGCCAGGAACATGTCTGGTCTTGTCAGCTTCTCCCAGCATCCCAGCTTTTGAAACTTCACCACTCATTGTGCTTGAAGGTTCCTTTCTACCCCATCTCTCATATTTTCAACAATT
This sequence comes from Cryptoprocta ferox, assembly GCA_028646485.1. Lineage (NCBI taxonomy): Eukaryota > Metazoa > Chordata > Mammalia > Carnivora > Eupleridae > Cryptoprocta > Cryptoprocta ferox. Next base: position 41,232,091 of record CM053567.1, on the reverse strand, counting down.
GGTCATTTTCACAGCCTCTGAAAGAACAGAGGCGGGCCAGGGTTGGGGGCAGTGTGATGAGGCTTTCCCCAACTTGCACTAAAGTCTCTGATGTGTCCATGCCCAGGCAGGAAGGGACCAGACCCTGACTCGTTGCCTAGGATCCTCATTCCCCATCCTCATCATGGCTGCTTCCTTGGGCTTCTGGAACTGAGACAGTCCCTGCCACCACCTCTGCTGGCTACCGGGGGCACAGTGCTCATCTGCCCACTGACCTGGGTGTGTAAACACTATTTCTTCCCTTCCAGAAAACATGCAGATGGCTAGAAGAAAGGTTTCTGAGCAATCTTATTAAGGAGCTAATGCAAACAGAACATAGCCAAAAGCCACAACCAAGAAGAAGTAAACAACATGAGGTTCTAGACGGTGCTGGCTACTGAACAAAACGTTCTCACTTCTAGGTTGGGTGGGAATTTGGCCACTGTGTGGTTTCTTTAATGTTGCCTAGCCTGCATCTTGGCCTTGTCTCCAGGAAGGCTCCTAGCACATTCTCTTAGGACCAAGACATGGGGCTTCCCTGGTTTACTGATATCTTACTCTGCTCTCAAGGTCCTGGACAAAGGACAAAGGAAGTCACTCTCTGGGCCTCATAATGCTTCTCATGGCCCTCAGGCAACCCACCCTCTGCCTACAGTCTCCTCCTTCATCCGTTCCTGGGTACCTCTAAGACTCTACAAGTGTCCCATCCTATCATTGCCCCCCAATGATGTTCTCTGGGCCCTGCTCATTTTCCATGGAGCGTGATCACTAATCCTTCAGGCTGGCTCTCCTGTGAGGCCTGCCCAGGGCCTGTGGCCCTCTTTACCTTGGGCCCTTCATAGAGGCATCATGACCTGACCAGAAACAGACTGCTCTTTTCTGACACAGCAGCTGACTTGAGTTCCTATTTGAGTTACCCACTGAGTTCCTCGGTATGTCTTAGGAATGCTCCCACCCTTCAACTCCCTGGACAAAAAGACATCTCTGACACTACTGAGGCTGGGGACACCCCAACCCTCCACAGGGAAAGTTACCCTGGTCTGTGGACCTGTGTTCTCTGGGGTGGCTGCCCACCCAAATACGTCAGATCCCTATCTCTATCAAAGAATGCTTAGTGACCAGAACAGAACTGGGCCTCCAGGCACATTGGCTTCTTCTCAAGCACACACCACTGCAAGAGGTCTAGCACTTTCTAACTCCTCAGTGTTTTGCTCCTCCAGGTTGTCTAGGTGCCTAAAGGTCTTCCATTTCTCCTTGCTCCCTTCTCCTCACTGCTTAGGAAGGTCAGGCCATCCGAGCAGGAAAGCAGAAAACTTCCAGTGCCTGTATGACCCAAGAGCACTAAGGAAAGTCTCCTTTGACGTCCTTGTTCCTTACTCAGGTCTCCATCCTGAACATTGAGAGGTGCTGTGATAACCCAACAGCTACTCAGCTTTTCCCTCGGGGCCCTGAGTCCGCTTTGGAATCTCCACCTCCATCTTAGATCTGAATCTCAAGTCTGCCACTTGTTTACAGTGTGAGACAAGTTTCTTAGTCTCTTTCAACCTGAGTTTCCTCCTGTCTTAGCTTTGCTGTTGTAGAGTCAAATGAGGCAATGTATATGATGCCTGGTTCATTGTGGGTGCTCCATAAATGTTACTTATCTTCCTTGTCCCTTGCCCTGTCCCCTTTCCCCATCCTCCAAACACAGATGCAAGAATGAAGGCTCTGTCTCCACCAGGGATCTGTACACAAATTCAAATACAGCCAAGGGAACCTGCATGTCTTCACCACCCACCTCCAACTCCAGTCCTCCACTGGACATCTGTATTCTGAAAATGGATCCTCTCGACCCCCACCCCAATTGGCTCAGGGGACACAAGTCCTGTTCACTCCCAGCCACAGCTGCTGTTCATTGTTGCCATTTCCTGGCTGGCTCCTGACCCCATCCCAGGTCCTCTTGTCTCTCTCACTTAGATGGGTGGATGTAACACCTTCCTGATGCAGTATCATCTGCAAAGTTAATTAATGTGTCATTGGGCTGTTGCTTGCTTCCTGATCCTTATCAGGGATTTACATAAAACACAGCAGCCCCAGTTCCTCCCGTCTGTCCCTCTCCCTGGATCTGAGGCTTGTTCTTAGTCATCCATCCTTGACCTCAGCCTTCTGGCCAGTTCTCAGCTTCCAGCCTCGGGGCTGATGGAACTGCCCCTGCCCAACCCTAGTTTGGGAGCAGAAGCTCCATCCAGGGCTTTAATGACAGTGATGTTCTATGAGAAAAGCATGGACATCAGGGCCCTTACCTCATCCCATCCCCTTGGGTGGGTTCCCCTGCATTTGTACAGTCATAAAGGACCTTAAGAGGCCATTGAGTCTAACACCCACTTTTACAGATTTAAAAAAAAAAAAAAGAGGCCTCCAGAGGTTCTATGACTTTTTCCAAGATCGCATCCAATACAGGAAGAGTCAGGATCTCAGATCCAGACTATCAGTGGGAGGTCCCATGGAAAGCTGCTGATTGCTTCATTTATTTAGTAACTATTTGTTCAGGGATATAGCAGTGAACAAAAAATCCTTGCACTCACAAAGCTTCCCTTCTCCAGGGCAGAGGCAGGTAAAAAACCAACACGTGTGTTGGATTGTGATATGTGCTATAGAGAAAAACACTGCAGAGTGATTGGAATGAGAAGTGCTGGGGAGGGAGTTACAGTTATGCAAGGGGCGGTCCAGGGTGGCCTCACCAGGAAGGGGCCTTTGTACAGATGCAGGAAGCACCAGAGGTGGCCATGTGGACATCTGGGCAAGAAGGGACAGCAAGCCTAAGGTCCTGGTGTTGGTATGCTAGAGCTATTCAAGGAGCCACATGGAGCCAGAGTGGCTAGAAAGAAGTGAGGAAAGGGGTCAGCCACTGCAAGAAGGGGAGAGGGCAGGATCTATGTGGGGCTGCCAGGCCCTCTCCCTCTGCCTAGGCTGCCTCTCCTCTCTGCCCTCAACACTCCCCCTCCTTGCACCTGGCTTCCTAATTCCCCTGACGGTGATCTTCTTAACCTTACCTTTATGTCCTCTCAGAGGCCAGTGATGATTCCTAAGCCCCAACTTGGCCAAGGAGAGGAAGAACTGCCTCCTTCGAGAACCCCAGCCTGAGAACCCTTTCTCTTCCTGTTGACATTTACCTTACTGCGGGTCCCCAATAAGATGGATGACTCTTCCTGCTGCCCAAGTCGCAGAACGGCACTCTCCCCTGGCCTCATCTCTCAGAAGTCACTCCTGCGAAGCCAGCTTCCTCCTTCATCTGTGGCTGGGTTGGCCATATTTCCTGCCTTGGCAAAGAACTGGTCGATGGCCAGATTCCTCCAATATGGTCATAGTCTCACCCCGACCCCAAGCCTTGAATGTGCAAGATGGGACATTCCCAAAACCACTTGATCCACTGTGTACCTCACCATGAGCTCCATGTCCCTGGATCACTGCAAATCCTGGTGCTGTGGCATTATAGCTATAGATTTGTCTAAGCAATTTCATTTGCAAAAGAGAAATTTCTTCCCTCCTCCTTTTTTTGGCCTTCCATGTCATGTCTTTCCAAAAGCCCCCCTCAGTGTCTGTCTTTCCCTGGCAACTTGGCATCCTCCAGAGCTTTTTGCATCTCATTCGTTCATCTGTTAATTTAGCAAAACTGTATGGAGCCAGGGCATGCCTGTCCGTGGGGCTAGGAGAAGTCGCAGACAATACGAAGGTGAACATGAACACCCCTGTCCTTGAGGGTCTTCCATCCTTTTGGGGGAGAGGCAGACACATAAACAGGTGGCTTCGATATCCTGTGATGGTGGTCCCTGATAGAAAGACACCTAAGTCAGAATCTGGGGGAGGCAAGGGTCAGGAGGAGGGAAACTTCGCAGAGGGTCTCAGAAAGCCTCTTACGCGTCTCTCAATCATAATGAAACCACTAAGGTACTGAGAACTCACTACATGCCAAGTGCTGAGCAAAGTTCTCTTCGTAAATTATCCCACTGGACTCTAGGTAGAGTGAATCTACCCTAGGATCCCTGTGGGGCTGTTCGCTCTCTTGTCCCTTTCCCCAAGAAGGAAAAGAAAGTCCCAGTGGCCCACGGGCCCCAGGAAACAACATAGATGCTTGGCATCTCTGGAGCATGCCCAGCTGGCGTGGTGGAGGTTGTCCAACCCAGATGACACTTCCCGGTGTTACATTCTGGTAGCTTCTCCTTGCTCCAGGGCAGACTTTTCCAGGGCCAGGGGAGGGGTATGCTGGGGGACCCATCTTCTGACTCTCCTTGGTCTGCACAGAGCATCCTTCTGGCTGACCTCCCTGCCTGTTCCTCAGTCCCCGACCTGAGATGGTGAGCTGGATGGAGAGGCTACCGCACATCCTCTTCTCTTTGGGCACTTAGAGTTCTACTTCCATAATTCCAAACATAAACCTCTGCCTTCCTCCCCTCAACCTATCCGCCTCCTTCTCCTTTGCTATTCACTGAAGAACTCAGACCTCTCAGCCAAAAGACCTAAGCTCTAGCTTTGGCCCCAGCTTTGCTCTTCTCTTCGTGTTAACCATATCAGACCAAGCGATATGAGATATGACCAAGTCAATCTCATAACTTGGACAAGCCTCTGTTCTCCCATCTGTAGAATGGGGTAATACCCCTATTCCACATGGCTGTTGAGACGTCTGCTGCAATGTAGAATTATGAAAGAGAGATATCTTGTCCCAGAAGCCTGAAGAAGAGTGTTGAGAAACACTTTTCTCTTTCTACAGGTGAATATTCCAGGCAGATATTCTAGACAGAGCTGGGAGCCAGGTCTAAACTAAAGTCACTCTTCTTACTAAGTCAGATGAGAAAACTATATAGGGTTCAGATGGTTCAGAGGTGACAAGCCCAGAAATGCTCCCTGCCACACTGTTAGAAACCGTACCTTCTAGGTCTGAAATCTTCAACCAACAAGAAAATATATCATCAAACAGCTATGTCTCTGGGCCAGGTACATCTCTGGGACCCCTATATGGTACTTCTGCACTGCACCAGGAGTTAGGAGACCTGGCTCCTGATCTTGACTTTGATATTAGGACAAAGCAGTATGATGTTTGCAAAGCCATACTCCCCCTCTAGGTCTTAAAGTCCCCATCAGAAAATTGAGTGGTGCTAGTGGTGAATCCATGTGGCTCTTCAAGCTTAGACATGCAGAGGTCCCAGGACCTTGTGCACACAAGACCCAGCCCTCCACCTCATAGCTGGGGGGCTGAGCCCCAGCCCAGCAGGGACAGGACAAGGAAAAGGCCTCTGTTCTTGTCCTCCTGGGCCCAAACTTGATCCTACCTGCTGCTTCTCAGAAGCACTGGCCTCTTTCCATCCCTACTGGTTTCCTGGCTTAAGCCAAATGTGTATAAGATGCCATTTAGTGAGGTCTCCTGGTTTGGGGTCTCAGCAGTGGCCTGTGGTGCACAAATCAGCCCGGGGCCCATGGACTGGAAGGTGCCAGAGGGTGGCTGGCTACTGAACAGAGCCACTGCCCTGGGGAGGGAACTGCAGGATTGTGGAGGACTCAGAGCTCTGCCTTTAGGCCTCTACCCTGAGAAGTCCTACTTCTAGGAATCCTCTGTTTTGGGATATTAACCCCAAAGAGCCCCTGCCTTTCCTACAGGGGCCTCATCCCAGGAGAGGCCTCCCAAGATGTCCTGAAACCTCATTCCTTCTTCCCATCCCCAAAAGCCAAGTGCACTTCTCCCCATCCTCCTCCCAAGCAGGCTGCCCGGAACCACTGGCCCCTCCCTGCCCGCTGCCTTCTCTCCCTTATCTTGAGCATCACCCATTTATTCCAACCCTCCCCTCAATGGAGCGTCTGCTGGGTTACCCAACCACCCCTAGGTCAAGCCTGTGTCGGATGGGTTGAGTCATTACCTCCATCTCCTCCCCAACCCTCCCAGGTCCCAGGGCTTGGTCTGGTTTAGCAAGCTGGGAGGGAAGGCTTCATCCCTTCCATGTGGGTAGCCTCCAAGTCCCTACAGGCCTCTTGGGACCAGGATTTTCCTGGTATTTGGCCTGATTTTGTCTTCCTTGGAACAGTGTCTGGTGGGCACTCCTATGTCCTCAGCACTATAGACCCCCGTCACCAACTTGACCACCCAACAGATGCTGTGAGTTTGCTTCCTGCCCATCTCTCCACCCCAGCTCCTTCTCTGGCTAGTCATGGAAACTTGGACTTGGTGACTAACTTCTCTGGGACTCAGCTGACACTTCCATAAGATGGGGGTAGTAACACTGCTCCTGCCTCAGGCAGGACTCCGGGCCAGCTGCCTTCCTGAGGCCTCCTTCCAGTTCCCTTAGGTCTGCTCACCCTCAGCTCTTTCTCGCCCTGGCTCTCACCTCATCTGCCACCACATGGGACTCTTAGTTCACCGTGCCCCTCATCCCCATGTACTGGTTGTCCTGGGCTCCCACCTCTCTCCCACCCCCATTCCTACCTTCCTCCAGGCTGTCCTGTAAAAGTCTGCAAACAAATCCAACAAAACCCCTGAGAAAAACCTCCCAGAGAGTCAGGTCCCCACTTCCCTCTGCACCCTCCCCACATTATCCAGGAAACCTAGAGGTCACGAAGCACAGCCCAGTTTCCCCCTGGGGACAGGAAGGCACAGCCTTCTGGTGCTGGCTGGGCCCTGGGCAGTCCCCTCTGTGTGCCGCCCAGCTCGCACAGCCCCCCTCTGTGAGCGTGCCCTGCCCAAACGCGCACAGCTCCATTCTCCCACAGCCCAGGCTCTGCAGCTTCCCCTCCCCCCCTCTGTTCTCTTTCTGTGCTGTGCTCCTAGAACACACCCTCCCGGCCCACCGATCCTCCACAAGCCACTGTGCCTTACACGCCTCAGAATTTCCCAGTTCTCCACTTGCCCAGCCTGCCTGTGTGGGAAGGGTCTCTGCGGTGTACTCCCTGAGCCCCTCACCCCTTTCCTTAAGAGGAAAAGCAGCCCAGGCAGCCCCTCCCCAGCACCTGGTGAGGGGACAAGAAGAAGGAAGCACTGTGGATTCTTTTCCCCGTGACTCCTAGATTTTGCACCAAAATGCAGGGTGTGCTCCTGTTTGCATTTTTTTTTTTGTTTCCTTTCTGAAAATAACCATGAAACTATCATTTCCTCCCACTGCCTTTTCCCTATCTTATTTGGATGAGCAGAGTTGCTGGGAGAGGTGGTTTGAAGCCACTGGCGGTCTCCTTCTCTGACCTGGGTCTGGAGAACTCACAGGTGGCTTTCAGGCAGGTGATGCCAGAGGGGCACCAGGTCCCACGGTAGGGAGGGCAGGAGCGCAGACACTGGGCACCGTGGATCCCTGGGAGTGTCTCAGTCAGAGACCTCCAGGACACCAGGTTTCTGCCCTGCCTTGTCTCCGAGTTGGCAAATATTGGGAACAACCCTGCCCTGGTTTCCCTGCAGCTATAGCTTCTGGGTGTGGGGGAGGGACCAGCAGCTCAGCCCCCTCCCTTGGCTGACTGGAGGGGAAACCACAGTGGTTGCAGACTCTCAAAGTGAGGTGGGGGGGGGCAGTGGTCAACACAGGAAAATTTATCCTTATACAGAAAGGAAGACAGGGGTGCACCGCTGGGGGTATATTTCTCTTTGTCCATTTTGTTTCCATCCAGTACCTCCTCCCATTCAGCCATTCTAAGCATTCATGCTGAATGCCTCCAAGAAGCAAACCTCTAAAGATGCCAGATCCAGGTTGGGGTGGTGGCTCAGAGAGGCCCCCAAAGGAACCTGCCACTCATCCCACCCGAATGCCTTGAGACCCAGCCCACTCCCCATGGCTACTTCCCCCAGCCTGTGCTATTGCAAGCCCTGGCTCCACAGGTCTCCAGCCCTCCCTAACACCTCAGACATGTGGCAGCAGGGGAGTACTTAGAAATGAAGGGGCGTGGGGCACCTGGGTGGCTCAGTTGGTTGAGCATCAAGTTTCGGCTCAGGTCATGATCTCACGGTTCGTGGGTTCGAGCCCCACGTCAGGCTCTGTGCTGACAGCTAGCTCAGAGCCTGGAGCCTGTCTTTGGATTCTGTGTCTCCCTCTCTCTCCGACCCTCCCCTGCTCTCACTGTCTCTCTCTCTCTCAAAAATAAATAAAACATTAAAAAAAAAAAAAGAAATGAAGGGGCAAGAAGCCAGGGCTCCTTGCCCTGACTACTTTCACAAGGCACCCCATCCCAAGGGCTCAGTCCTTAACCCCCCTACAATATTCCAGTCTCCAGAGTCCACTGCCACCTGCCTCTCTGTCTGCTTGAAGACTTCCCTGAGGGAGGGGCCCTGGGGTCTCAGAAGTTACAATGTCCTCCAAGTCAGGGGAAGAGGTTGGAAGAAGGGCTAATGCCTGGGCAACACCAAGACCTTGGCTTCGCCCTCTGAGGCAGGAGGAGTCTGTGCCCCCCAGGACTCTCCACACCCTCCCTTAGCCTCTCTCCTTGGCACTGCGAGCCTTCTTTAAGAATCCTTTCCTGATCCGTCCAGAGATAGAGCAGGCCAGGACTGGAGGTACACTGGCCTCGCCTCAGTGGCACCACTGGTTCCTCCTACAGGGCAATGAGACCCTTTCTACGTGAGCCTTCTTGCTGGGCACCACCTTCTCACTGCCCGTTTGCCCCCAGGAAGCCTGGAGGAGTGGTGTCTGCCCCATCCACTGACCGTGTTGGCCTGCTACAGTGGAGATGCCATCCCTTTCTTTGAGAGTCCTGACTGCCCAAAAGGCAGAACCCCTGACGTGATGCCCTCCCTACCCCCACAGTCCTTCCAAACACATCCTCCCCACGCATCCCTTTGGTCCTGCCCCATCTTCTCCAGCAGGACCCTTCTCCTCCCCCACTCCCTGTGCCAGGCTGAGCTGCTGGGCTATTTGGGGCTTTGGCTGGCCCCGCAGTGTAATCAGTGCCCAGGGATAATTGCCACCTGTCCTGCCGGTGTCTGGGGGCTGTCTCGGCCACAGCGGCAGGGGGCGGACACTGGGCAGCCAGGCCAGGAGCGAGGTCAGGCTAGGGCAGTCCCCCCCCCCCCCAGATCTGCTCTCACCGCATGTGGGATCTTCAAGGATTCCCTAGGAAAGCCATGCTCTCCTGGGGGCTGTGTTCACCTGGAGCACCCTGTGGCTTCGGCCGAGGCTGGAGGGCTATCCCAGCCAGGGAACAAAGGTCCTGAGGCTACTCTATCACCCACAATCAGCTCAAAGCCTGACCTCCCTGTACTGGTCTGATATCATTAGGTACCCCTTCTGGCTGCAAGCTGACCTGTGGGCAGTGCCACACCTTAAGCACAGACTTTGCAGCAAGAAGGACTTCTGTTTGACCACCCCAGGCTCTCCTGTGGCCAAGACCACCAAGTTCATTGTCCTTCTTTGGGGAGGCAGCAAGGGTTAATGAGATGGTGTATGAGTGAGTCTCCCATAAATGCTAGCTCCCCCCACTGACCCCCACTTTGCTACTTTCTTTTCTACTCCAAGGCAGTTTAGATAACCTGGTTTTAAACACCTATCATTGTCACCTGGCCAACTCTATGACCTTGGGCAATTGGTTCAGCCTTGGTTTCCTCATCTATAAAAAGGATCATCAGATGAGCTGCCTCATCAAGTTACTCTGAAGAATACATTCTCTTGGGGCGCCTGGATAGCTCAGTCGGTAGAGCATGGTGACTCTTGATCTTGGTGTTGTGAGTTTGAGACCCACGTTGGGTATAGAGATTCTTTAAAATAAATTATTTTTTAAAAAAAAGAATGCATTATTGAATACATGTCAAATGCTTCACCCAGCACCAGTAACACTCCACAATGATGGTTATTATTATGGAGAACGGCAAAGAGCAGAGAATGGAGGTGGGGAGCATCAGGAAGCCAACTGTGCCACACTCGGAAAACACACGACAAGCCAGGGCTGATGGGACAACCCACACAGCAACCCCAGCTCCTGGACATCGTCCATGGGAGTGAGGGGGACCTCTCCCAGGACTACTCCCTCTTGCAACCCCGCTTGCTCTGAGGTGATGCTATATAAGCTCCTCGCAGTCAGAGAACACCAACACCAGTGAATATTTTGTTTTTTAAGGAGAATCAGCAACAGCAAAATCAAGATGAAGTAGCTTTGATCTTGGGAGATGTAGAAATAATTGTTTCTTTTCCTTTAATAATATAATCCAAAGGTTATCTGTCCTAACCCTTGGGATTGTTTACACGGATATCCATGAGTGGCTACCAGTTGAAGGGCCATTCAGACAAATTCTTTCTTCCCAGGGTGGAGCAACATGGTGGGGAGAATGGGCCAAAGGGCTGAGCCAAAAGAACAGGATTCACAGGGCCGGCCTGTCCCTGATACAGCCCAGCTTCATCCCTCCCTGCCTCAGTGCCTTCCCCAGAGAGGTGCAGAGCTCCCATCGATGGCACCCAGACCAACAGGACAGACCAGGAGAGCGCCTTGGCTCTTCTGCCCCATCAGCACCAAGGCAGGAGCAAAGAAGGCCACACAAAGTGCCTGATATTGCTGTCTTGAGGATGGAGAGGAAGGGAGAATGCTGGAGTATGGGGCATAGAAAATGGGACTGTCCCCACCTGCAGGCACTGCTCAACCCCAGGCGGAGCCCTGAGGCCCCAGCCCTAGGCAGCAGTTGCTAGCCCCACCACAGCCTGGGCCCCAGCCTTGTGTCACAGCCCTCACAGCCCTCACAGCCCACAGCCGTCGTGGGCTCCCTCATCTTCCTCAGCCACCAATGCCCCACCTCAGGGGCCATGTCTTCAGTGACTTCCCTCTGACTTCCCCTTTCCAGGTGTGTACTCTGGACCCACCTGGAGGAACAGCCACCTGGAGCCAACTCAGACTCCTGGGAGCATGGGCTTGGTGCTCCTCCTGCCAGTTCTTTCTAGTGGGTGCCTCCTACTACAGGTGAAGCCATCAGGGGGCTGCCCAGCCTGGGTGGAGCCGCCATTGGCCTGATGCCTGGCACACGTGTTGTCCAGGGGGATGGTCTCCCCTCCTGGGCGCACTCTCTCTCACTCATGTCTCCTCCTTGGCTTCTGTGAGCTAATCAGGGAGAAGGAGGGGGAGGAGGGGGAGGCTGCTTGCCTTCCCCGTTATCTGCAGCAATCCATGGTGACTAATGCTCCCAGTTGGTAAAAAGGCAGTGTAATCAAAACACTTTTTTTTTTAGTCCTTAAAGTTAGTCATTCTCCCAGAGTGGAAGAAAAAAAAAAAGCCCACAGCAGGCACCATGAAATGCAAGCTGAGAGGCTCACGCTGCGGGTGGAACTAAAGCATTGGCCATGGGAGCTCCCTGTGGGTCTGAGGCTCGGGCCTTCTTCCTCCTGGCCCTTGGCTAGCCTTCCCACACACCCTCCTTTGTCCTTGCTTTCCTCGACATCTGGGCTGTCTGATCCCTGAAGGACTTCCCGTGCCAAGTCAGGATCTGCCCTCTGCTCTCACCCTGCCAGGTGCTGCCACCTGCTGGTCCTGAGCTCGCCAAACTGGAGGAAGCATATAAAAGCGCCCAGGATGAGGCTGAGCACCCAATCCCTTGTTAGGTGCCTGGTCTCCTGCGGGCCTGCCCTCCAGCCCCAACCCCAGCACTCCGAGTTTGTGCCTTCTCCTATCTCCAGCTGTCTGCTGTCCTTCCCACTTCGCCTTGACAGAACTATAGGTTGTCAGAAGTGGTAGGAACTTCAGGAATCACCAGTGACAGGCAATGTACTGCAGTAGGGAAAAGCATAAGGCTCAGGGCCAGGTTGCCCAGGTCGGAATTCCATTTCCCTACTTACCAGCTGTGCCCTCTGTTGATCACAATAATAGTACTTACTTCATAAGGTTGCTGTAAACAACTAAAACAGAACTACTCAGAATAGTGCCTGGCACATTGTGAGAGCTCAATTATTTTTTTTTTAATTTTTAAATATTTATTTATTTTTGAGAAAGAGAGAGACAGAGTGCGAGTGGGGGAGGGTAGAGAGAAAGGGAAACACAGAATCTGAAGACACAGAATCTCCAGGCTGTAAGCTGTCAGCCCAGAGCCCGATGCGGAGCTCAAACTCACAGACCGTGAGATCATGACCCGAGCCAAAGTTGGACACTTAACCGACTGAGCCACCCAGGTGCCCCATCAATTATTAACTCATAATAAAAACAATAACAATAACAAAATAATAAAGTAGAATGTACATCCTTAGTCACCCAAAGCAGACATTGCTAATCAATCACAGAACCTCGCCGCCAATGGCCAACTCCCCAGAAGCCTGAATATGGTACACCAGACAGCCAGTAACAAGCACTTCGAGTTGGCAAGTGGGATGGCCCCATTTGCCATCCCAGATCTAACCTGGACTCTTTATATTACAGTCAAGAAAGATGAGACGACCCCCCCCCACCCACCCACCCAAGGAAGGAAGAGATTCCCTCAAGCTCCGTGGAGACAGAGCCAGGGTCCAGATAGTTTTTCCTGGCCCTGACTGCTTAGCTAGCCCAGCCTCTGACTTGCCACTTTATCATGACCTTTGAGCCACTGAGGTGTGCTTCCCACCCCTGGAAACCCTCATAAGCCCCCATCTTCCTCCACCCTTGCTCCTCTCCCATGTCCTTGGCCAATGGCTGCCCAGGGAACTCTGTTGTTCTGAGGCATCTTGCTGAGCAGATGCAGAGCAAAGTGGGTAGTGAAAACATAGAGAAACCCGAGGATCTCAGTCATTAATTTATGTTGCAGAAGGCTCCAGGGGCACCAAAGACTTCGGGGCTGCAAGGGAACTTGGCTCACCAATTTAGCCCCTTACCAGTCAGCCCCTGGAGCCTCAGCCCTTATGTTGTGATGAAGCCCCTAATGGCCTGGCTCCAGATCTGGAATGCCTGCTCTTAGCTAATTAGAGGCTGGCATGGTGAGAGAATCAGAGGGTCAGGCCTAGACCTCTGTGTGGGGAGGGCATAGATGACAAGCCCAGAGACGGGGGTCAGTGGGGAGAACCTGCTTACCAATTTCTGAGTGAAATGCTCCAAGGAGAAGTAAGAGGTGTGGTGGCACAGCTGGCTTTCTGGATGCTATCCCTCTGGTACACAACTTTGTCTGCCCAAGAAGATCTCTGCCACCTGAATATGCTTTGAACTTCAGGCTCAGACTCTGGGAGAGGAAGCCATGTTCTCCAGGCTCGGAACAAGAAGCATCCACCTCTACCCAAGCTCCTCCATGCTCAGCTTCCAGGTAGACACCACCTTTGCTCCCTGAAGGGGCAGGGTCGGCCCGCATGGTGCTGTTCTTTGGCTCCCTAAAGAAAGACATAGCTCCCTCTCCTGGGTCTGGAGACGCTGCAGCTGAGTTTTCTAGGGCAGCAGGAGGTGTCTGTGTTTCCTGGTGTTCAGCTCCCCAGGGATCAATGCCACATGGCATGGCATGCTCATGGAGGGAAGCTTGTGGGTCCACAGGGCAGCAGGGTGCCTGGCCATCCATCCTTGGCCACCTCACTCAGGCTGAGTAAAGGAGCCACCCATGAGAAGTCAGGGCAGGCATTTCCCATACTTCCTAGAAGGACAGCTTTCTTCCCAGTACTCTCAGAGGTCCTGCAGGGCACCTTAAAGAGTGGAGATCGGAGGCAAGCAGCCCTAGTGGGGCCTGAAGCTGAATCCTTCCCTTCCAGAAGATTCATGTTTGGCTTCCATCCAAGATGTCACTGATTCCTCAGAGCTGCTCACGTCTCTCAGCTTTCTTCTCTGTTCAGGCCCCACCCCGCAGGTTGCCCCCATTTTCCTATTTCCTGACGACTTCTTCAGTCAACAAGACAGTCAACTTAGAACCTCAAAGTGTTGGCAACTTTGGTGATATCATCCATCCACTCATCTTCTAGACAAGGGGGTCAAGGCCCAGAGAGAGGATGTGATTTCCTGAGGTCAGTCCTAGTGTCAAAGATGGAACTAGAGCCCAGGACTCCTCCAGACTCTTAATCTAGAACTCATCATTCTTGTCCTATAGGATGTGTCTCCTACCCACAGCCCTGAAACAGACATCCCCTGGGATATGATGGTTGCCTAGAAATTCTTTAGCACTTTGGGGCAAGAACTAAAGGATACAGAATATGGAGAAGGAAGAAGCAGGTGGGAGAGCAATCTGCAGGTGTTAAAATGTCAGATGGTCCCTAAACCACAGTATCCACCACACCTTGTACACAGCAACAGGAACCATCCCTCCCTTTGCCCACTCTGTGCCCTGGCTGCCTTTTGATGACTTCCCCTCATCTTTATTCTTTAAGGCTGCTGTAATGCTCATTTTGGCCTGTTTCCTGAGGAATAACATGGGGATGAAGGCGATCTGTGTAACACACTTGGCTGGAAAACCTCTGTTGAGTCAAACTCTAAACCTCAACGATGGAAACAGGAAACACAAATGAGAGACTGTCTATTGTGGACAATCCTCTGAGCCCCCTACTCCTCCTGACCAAGGCATCCACTCTGCCCTGGGAAGTCAAAACAAGTAACCCACGTCTTCTGTTCAATGACTTAGCTTCTCTCCAAATGACCCTAAGACACTTAAGATCCATTTGAAGGAGGAGCATTCTCAGAGAGAAGGCCCTTGTGGGCCCAGCAGTTACCTGCACAGGCCTCACTGCCTTTTCCTCTTCTAAGGCAGGGAGGTTCTTAGAGGTTACGAGGCCAACCTGGCCCTGGACCCCAGGCAGCTTCTGAGGGACTAAGGCCCTGAATTCTGACTTCGGGAGACCCAAAGTGAGCCGCTTACCTGGAACTCAGTCCCCTTCTCAGCTAAGACAGGTTTCCTCTGCCTGGACCCTCTCCAGCCCTCATCTCAGATTAACCTGCCTAGCCTGATTGGCCTTCAGGACTTGGATTACACATCGTTGTCTCCTAGAAGCCTTCACTAAAACCCATGTGTGGCTTGCAGGAGCCCCTATAGGTAGCCACAGTACCCTGTCCTTTTCCAACATATGTTATTACTTCGTTGCCAGTTACCTCTCCCTTTAGGTAAGTAGCTCTGGTGGGGAATAAGGGCAGGATCCATACTTCTTCATGGTTGTATCCTTGAGGTTAGCACAGTGCCGGGCACATTGCAGGAGCTCACTGAATATTTGTTAAATGACAGTAAAAAGAATGGGACCATTCACATCATCTGGGTTCTGTAGAGGGGAGCAGAGGGTAGGACTGGCAGACACGGAGCAACCCTTACTCTTTGTTCTCTTTTGTTGGGTAAAGCTACAGGACGTTTACAACTAGAAAAGCACCTAGTTCTATTCAGAGCTCTATGCTATCTCGCAGAAGGGAACAGATGGATTTGTTTCTTTGTTTGTAACAGGTAAGGCATGTGCGGGGTACAAAATTTAAAAGATATAAAATACCATACAGTGAATGTAAGTCTCCCCCACTAGCTCCCCCAATGGCTCCTTCTCCCATCAACAAATGCTGCTACTGTCTCTGGATTAGAGATCTCCTTACAGACAGAAAGACCTGAGGCAATAACAAGGTTAAGAGGCACGGGTACTAAGCGAATGAGAATTTTACAAGCCAGTGTCTCAGGCGGAAAACGCAACTGGGGGCGTCCCCACGCCGCCGCCACAGGCTGAGCCCCAAGCCTTGTGAGGCAATGCCCGAGGTCGCGGGCCGGAGAAAGTGCACGGGACGCCCGCCACCGCGGAAGGGTTAACTTCCCGGGACACGCCCACCTCCGCCTCTTCCGGGCACAGGGGGCGGGGCTCGCGTCACTTCCTGGAGACTGGCTGAATCCGGAAGTGATCCCTGAGGACCCTGTTGCGGCCGACGACCCCGGCAGCAGGGACAGGTTCAGGACCATGAGCTGGTGAGTGAGGCCGGGACAGCACAGCCGCTGGAGCCCCAGGCCCGCCGTGCGCCTTGCCCGCGCCCACCTGACTCCCCTCGCCCCCGCTGCCCGCCTTGCCCACACGGGCGCTCCACCCAGGGTCGTTCGAGGGCCCTTCCTCCGGTGCGTTCCCGGAGGCTCCGTCTCTCGGCAGGACTCACCGGGATATGGAGCGGGGGATCTCCTTGTCCTGGGATCCTGCGTCTGTTTCCTGACTCTTTCTCTTCCAAGGAGCCGGTCCCGTCTTCTCCCAGCTGCTTGAAGTGAGGAACTTTCCTGTTTCCTCCTCTTGTAAATATCCGCTGAGGTGGGGTAAATGCCTTCTTTCTCCCCTGTGGGCATCTCTCCGCCGCTCCCACGGCTCCAGAGCTGTAGCCCTCCCTGGCAGTCTGGGCCCCGTTCGCTGATCAAAACCCCACTCTCTTTCTGATGACTAGCCTTTGCAGCACTTAACCGTCTTCAAAAGACAAAACTTGCTTCTCTTTTGGAAGGGTCCAGAATTGAAAACCCACACCCACACTCCCAGTGTGGGATTGGACTAGTTTTAATCATTTCTAGGGCCATTACCCACTCACTGCTCTCTCTAAAATAGCCGTAGGTAAGCTTAAACATTATGGGAAATAGCAGGCCGTGAGAAAAGATGCTAAGGAGTCTCAGAGTAGTAGAGTCATGACTCCAAAGTTGGAAGGAACGTTGCTATATGTGCTCGGTTTATGGTAGGTACTTCATAATATTTCATGGCTGATTTATTTTGTAAGACTCAGTTTGCCCAAAGGGCCTTGCCTTCAGGCCCAAGGACCTGCATACCCATAACGCCAGACCTCAGGGGATCCAGCCATAGTTTGCTTGTTCTGAATACATTGACCCCCAGGGATGTACAAGATGAATCAAACCTTTTGGAATCCAGGGTCCATTAGCAAAGGGAACATGTTTGCCACTCTGTCCTCATAGTCTAGCTGTTTCTCTACACAAAGTAAATGTGCAATAACCAGTCATGAATGAATGAAGGTAGTATAGTATCCTTCAGGAGGGCTCTTAACAGGCTCACATTTGACCATTAGAGGAGACTAAGCTCTGACCACCAGCAGCTAATGTCAGTCAGTGTGAAGGACAATTCTCTAATGTAAAATTTAAACCCTTTCTGTCCCCTCTTCCCCCCTGCTTCTTAGACAAAGATTGATGGACAAATGTTAGACAGTTGGTGGCCGCACGCGAGGGCAGCCTGGAGCAGTGCCCTAATAAGCCCCGGGAGGAGCTGTCCCTTTGCCCTCCACCTTTGCTCCAGGAGGCTGATGCGGGGCTAGAGCCTTAAAAAGCCAACTTTCCCATCTTGTTATAACCTAGTTAGCGAGGGCCAAGTGGCAATCCTTCGACTCCCTTTCCTAGAGGAATTACTTCCTTAAAATGTCAGCCTGGGCCCCCCAGCCTTGTGATACAGATTGTTCTCTTGCCTGCATCTTGAATCGTTGGAGTTCTCTTGCTTAATTTTTCAAGGAAAACAGGAAGTTCAGAGGCTTTATGTCGTTTACATTGGCATTTACAAATTTAAAAATAAATCGATCTTTTCTTCACAAGTCGGGAGGAGAACAGAGCACAGACCAGAATAAGATATTCTCTTGGTGATCTGAGGCATTCTGTTTCCACCCATCTTGAAGAAGGCTTTCTTCTGAAAAAGTAGTAGCCTATTTCCTAAGGTCTGTCACGCTGCAGGGAATTGAAATTGACAATTAACTGTTCTGCAAAAGCTGCGATTTGTATCCTGTAGAATTAATTTATTAGTACATGTGCAGCTTGACGCCTCCTTGGACTGAGGGTCAGAACCAAAAGGGTGGCTTTGTCCCTCAAAGCTGAGATTCCTTTTTCTTCTTCTTTAGAGGGCGATTGCGTCATCTCTTACGTGGACCCTGACCCTATCTCCCTGAGAGGGGAACAGCACCGGCGCCTGGGCACACAATCACACTCAGTTCCTGGCTCAATGGCTGGCAAAGGGACCAGGGCTGGGTCCTTCTGATTCACTCCTGGAGTGGTTTTCCTGCTCCCAGAATGAATCCATCCATTCATCCAAGACTGGAATTCTCAGTGGGGGAAGAGATCAGAGTGACGTAGAGCCATCATGGGAGGCTGATGCCCAAGGTCAAGTTCACCAAGCACATGGGGTATGCCAAGCCATCACTGAATAAGGCCTAAGGGCACTCAGCCCCTGGTCCCCAGAGGGTAACCATTGTTTTCTGGGCTAGGCCAGGCTTTCAAAATGTCACAGTGAGAAATGTCCAATATTGATGCCCTTTGCACACTGTGGATTTTGCATGAAGAGTAAGAGGTCTTTGTTCCTGCTTCCTCTGTGCATGCAGCCCGCCCACCCCCTGTTTGTTTAGTGGGTACCTGCTGCCTTCCTGTACCATCTGTCCATCCATTCATCCACTGACCACCCACGTGTCTTTTAAGCCAGGTGGTCCAGTGGTGTGCCCTGCTAGGAGGGGTCATTTCGTGTTCACCTCACATCGCTGATCCACCATTTGGGCCTAAGTCAGGTGCTTCCCTCTCCTCTCCTTCTGCTCGTGTCCTCTCTCTTACATGTATGTGCCTTTATTATTCTATGGAGGGAGAGTCCAACAGAATTAAGAATAATCCTGGCTTATTTATCTGGCTTAGCTGTCTCCAGGGGTTGTAGCCTTCCCTGGAACCGCACATCTTGATGCTCTTCGGCTTAAATGTCAAGGAAAGAAGTAGTCCTGGAGGAAATCTTCCTAAACTAGGGGTCCAGAAGTTTGACCCAGAACGAAAGGAATCAGAGTCAGCGCAGATAAGTGTGGCTGGGAGGTAGAGGGCTGAGTTCAGGTTCTGGTTCCCTCCTTCACAGTGTAGCCTGGTCCGGCATTTAACCTTCCTCTGTCTTGTTTTCTCCAACTCGGATATGGAATGGATAATCCAAGCTAACCCTGTGCCACCCAAGCCTGTTGGAAAAAACATGGAGACTATGCAAATATGATTGTTTCCTGACTCTTCTGGGCTCTCCTACCTCTGTCTGCCCCTTAAATATTGCTATTCCTTGGGATCCATCCCCCCAACGCGTGTTCTCACCCTGTATGCCCTCCCCATCATCTGCAGGATAAAGGCCTGACTCTGGGCCATAGCTTATGACGCCTCTCTGGATCTGACTGTCCATCTTTACTCCTGCGTCTCAGCTTTCCCTGGTCTCGTACCTCTGCCCCCCCTCTGTGCATTGTTCCTCTGCCTGCAGTGCCCTTTGCTCCCATCCCTTGCCGCGTCATCCACCAGGCCGGCGTACACTCATTCTTCCAGAGTCAGGGCAAGCTCCACCTCTTCTAAGGGTCTCCCCTGAACAGCCCCCCACACCCCGCTAAGCTGAGTTGGGTGCCCCTGCTCTAACCCTCTTTAGCATCTGTACTTGAATTGTTGGTTTACTTGTCAGTGACCCCCCGAGTCTGTGAGTTACTGAGAAAGGGACTGTGTCTTGGTCATCACTGTGTCCCCAGTAGTATTCCCAGCAATTGGTACGTGTTTACTGAATGTATGAATGAGCGCTCTTTTTCCATTTCCTGACTTGCTGAGCTCAGGGAAAGTTTTCAGATAAAAATGTACAGAACCTATAAGCCACTTCCTGAAATGAAGAGCCTCTAAGGGTGCTGTTGTTAAATCAGCGTGGGAAGAAGTGGCTTCGGAGCCTGTCTGAGGCTGTCCCTGGTCGTCCGCTCCCCTGCCCCTCTCCCCCTCCTCAAACTGTCCTCTTCCGCATTTGCATAGAACTCCTGTAGTACTTCCACATCCTTCCAGGGACCAAAGCGACCACACAGACTTCGTGTCGGCAGGATCCACAAGTTCTTCACCTTTGTGTGTGCGTACCGTTTGCACATAGTAGGTACCTAGTCAGTAATTTTCAAATGAAATTAACGGAATATAAAGAAAGGAAGGTAAACGTCTGGGTTAGACTGAAGCATCCATTCTGTTTCAAACCTGTTCTCAGAGGAATCTCTTTTCCCTCTAGTACTACTCTTGCTGTCACACTTTTGTATAGTACTTTTAACTTTTCAAATTACCTTCCCACCCGTTATCTGATTTCGTCCTCACGTCTACCCTTGGAAGTAGGCCATTTGGGTCTTATTATCTCCCGTTGACGTTATTAGAATTCACTCATGGAGTGCCTGAGAGAAGTAGAACTAAAATCTGAGTATTCTCTCTGCTTGAACGGAAGCACCAGAAAAGTGGAGGACTGTTCCCAAGCTGATTGGGTCCCAGAGGAAGCTATTTTACTTCGCTGGTCTGTACGAACACTACCAGGTAGGCAGGGAATTATAGGAAGTTGCCAGTTATCACATGTAAAGTGATAGGGAAGTCCAGTGTCCTGCAGGTTCTGGACCATCTCAGCTGCTTGGTGCTCTGCGGCCTCCCCGCCTTGGGCAGCCTTCGCACTCCCTTCGGACAGGCCAGACCCTTCCCAGGCTTTGTCTTCTGTACGGAGCATGGTCATGCCCAGGAGGCAGGGACTCCCTTGAAGGGCCCGTGAGACCCTGTATTTGACGTGGCTTTGGGCACAAATGTAAAACATCTCTCTCTGGTTCTAGCTGTTTGGAATGAGAGAGGAAGGGACTCTTTCCAGATTTGGGAGTAGTTGGAAAGAGGCAAGTATCTTGAATCCCACAGCTTCTTCATCCAAGATGTTTTCTTACGTGTTATACTCTTCACGTCCATGTGTTGAGGTGGCTTTGGAGTGGGCAGTTAAGCTATTGCTTCCCCGACCCCACTATTTTGGTAGCTAGTCCATTAAATAGGGCCCAGTATAACATGTTGCACACAGATAATGCTCAGTAAAATATTTGTTGATTTAATGCTCATTGAACATTGTACAAGGGCCTGTGCTAATACTTAATACTGGTGGACATTCAGAATACTGTAAGAATTGATACTTATTTTCAGCCAGTGTCTAGAAAGTGCCCAGGATTCATAGGAACGACAGCCGATAAATGGCATGGCGTTGTCAAGAAAGATTTCAGAGGATGTGATTTTAGCTGAACCTTGACTGGCGAGTGTGCACGGTTGCATTGGGAAGTGAGGGGTCCAGGTTAGAAGAATGGTGTGGAAAAGGTGTGTGGAGACGGAATGCCTCAAGAGTATTTGGGGCAGACGGTCGGGAGACTGGCTTGGGTTTAGTGAGTAGTGATTTGGGTAGAGGCTTCGTTGATGGCAGTTGGAGCCGGCAATTGGGGCCCCGCAGTCAGTACTCTTAGTGCCGTGCTGAGGGACTGACATTGAGCTCAGGCTTCTGAAATCTGAAGGTTTTTGAGCAAGGAAGTGGCCTGGGGAAATCAGTGAGTTGATCAGATTAATTTGGCAGCGGTCTGTACGATAGCTCAGGGGAGAGGAAGAATGGAGCCAGGGGGCTAACTTGGACCATGGCTTCCAAAGTTTTTTTGACCACAACTTGCAGCTGGAAATACCTTTGAGGGGCTCCCGGGTGGCTCAGTCGGCTAAGCGTCGACTCTTGATCTCAGCTCAGGTCTTGATCTCAAAGTTGTGAATTCAAGCCCTATGTTAGGCTCCATTCTGGGCATGAAGCCTACTAAAAAAAAGAGAGAGAGAGAGAGAGAGAGAGAGAGAGAGAGAGAGAAAGGGAGGGAAGGAAGGAAGGAGAGAGAGAAAAAAAGAGAAAGACTGTTGTTATTACAGTACACAGAAACATAAACTTCAAATAAAAGTTTCTCATGATATATGTGTGATGCACTCCTATATTTTCTATTATGTTCTATTTCATTTTTAAAAGAATGATGCATTCCAACTGATCCCATGTCCAATTTTGATACAGTGTGTTGTATCAAATACATTGAAATAACGGATAACGGTTTGCATAATTGATGAGTGACCCCACTTAGAAACCACAGATCTAGGTGTTTATTACAAATATTCGGACTATAAGCTAATAGCTGTGACTCCGGCCAGCTAAAGATAGTGTTGTTGGTTTATTTGGTTGTTTTTCATGGGTTATAAGAAATACAGAAGGGACAACTCTGAACACCAGCCATGTACTGTATAAGAACTTAATCCATAGATGTGAAAACCGTCATCACTTTATAGAAAAGAAAACCCAAATGGACAAAAGCCGATATCATGAGGTTGGTTTCTTAGTAATCAGGGAAAAGCAGATTAAACTAACAGATGCCATTTCACAGCCATCCGACTGACAAAGATTTTAAAGTCTGGCAAGGCCAAGTATCTAAGGATGAGGAGCAGGGGGAACTCCCATCCCCGGGCGGCGGGTGCAGGGTGGCGTGGAGGGTGGAGGGAAAAGCTGATACAGTACAATCACTCTGGAGATTTCTACAGTCACCCAGAGAAACCTCAGCTCTCCTGCGGCAGGAGAGTGCAGGGACATATTAGTTGCTTCATTGTTTGTAGATGTCCAGCCTATAAAATGTGCTGTCTTTACATCATGAAACATGTAGTCAAAATGAATGAGGTGCCTGTATCTTTCAACACAGACAAATCCCAGAAACATAATGCTGGCCATAAAGAGTTAGTTTCAAAGTGATAAATTCAATATTGTACTATTTTTATAAACTTCAGACCTGTAAAACCATCCTGCATTACGCTTATGGATTTAAACCGTAGTGAAAGCGTGGGAATAATACATACTAAATTCAGGGTGGTGGTGACCACTAAGGTCACGAGGAGAGACAAGGAAATGGAATCAGACTGTAGCACTCAGGGAGCTTCAACAGTATCTGAGCTGTTGCCTGGCTTGAAGAATAAGATTTGAAGCAAGTGTGGCTTAATATTAGAAACTTGATAACAGTAGGTATTTAGTGTTCTAACTTTCTGAGTGTTGACAATATTTTGTACTACTCTCTGTTCACTTTTGTCGTGCCTAGCCTGACTGCCATCACAACTAGGTTGACCTCACTCACTGCTCACAGCAAGAGAATTATTGCCTCCCACGGCCAGTAGGTGAGGATGAGTAGGTGACCCAAGAAAGTGGGCCTAGAAGCGAGTTTCCGAGTTTCCATCTCAGCCCTTCTCCTTCCCCGTCCTGCTTCCAAACCTTCAGCAGATAAGAGAAAAGGTAGACTGAAAGCTCTTTGTATAATTCTTGGTTGGTAAGAGACAGAAGTGAGAACAAGATTAGAGATAGTGCCTCGGAAGCTAAACAGCTGGTCTGGTGCTTCGCAGTTTGTCGGCATCTGAGGCACGGTTCGCCGGTCAGAATGGAAAGCAGGCACCTGAGGCTTCACTCTGGCTTGTTGAGTAGGAGCAGGCTTTCACCTCAGAATGCCTTCTCTTTTCCTCTTATAAAATGGGAGAGCCCATCTTCTAAAGAGCCACAAAATACACAAACAACCTCCCTCCCTGAATTGCCTTCTTTCCTCTCTTTTCTTGACCTTTAGATGCTCCTTCAGCCTCCAGACTTCTGTCCAAATCCTTTTACTACTTAGGAGGAAGTCCCCATTCATTGTAGGCAAATGGGTTAACTTGGGCCCGGCAGGGGCTGCTTGCCCCCAAAACAGAAAATCTTTGTTTCGGGTTTCCTAACCATCCTTACCTCTGCTAACTGAGTGCGAGCCACCCCCTCGGGCCTCAGTTTGATCTTCTTCATCACAATATCACCACCACTGCCTTTACTGCAAATACTTACAGGCTGCTGACCTACGTCAGGATCTGTTTTAAGCACTAAAGTCATTCGGCCTTCATGGTGGCCCTACATGATACCTATATTATTGTCCCAGTCTATAGACAGGGAAACTGAGAGACAGGAAGGTTAGGGAACTTGTCTGAAGCCTCCCAGCTGGCGGTTGGCAGAGCGAGGACTTCCAGCCATGCAGTCTGGCTCCAGAGCGCATCCCCCCATCCAGCGCACTGTCTCTCATGAGTACCGGGGTGGACCGCTTTAAATGCGCTGCTCTATCTGAAGCACCCAGCCCAAACCAGCAGTAGTAGATGCCCCATAAATGGTCACTTTAATTGGATGATTTCTGCGATCTCACGTTCTGGGAGATCTCACTGACCATTCTGTGATTCATTCTGTCCAAACTTCTCAGAGGGCAGCCTGGGGAGCAGGGGGGAAGAAGGGATCACAGCTGAGCTGGGGGACTGTTCTAGTCCAAGTGACAGATCAGCCAAGTCAGAGTCATGCCTTTTATTTTTAAACACACGCATACCTCGTTGGACTGGTGGCGAGTCAGGGTAGTGTGTGTGCTCTGGGTTTAGATCTGGCTAATTTAGGGGAAGGACTGCAAGGTGGGGGAGTGGGGGCACTGCTGTCAGAGGTGCTGGAAATGGATATTTTGCAGCTCAGTTCGTTTCCCCTTGTGATGGAATCTCTCCCGTCCTTGCTCAGGCTGAACTTTGTGATGAGGTCTCTCCCGTCCTTGCTGAGGCTGGGCTTTCCGTGGCCGGTTGGCATCGTGGCCAGCTGGCCCTGCAGAGGGGATGACACCCAGCAAGCAGATCGTCTGCTGGCCCTGGCCCTCTGTTCTCCCAGTGTCAAGGTGGCAGTAGCCTCGGTGGGGCCTCAGACCAGGGAAGGCATGGACCCAAAGACAGAAGGCCATGGCGGGGGAGGGGCTTGTCCTTCCAGCCTTCAGAAGCTGCTGTCTCTCGCCCACCTTCCTGCTCTTGCCTAGACAGTGACTCAGGCCCAGACCACTCCCCGGGGAGTCAGGATTTCAGCCACTATCAGCTGCCGCCTACTCTTTGCTCAGCCCTCCCTCCCTCCGTTCTCACCTCCCTCACCTCCTCCCTGCTCCCCCCACCCCACCCCACCCCGAACTGTGATCCATCAGAAAGATGTGGGGTGGTGTAGACTGAATCATTTCAGGGTTCTTGCCACCCCCAAGCCAGGCCCGAGGCTCATTCACATTCAGCAGAAACAAATTCCAGAGGCCAAGGTGAAGACCAGGGAAGAATGTGTAGGTTTCAGCTTCTTTCTGCTCTTTGTAATGGAAGCAGAGGACTCTCCACATGAGGCAGGGCTCGGGGATCTGCTGGGGTGACCAGGGGATCCCCACCCAACTGCCATCTGGGCCTGCCTCTTGTCTCTGCCTCTGCAGGAGAGGGGGTGGGGAAGGAAAAGATTGAGAAACCTAGCAAATTGAAAATGCAGAAGAGCTGTTTTTGTAAATAGACGTTACACAAGAGCAGGACTTTTTTGGGAAAGGTTTTACTGGGACCGACAGAATTAGCCAACTGGCTTCATGCTGCTAATAGAGATATTTACTGTTTGAAAAAGTGTATTCGTAGCTTTGGAGAACATCCTGTTGACTTTTCTTTATTGTGAAAGTAAATCTTTCCCCCTTTCCCTCTATACACATAGAACTTTTTTTCTTTTTTGAGGTGGGGCATGATGGGGGTTGGAGAAGGGTACGCTCGAGAAAACTGCTTTCTCCATTTTGTTGCTCAGACCAAAATATCCCTCCTCCTGCCCTCCGGTGCTCATGTTTACAGAACGGCAAGTAGAACCAAGTAAGGAATCCTACTCCAGAGGCCAGGAGCTCAGGGGCCTCTTGATTTCTTCCAGGGCAGAGACATTCTGTGGGGAGCAGGCCCCGTCTTCTCTCCGGACCTCTGCTTACCCACCCAATGCCAAGGGGAGAGCGTGAGGAAAGCTGTGAGGACGAGGGAAACAGAGGTCCAGAGGCCCGGCGAGCCTCCCCGAGTCCTGGAGGACTGCCAGCTTCGACCCACAACCCCAGTTGGGCTGAGGAGCCTCTGCGATGCTGTTGCTCTTGCCACACGCTTTCCAGAGCAGCTGTTTGTCCCGAGGAAGTCCCTGCTCCCAGCAGGGCTCTAGAGCCCCCGGGGGAGATCAGGGAGGCAGTGACAGGAAGAGCACAAGAGCTGCTTGAAGTGTGCTGTCTGGCTCTTTCTTCTCACTTTTTCCTCGCCACCTTTCACCCCTTCAGTGGCGGTGGGGCACCTGCCCCAGTTTTCAGGCCTTTTTTCTGGCGGAGGGGAGCATATTTGCCATTTGGCAGCCTTGGAATAAACCCAGGAGACTCTTCTCCCTTCGTATTTCCTCTTAAGCTCTTTGAAATGTTAGTTTTCCCTCAACCCACACTCGGATAACATCACCAGGCTTTACTGCCGACGCCAAAGGCCAGCTCCATTTCCTCCGTCTCCAGGAGTGTGCTTCCCCACGAGCAGTGGCTGGGGATACCCTTTATAGCTTTTGTGTGAGTCAGATAATTTCCGGGAGACCCAAAGATGGTGATATTACCTTTCTTTGTTCTTTCTAAAGCCTTATCTGAGAGTAACTTTTTTCAGTAATCTTAAATTAGAATATGATATTATATAGGGCCCTTGGGGCCATGTACTTATTTATTTATTTAATCATTTATCCACTGCTTACTGTGTGCGCAAAACTAGACCGTGAGCTCCATGAGATCATAGAATGAGTCCGTCTTGTTCATCCTGATATCGCCAGAACCTAGCAGAGTTCTAGGCATAAAGGAGGCCCTCGATAAATATTTACTGGATATCCATTCAGCGAAAGGTTGAAAATAGCACTGTACCTTGTACGGTACTTACAGGAGTTGCAAAGAACCATAACATTCAGTCCCTGCACTTGAGGGGCTTATGTGGCATAATCGGAAACCAAGACGGGTACACAGCAAAGTTAGTTAGCCTGACCCTTTACCAGTAAGGAAGCAGCGGCTCCGTCTTAGGAAGTACATTCGCACAGGTCATCACAGTACTGGGTCTGAGAGAGCAAACTGGTCATCTAAGTGCATACTGAGAAAGGCACTGTGATATAATACAAAAATCCCATCTGTGTGTCTTTTAGGAAACTAGGAACAAAAAGGTATTTCCTTACTATTAGAAGGCTTTCTGACTGGAACCAGTAGCCTTTTTCCTGTTTAATAGTGAAAGATCAGATCCGAACCATTCTTACTGAAGTCAGAAATATTTTTCTACAATTTCTGGCCAGTGGTATAACACAAGAAATGGGTATAAAACATTGGGAAAGAAAAGGAAAATTTTATCATTATTTTCAAGTGATATGACTGTCTGTTTAGAAAACCTAATTCTGGTTTGTTTGTTTGTTTGTTTGTTTTTGTTTTTTTGCCTGCCCCAGTTTCTCAGGCTATATAACTTAAGTATACAGGTGTGATGAATGGTTTCAGAGTAAATATTTAATACCCAATAGCTTTCCTGTGTACCAGAACAATAAAATGAAAAGGAGAATTCCACCTGCAGTACAACCAAAAACTAAAAATCCTATGGAATGTACCTAAGACCTATGTAGGGCTAAAAATTTCATGTATAAGTGTTACTTTGGGATCTTGATTTTAAACAAAATAAAAGTAGAGGACCTATATGGAAAAACTCTTAAGACTAAAATACATTAAAAGACTTGAATAAATGGAAAGAAATGTTATGGCCCTGGAAGAACAAATGTAGTATTTGTAAAAATGTAGGATCTTCAGAAGTTAATCTATATTTGCATTTTCAGTAATAAGTATCTTGATTTTAAAGGGGGGCACACAACCTATGATTTTGAGGTTCATCTTAAATAGTAACACATGGGCACCCGGGTGGCTCAGCCGGTTGAACGTCCAACTCTTGATTTTAGCTTAGGTCATGATCTTGCAGTTCGAGATCGAGCCCCGAGTTGGGCTCTGTGTGGAGCCCTCTTGGGATTCTCTGTCTCCCTCTCTCTCTGCCCCTTCCTCTCTCCCTTTCTCCCTCCCCCCCCTCTCAAAATAAATAAACTTTTAAATAAATAAATAAATATTAAGACAAATTAAAATAGCCAGTAAATTACCTGAGAATGAAGTGTAATGAGAAAGGATCTGTTTGTCTAGGTATTAAGAGCTGCTATAAACCTAAATAATTAAGTCTGTGTTATTGGCAAACGAGTAGATAGGTCGGTGGTATAGAAAAGAAGTATTTAACCCTAATAAAATGATTTCTCAAAGATAGTTTACTTTTTAGATTATGTTACAACAGCTAAACAACTAGGTAGTCTATACTCAAACTCTAAATGGAGTGTTGATTTAAATATAAAAAATAAACCACTAAAATTCATACAAAAATGCAAGGGACACAGAATAGCCAAAACAGTCTTGACCAAGTTGGAGGGCTCAACACTTCTCAATCTCAAAACTTACAACAAAAGTTCAATAATTAGGACATTTTGGTACTAGCATAAAGATAGACATGCAGATCAATGGAGTAGAATTAAGAGTTTAGAAATAAATCTTTACATTTATGGTCAGTTGATTTTTTTTTTTTTTTTACAAAGATGCCAGGACAGTTCAATGGGGAAGGAATAGTCCTTTCGACAGCATCAGGATAACTGGATATCCATATGCAAAAGACTGAAGTAGGACCCATACCTCACACCATATGCAAAAATTAACTCCAAATTGATCAAAGACCTAAATGTAAAAGCTAAAACTATGAAATCCTAAAAAGAAAACACAGGGGTGAGTCTTCATGACCTTGAATTTGGCAAAGAATTCGTAGATGTGATACCAAAAGCACAAACAACAAAAGAAAAATGGATTAGACTTCTTCAAAACCTAAAATGTGCTTCAAAGGACACCATTAAAAGAGTGGGGAAAAACTCACAAATGAGAGAAAATATTTATAAATCATATATCAGATTAGGTACTTGTACCCTGAATAGATAAAGAACTCTTATAGCTCAACAATAAAAAATGATGGGGTGCCTGGATGGCTCATTTGGTTAAGCGTCCGACTTCAGCCCAGGTCATGATCTCATGGTTCATGGGTTCAAGCCCCACGTCAGGCTCTCTGCTGACAGCTCAGAGCCTGGAGCCTGCTTCAGATTTTTCCTCTCTCTCTCTCTGCTCCTCTTCTGCTCATGATCTGTCTATCTCTCAAAAATAAACAAATGTTTAAAAGAAAACTAAAAAAAAGACAACCCATTTTTAAAATGGGCAAAGGGTTTGAATAGATGTTTCTCCAAAGAAGACCTACAAGTGACTGATAAGCACGTGAAAAGATGTTCAACACCATTAGTCATTATAGAATGCCAATAACACCACAATGAAATAGCCCCATACCCACCGGAGTGGCTAAAATAAAAAAGACACTGACAAGTGTTGGTGAGGATGTGGAGAAATCAGAACCTCCCTACCCTGCTGTGGAAACCCGTAAAGTGGTGCAGCCTCTCTGGAGAAGTCTGGCAGCTCCTCAGAAGGGTAAACATGGACTTACCATATGGCCCAGAAGTTTCACTCCTAGGTATAGACCCAAGAGCAGTGAAGACATATGTCCACACAAAAACATGTGCACAAATGTTCATAGCAGCAGCAGTCATAATGGCCCCAAAGTAGAAACATCCCAAGTGCCCACCACCCAGTGAATGAATAAGTGGATGTGCAGCTAGATGTCATCTATCCCTGCAATAGAATATTATTCCGTGATAAGGAGGGGTGAAGGACTGATACGCGCCACAACATGGATGATCCTCGAAAACATTTTGCTGAGTGAAAGAAGCCAACACAAAAAGCTATTTACTGTGTAATTCCATTTATATGAAATGTCCAGAATAGGCAAATCCATAGGGACAGTACATTAATGGTTTGCCTGGAGCTGAAGGGAGAGGAGAAAACGGGGGGATGCTAATAGATAAGGGGTTTCTTTTGGGGCGATGAAAATGTCCTGAAATTAGATTGTGGTGATGGTTGCACAACTTTTTGAATATACTAAAAACAGCCAAATCATACACTTGATGAATGTTATGGTGTGTGGATTATACCTCAATAAAGCCGTTACTTAAAAATTAATAAATAAGCCAGCTTCCAAGCAAAGATGGCAGATTGAATACGTACATCTAATTTATCTCCCTCACAAATCCCACAAAAAAGCACAGTAACGTGATTATTTTTAAGGCATAGATCTACAAATTCAGGGAGAATAGAGACATCAACAGCACTTGGGAATTGGAATGCAGTTTCATGCAGTAACTGACTTAGTTCCAAGAAAGCCAGATCCTGAACTGGCGTTTAGGAAAACCAAGAGCCATCATGACTTACATCACAGAATCCTCAAAGAGTCAGTAATCGGTGGCACTAGGTACTTCTAGAAGTGGGGTGAAGCCAAGCGCTTGGGTCAGAAGGACTGGTTGAAAGCTGTTTCTGAGTAAGTTTAGAACCCTGCCATCTCCTCCCAACTCCCATGTCCCTGGGAGACTGTCCCTGCCTCACCCTAGCAAAAGAATGAAGGAGCCCCACCCCTTGGAGAGTATGAGACAGGGAGTTCCTATGCTAGGCACACAAAGGTGGATTTACTGTGTGAAAACTAATAACATTTAAGCTCCAGGGACCCTTGCTTGCATGGACCTTGTCTGAGGCCCCCAAAGGAACCTTAGCTGTTGTGTTCACATGATCCTGTGTTTTTGCAAACATCAAAAATGTGTTTATACCGCACTCAGTTAAGAAAACCTCTGCCTTCGCTTCCTCCTTTTTCTACTTGATACTAGCCCTCGCCTCAGGCAGCTTTGGAGTAGCCTAGGCCTTTTTCGGGATGCGACTAGAGGGTTGAATTGGAAATAATGCTGTTTTAGCTGCAATTTGTAGACTTTTTTGAAAACTTTGATAAAACCATGAGAAATTGCAGATTCCTGAGTTGGAAATATACAGAGGGTACCTCTTTTGGTCATCTTTAAGTGTATTTAAAAACTAAGGGAAAGGGGTGCCTGGCTTGTTCAGTCAGTAGAACATGCGACTTGATCTCAGGGTCATGGATTCAAACCCCACATTGGATGTAGAGCTTAATTAAAAAAAAAAAAGAGTTTTATGCCTTTCACAGTGTTATATAGATCCATTGTATCAATAAAGCTGGAAAAAAATATTAAAGAAGAAAAAAAAAAAACCTAAGGGGAAAATTGAGTAAAAAATAACGAAACACAAAACAAAAATGACAAAGGTGGGCAGTTAAATCAAGAGATATTATTCTGAAATCAAAGTGCAACAAAACATTTTCAAATCGTATTAAAACCTAGTAATCCATGAATACTGAAAACAAACTTAGGGCGGAAGGGGGAGGGGAAAAGGGGAAGGGGGGTGATGGTCATGGTGGAGGTCACTTGTGGGGAAGAGCACTGGGTGTTATATGGAAACCAACCTGACAATAAACTATAAAGTTAAAAAAAAAAAAAAAACCCTAGTAATTCATTAAGAGAATGAGATCAGTTTTAAATGGGAGCAATGGTTTGATAATCTAGTTAGTAAAGAGGAGAAGCAAATCATTTGAACACATTGATAAAACATTTATAGTTCTTAACATGAAAGATAATGAAGATGACAAAACTCATGGTGTGCCCTCCTCCAGGGACATCAGTGACAGATAAGCTGGTTACCCCCATTCATTCACATGGTGGTTAAGAGTAGTCATTATACAAGAAAACTTGAAATGTGTCCTGAAATCTTACAGTTTATTTATGAAAGAAACATGAGGTTTTCCTAAATTTTATAGCAAAATTTTTATTATATTTATATATTACTGGTAAGCTGGAAGAAAAAAGCTTTTCTAAACTGTCAGTAATAGAAAACAAATTTCAGTCAACGATACTAGAGGAAAGGCTGAATTACCTTTCCTTTCTCTCTAAGAAAATGATGTTACCCACTCGGTGTCACATGAAGAGGCAATCACAGACTACGCAGCCAAAAAATGCAGGGAAATGAATACAGAGGTGTGTCAGGCAGATGATTAATAAAAATTTTAGGTTATTCTTAATCTTCTGATGTTCATGTTATTCGTCAGCTTTTATAACTTGTAATTTATTATGATCTTTTCTCTATCTAAATAAACACTTTCATGCCTATTTTAATATTTTTTAATTTTTTAAAAAGATTTTATTTTTAAGTAATCTCTACCCCTCCCCAGCGTGGGGCTCAAACTCACAAACTTGAGATCAAGAGTCACATGCTCTACCAACTGAGCCACCTAGGGGCCCCATCCTATTTTTATATTTGTAAATTTGTATTCTTTTTCTTTAAAAGGGCATACAAAATCATATAAGCTTCAGGCCCACAAAATGCAGATCCACTGTAAGGCATAGATCTGAAGGCAGGAGGGTGAAGTGAAGGAATGCGGGGGGGGGGGGGGGGAGTGCCAAGGCAACCCTCCCCCTCCCCCATGACCCCTGCACGCATGGGCATGCATGACCTCTTCTACTCACCGAGCTCTCGGAACAACTGTGCTGGGCCTTTACTCCCATGGCGAGACACTGAAGAATTCTCTAGGAAATTTTACCTGCCCAGGAGTAAAGGTACTGACATCAGGGGCTCCCCACTGTACACAGAAGACAGACAATATCTGAGCACTCACAGCTTCTAGTCAGCTGTCCTGTCTCCAGTCACGTCTGTGAGCAGACACCCAAGAATTACCACACACCCAAGGGGAGCGTTTAGTATGAAAAGTGGAGGCAAAAGCAGAAAACAACTTGAGGGGAAACTGAGACTGAAGGAAAAAGAAACTTTTTGTAAATCTATCATTAAGATCATTACAGAGAGAAGGCATTCATGAAATAAAACAAAATACCGTTAAAAAAAAGACATTCTGAAAATTAAAAAGAACTCTCAGAAATTAAAAATATGATAGAAGAAATGGAAAACTACAAGGATTAGAAGATACGAAATGTTGAAAAATAAAGACACTAGAGAAGCAACCAAGTTGGGTCAGCATTGGAATTACAAGAATTTCAGAAATAAGTGGGGTGCTTGGGTGGCTCAGTTGGTTAAGCATCCGACTTCAGCTCAGATCATGATCTCACAGTTTGTGGGTTCAAGCCCTGCATCGGGCTCTATGCTGACAGCTCAGAGCCTGGACCCTGCTTCAGATTCTGTCTCTCCCTCTTTCTTTTTGCTCTCCCACGGTTGTGTTCTCTCTCCTTCAAAAATAAATAAACTTTAAAAATTAAAAATAAATAAAAATAAATGAATTTCAGAAATGAGAAACAGAGAAACTGGGGGAAGATACGAGCCACAACAAAGTTTTTTCAATCCCAGAACAAAAGATTACAAATTGCCAAATTGAAAGAATTTGGTGCGTACCCCAGCACAGTGAGTAAAATTAGACCCACGAGGTGCATCATTGTGAAAGTTTACACCACCAGGGACAAACATGATTCAAGAAGATTGCATGAAGAAAGGGTAGGTTGCCTACAAAGGATAAAATTGAGAGTGCTTTAGCCTTCACCACCACAGTTGCACTGGGAAATGAGAAGCCGGGGAAGCAAAGTCCATGAGATTCTGAAAGAAATGAACTCCAGCCTACATTCTATACCCAGTCAGACTAACTGGTGTGAGGCAGAAGGCAGAACAGAAAGGTTTTGGTTACGCAGTGTCTCAAAAAGTAATCTCACACACACTTTTCCTCTGCCCAAACGAGGAGTAAACCAGCAAAGAGGAAGACCCAGATTCCAGGTGTCAGAATTCCTATGAGAGGCAGAAGGAATCCACAGGAGGCAGGAGAAGGGCGAGACTGGGCCTCCAGCTGTACACCAGGGGCCGAGGCGACCAGTCCTGACCCAAGCAGCTCAGAGGCTGCTGCCGACACCGCTTCAAGAAGTGAATACCTGATATGAATGACTGTATTGAGAGTCAATTTAGACAATAAATACATAGAAAATTCAGCACGTGAAAGAGAAATGACAATTTTAGGAGCAGAACCATGCAGTGTTACTAGTTATGTATTGCTGTGTAACAAATTACCCCATAACTTAGTGTCTGCAAACAACAGGGCCAGTTTCTGCAGGTCAGGAATTTGGGAGTGGCTTCGCTGGGGGGCTTGGCTGGGAGCTCTGCAGCCTTCTGAAGGTTTGGCTGAGGCTGAACAATCTGTTGGCTGCCACATGCAGAAGGGACAAGGAATCACATTATTCTCCTAATAGTTTACTTAGTATTGATCTAACCAAAACGCAACTGTATCAAGAAGAGGAGATGCAGATGTGCCTTTGTGTAACAGGGATAGAAGCCTGCAAGAGGTTGGTCGGTCGGTTGGTTTCGTTAAATCTTCCCCTTCCAAAAGAAAAAGTCAGTAGCTAGTGCCTAAAATCTAACAAGAGGTAGAAATAGAAGCATTTTTATTTAGAGATCCGAAGGTGCAGGTCAAAAAACGCAGCAGAGGGGCGCCTGGCTGTCTCAGTCAGTTGAGCATCCAACTCTGGCTCAGGTCATGATCTCATGGTTCATGGGTTTGAGCCCTGCGTCTGGCCCTGTGCTAACAGCTCAGAGCCTGGAGCCTGTCTTTGGATTCTGTGTCTCCCGCTCTGCCTCTCCCCCGCTCTCTCTCTCCTTTTCTCAAAAATTAAAAAAATTAAAAATTAAAAAAAAAACATTAAAAAAAAAAGCCAGCAGAGTCAAAAAGTGCTTGTCTTGGGCAAGTGAGATTAGGGCAGGGGGAGGGGTGGCAGGCCCTCGTGTTTCACTTAACAAACCTTGTTGTCTTATTAAACTAGGCATGCGTGTAACTTTGATAAAAGCAAACTCAGATTAATAAAAGGAAACCAATAAAATAGATGGAGGTGAATTTTTTTTATATGTTGGGGGGGCAGTTCTTCTCACTATGACACCAAAAGAAGACAATGTAAAGGGAAAAGATTTGGTAGATTGGACCTCATACTGATCAGAAGCTTCTGTACCTTAAACACACATGCACAAAAGGGAGAGGTAAACACTAAGCCAGGAAAAAAAAAAAAGAAAAGAAATCCTGATAAACAGGCCAAAGGGCTAGTGGTAAAATGTAATGTAAACTGTCTCAATCTGCCTCTAGGGCAATTTGGCAAACGTATCAAAGCCTTGGACATGTATATATCCTTTGACCCAGCAATTCCAATTCTAAGAATTTATCTTATGTGACTAATCCTTGATGTACACAGAGATCTAGCTATTAGAGTTTTTAATAATAGAAGAAAAATTTGAAACAGTTGAAATGATCACCAGTAAGTGATGTGGATCACAAAAATAAAATAGGGATATATCATGAAATACTAGGTAGATCTTACAGGTCAGGCTGACAAC
This sequence comes from Cryptoprocta ferox, assembly GCA_028646485.1. NCBI lineage: Eukaryota > Metazoa > Chordata > Mammalia > Carnivora > Eupleridae > Cryptoprocta > Cryptoprocta ferox. The sequence goes on along the minus strand of CM053567.1, from coordinate 41,197,273 downwards.
AGCCACGTCTTGGCATATGGAAGCCTTTATGATACATTTCCTTTATTTTTTTAAGTTATGTAAATATGCATATATACACATGTCCATGTATATACACACAGATTCAGGGTGTTACTGTTTCTTTTTCAGTGTGTGTGTGTTTCCATGTTTTCCAAGTGTTTGACACTGATCAGGTGTTATTTTTGTAGTCAAGGAAAAAAACGAGATTTTTATAGTTTATTTGAAAAATGTGGAAAGTGCAAAGAAGAAAACAGTAATCATACTCTTACCACCCAGAATTAACCACTATTAACATTTGGCATATTTGCTTCAGATTTTTTTCTTTCTGTAAACTTTTAAAATATAAATTAACACCAAAACCTTAGCCTTGGTTATCTTTAGATTGGAGACTGTGCTCTTTTGGTTTTTTCCTTCTTTTTCTTCCCTTTCTCCCTCTCTGTCTGTCTGTCTCTCTCACTTTTCTGTATTTCCCAAGTTTTCTCTGATGAGTATGTTTTACTTTTCAAATGGGTAAACTTCAATTAACTATAAAAGGTAGACTGTTTTTCAATGCCAAATGAAGTCTTAGACATTTAGAAGAAGGTTACCAAGGTGTTGGACTTGAGAACAGCTTTGATCAGGCTGGGAGAAGGGAAGGCATTTCATGTGGGTGGAATGGCCATATGTCCCAATCGCCCTGGACAGTCCAGGTTCCTTACCTGTTGTCCTGCTGACATTATTAGTGACGTTTTGCACTCAGTCAACATGATATATGTAACCTGTCATTTGTGCAGAAACAAAGGTCAGCACAAGCTTCCTTCCTCCTAATAATGCTGCCCTCCTCATTCCTTGTATTTCCAGTCTTTTCAAGAACAGTGAGCCCCTTTGAAATTCCACAGCATTGTAAGGATAGGTATTTTGATCAGGTGATTTTCCTTAGTTCCTTCAAATAAACATAGCAAATTCATGGGAAAGAGTATGAAACCATGAGTAGCAGAGAAAAATGGATTGTTTACTCCTGGTTCAGTTGTGAACCAGCAGAATGACCCTGGGCTAGTCACTGGACCTTTCCAGATTGTTTTTCTCATCTACAAAATGAGAGGGTTGAACTGGAACAATTTCTATGGTAACTTGCAATTCTAAAAATACTGCGATTCCAAATTAAGATTTAGAGAGGCTGTGGCACCACAAATAATGGCATCTAAGTTCCTGATTCCTTTGTAGCTAGTCTGTAGTACTAGACTCCAAGTTAGAATCATTTTGAAGACCACTTGGAGAATTCTGTAGAATTCTCATCCTGCCCCCATGTTCCTGGAACAGAGATTCAGTTTAGAATTCAAGTTTTAGGTGCACTGAAGGGACCCCCTATTCCATCTCCTTTGTTTTCGAGTTTAAGAAACAGCTCCATGGGCACCTGGGTGGCTCAGTCCATTAAGTGCTGACTTTGACTCAGGTCATGATCTCACAGTTTGTGAGTTCAAGCCCCGCGTCAGGCTCTGTGCTGACAGCTCGGAGCCTGGAGCCTGCTTCGGATTCTGTGTCTCCCTCTCTCTCTCTGCCCCTCCCCCGCTCATGTTCTGTCTCTCTCAAAAATAAAATAAACATTAAAAGAAATTTTTAAAAAAGAAAGAAACAGCTCCAGAGAGATGATGATTTGTTCGCATCATAAAACTAGTCAGAGGCAGAGACCAGTTTTTTGATTCCTGGTCTAGAGCTTATTATTCCACAACATGCTTCGTGCAGAACAGGCTCAATCTTTGCTCAATGCCACCAGGACCTCATTTGCACTGTCACCAAAATAGTCCTTGAGGGCAGTTGTTCACTGTCCGAAACTGTTGTGTCAGTCAACTCCAATCCCTGATTTTGGGAAAAGTAACTGGGGACACAAGGAGGGAACTACAGAGCTCAGCTCCCCCCCCCTTCTTTATTCTTTAGATCTGAGGGAAGGAAAGAGCAATTTCGCCCTTTCTCTCCTTTTCGATTCCAGAGCTTACTTTTCCCCTTCTAATTATATAGCCACTGATTATTTGTTTACAGAAGCCACGTGAATCAGCCAGCCCCCAAAGGGTTAACGCTCCCAAATTACCGGGCTGGGTTAACAATAAACAGGATGTCCTCCAGAAATTAAATTTAAACCGCTGTGACTCAGGCTGGCCCATCCTCTGCCGGATCGTTGTCTGGGGTTATTATCGGTGGTTAATTATACCATTGGGTTTAGCAACAGTGTTGGTCAGTTTGGGCCAAGAGAAAGCAGGCTTGGGCAGAAGGGGTGCGGAGGGAAGGGGCGGGTGCCGCGGTGGAAGCGGGAGCTTTGAATGGGCGGGGCTGCAGCACCCTTGAGCGCTGAGAGAAGAGTGGGAATGGAGCCGAGCTGTCCCTCAGGGCTCTCCTGCTGACTCCCTGTGCCCTGAGCTGATCCCAGGGGTGCTTCACTCACTGCTATCTTGAGGGCCCCGGGAGCCTCCGTTTCTCCAGCAGTTGGCATGCGCCGTGTCTGCTCCTAGCGCGGCCACACTTCTCAGAACTGTAGAATCAGAATTTTCCCTGCCTCAAGGAAGCTTCGGAATTATCCAGCCTAACTCCGTCCTTTCACAGAGTGGGCAATGAATCATTACCTGCCAGGGGGCAGCCAACTCCCCAGAGTGGGGAGGGGGGGTAGGTTTAGATGCTAGATACTTGACCCTCCTTTTGTTATGCCAAACTGCCTCCCATTTCCAAGTGGGGAACTGTGAGGTGCAGAGGGCAGACCTGGGCTAGATTCAGATTCCTCTTGAGTTAGCCACATTTCAGATGTGTCACTTCTCACCGGAAATAGCCCAGCCTGGCTGGGCCTTTAATGCTCTATAGTTGGTCATCTCTCTCCAGCCACGTGAGAAGTCCCTCTATAGAGAAGTAGTGAAGCACCTAATGCAGACGATAAGTGGTTCTCATGGTGTTTTTAAACTCTTGTTTTCAAGGATGATAGCTGCCCCAGCAAGCCTGTAATTCTGACTTTGCAGCTCCTCAGGACACAGATTTACAATGACTGTCAGTCGTGTGGTATCTCCCCTTCCCTCCCCTCCCCTTTGCAATGTGTTTCAACACCCAGCTACTAGTAGGAAAGATGCTCTGGGGCAGAAGGTGGTGCCCAGGACTTCCATCAGACACCGTCCATGGGAAGATCACCCTCCAGAGCCCAGCCTGGACAAGCCACTGGTGCTCTTTACCCTCCGGGGAAAAGTGGCCTTGACTTCATCCATTCTTTTCAGCTACATCCTTCCCTGTTTCTCCTAAAATCCCTCTTTGTCTCTTTCTCTCATAGGATTCCTTTCAAGATTGGGCAGCCCAAGAAACAGATTGTCCCCAAAACAGTGAGTAACTCGAATTCTTCCATTCTGAGACTCCGTCTGTCTCCCGGGGTCTTTGCAAAGAACCAGAGCTTTGACTCAGCACATCGTGGGGCTGGGAGGGCAGAACCTGGGCCGCCTCATTCCCAGCCGTGTCGCTCTGGGACCTCAGTCAGACTGGGGCTTGCAGGGGCCTCCTGGCCTGGGACATTTTCCTTCTTCAAATCAGCCTGGGCTTGTCCCCATCCTTGGGCAGGTGGAGGAGGTGGGTGACAGGTGAGGAGGGACCCACTGCTTCTGCACAGCCCATCTCTGCGATCTGGCATGGTGCTCTGCACTTTCCTAGGTGGGCTTCTGAAACCCAAGACATATCCCAGGCCATTCTCTCCAGCCACCTCAGGCTGCGTGAAGACCAGGAAGCTCTCCAGGAGGCCCCGGCTCCCTTTCTCTCCCCTGCCATAGTCACTCTTAGCCAGGACCCAGAGTCAGCAGGAGGGTGTGATTGAATCCTAGCCCCTTGAGAGCCCACAATTTCTATTTATTTTATCTCCAGAATGGGAGCAGAATCACAGATTCTTAGAAAGTTAGAGCTGGAAGCCCTTTACAGATCATCTAGTCCAACCTGATTTTCCTTACGAGGAAACCAAGGCGCACGAAGTCACTGTGACTTTCTGAGGCTGTGACAGACCTAATCCTAGGGCATCTGGGTGGCTCAATCAGTTAAGCATCCAACTCTTGATTTCAGCTCAGGTCATGGTCTCAATCAAGGTCGTGAGATCCAGCCCTGGGCCAGACTCAGGCTCCATGCTGGATGTGGAGCCTGCTTGAGCTTCTCTCTCCCTCTCCCTCTTCCCTCCCCCACTCATGCGTGCTCTCTAAAACAAAAGAAACAAAACAACAACAACAACTAAAACCCTAATATGGACCAAGCTGAAATTGGAACTCAAATGGGAGTCTCTGTCCAGTGCATATCCCACTGCCCTGTGCTGCCTCACTCAGGCTGTGACCATCTCCCGAGGTTTGGGAATTCTAGTCAAGAATGGCCTCCTGAACTCCCTCACCCCCAAATCTAATAAGCAGGCTCTTGGTTTTACCGTGGGAAACCCTAAGTATACGGTGTCTCTCATTGGGACAGCTCCAGCAACTGTCAGCCTGGTAGAGTCCCTGACGGTTCTCCTCATCTGAATAACCTCAGCCCTCCTTGGCCCAGAACTCAGAACTACTTCAGTTTGGCAGGAAGGGAAGTTCAGCACACATCTGACCGATGGCTCAGTCTTTGGAAAATCCAAAGGCAGGCCACTTAAAAGGAAATGGGCTGCGTTCCTCTTTCAAGTGAAGGCAGGCCGAGGACAGACCGAGAGTTTACCTCCCATGCAGAGGCTGACCATCTGTGGAGACTCTCAGCTGAAGCGCAAAGAATCTGGGCGTGCAAGTGTTGGGCTCTAGCCGGCTACAGGAAGTGGGAAGGTGTGGCTTTGTGTCTCCAGAGTTTAATCCAGGGCAGATCTGAAAGGGAAGTGGTTTTGAGGAGGGTCTTTTATTCCCAGCACTCACAACCAAAAAACAAACAAACAGAAAACCCTCCCAACACCCTTACCTCTGTAGATAGCCATTGTTCTCCACAGAAAAGTATAGGTTAGAATTTAGTTTCTAGCTTCTTTGCCAGTTTGTTGACAGAAAGATCTCTGGGTCTTTTAAAAATCTGAGGAGTGGAACGGTCTCCCCAGAGGAGGGACAAATGGACAATCCCAGCACTTATGGACAGCCCTACAGACAGGCCCACGGTTGGGCCCATGGCTTCCCTCCTCCCCTCATCACATCGGTCTTGTTTGGGGTGGAACTGCAGTCCTCTGACTTCTGGAATCTGTTCCCCCAGTCAGACTGGGCATCAAGTGGTGGTTTAGAAGCCAGATTTGGTAAGTTTCCTGCCTGGGTTCCCACCGGCTCTGCCACATGCTGTATGTGACCTTGAGCAAGACCCTTACCCTCTCTGAGCGTTGGTTTACCCCTTCATAAGTGAGGATCCTAGTACCTATGCCGCTGATGTATTATGAGTCTTACATGAGGTCATGTGTATGAATCATTTAACACAGCGTCCAACACATAGTGAGCGCTCAGTAAACATTAACTACCTTATGGGAAGATAGTTGATTGGACTCTTTATAAACCACCAAGGACTTACCCTGTTCCAAGTAGCCAGATCCCCTAGCAAGGAAATGGTAGGCCGGGCCTTTGATCTCTCGCAAGGAATCAAAGCCGAGTTGGGGTTTGGAAGAGTTACTTGCTCCCTCAACTCCCCAGAGGCACTGAAGTATAGGGAGCGAGAGCCTGCCTCTTCGGTCTGGTTCTCGGCTGCATAAGCCCCTCCAGGCCCCCATCACAGGCCGAGCCGAGGCAGCCGTCCTGGCAGCTCCGGCGGCTGCCCCCAGACAGTGGTGACGCACTGCTGTTCTTGCCCAGGCACCGTCGGAGGGGCAGATGTGGCTGCCTGCTGACTGGAAGTCATGGCACCCCTGTCATGGGAAGAAACGCTCATGTTATCTTCAGGGAGTTTCAGGAGGTTTTTGGCTCAAGGTACCCAACTGTCAGACACAAAGACGTATTGTGTGTTTGCTCTCGCTGTTCTCCTGTGCCCAGGTTATTAACACGAATTCCATTGTTGTCAAGGCTCTGGCGAGGGAATGGCATGTTCTCTGCAGGGGCTGGCCACTGGAATGGAGGTGGAGAGACAAAAGCTTGCCCACCTCCCAGTCCGAACCTTCTGCTTACACCTCTCCTGCTCCTCCAGTCCCAGAAGGTAGCCAGAGCATGTTGGCCTGGCCAAAAGCAGCTGCTCCCCCGTCCATAACCTTCGAGGAGGGAAGAGGTCTTGGAAGCAGAGGTCACCCTGGGTCTCGCACACGAAGGAAAGCACGCTCTTGGACTCGTAGCTAGGTAGGCACCCCACAGTGTCAGGGCAGAAGGGCGTCCTGCCACGTCAAGCCTCCACTTGAGAAAGAGCTCCACTTGCAAAGTGGAGAGTCTCTCAGCCTCACTTAATCTTGTGGTAATGTACCAAGGGGAGGCTGTCTTCCGCCCCGAGCACCCCTCCAAGAGGGCCTTCCTCGAACACCCACTGTGCCTTCTGCCCCAACTGATCCGATGACGTGGCTTTAGCACCAGGGCTGGAGCCCTGACCCCGCCTGCCGGTCTCCTTCTTCACTTCACCCCAAGTGTCAGTTTGCGAGGGACCTCAGCCCACTCATTTAACAAATACTGACTCCTGCTGTGCCAGCCTGACCCAGGGCGCTGGGGGTAGAGCAGTGAGCAGCACAGTCTCACCCCTCCACCCTGAGCCTTCGAGAATGCAGGGAGCAGCGGGCTCTCTGGTGCTCATTCCCCCTGCGCTAACCTCACCGCCCGGCCCGCCCTGACCCGCTGACAGCCGTGCACATGTGTTTGCACTTGCATTGTTGACTGTGGGCTAATCGCCTTTTTGGCAGAAGCATCAAGCATTCAGAGATGTTCAGATCTTCCGTGCTTGGCTCCTTCCCTCAGAATGGAGATACCTTGACTGGGACTCCAGGGTGTCTCTTTATTCCCTTATCCATCATCTGAGGGGCCAGAATCCTGGTGGTGTTGCCTTGGATCTTTCCCCCGGGGAGGAGAGCGCTCTTGAGAGAAGCCCACACCTGGCTGCCAGAAGCAGAAGGGGGACACGTGGCCTTGAGCAGCGGCAGAAGGATCGGAGCCCCACCCCGACATACTTCTCAGCTGCCGGGGTAAGACCTCAAGCGGCTCACCAACCAGTGTTCCAACCCAGCTGGAAACCCGCAGTCGCTCGCTCGCTCCGTGCAAGTCCCAGCAGTCCCAGCCAGGGGGACCAGGTGCTCTCTGACATCCCACACACGCAGCGGCACACTCAGGGATTGCAAAATAGAGCTCCAGGAGCCAAGGCCGTAGCGCTGGTGGGTTCACAGGCACTCTCCATGCCCACCTCCCTCTCAGAGCACCCACTGCATGTTCTTCCTCTTCAGGAAAGCTGGACTCTGACCAAGACATCCTTAACTTCGTCTTTTTGGAAAAGATTACTTTTAATATGTAAAGACCTTGCTTAGCCGTCACATTCTACCAAGTAAGAGAGGTGATGTGTCCAGCGAAGGGAGGCCCAGGTATAGCCCCTGGGCACAGGATCCGGGCTTAGCCCAAATCAGCATTCACCTAGCTATCAACTGACCCCGTGCTTTGCCACAGGGTTATAGACCAGTCTGCACCCCCAGACTGATCTGGGCCCCCCAGCGCCACAGTGCATAGGGGAAGAACAAGGAAACCCTGTCCACGGGCCAGGCACCAAGCTCTGTGCTCTACACAGACTATTCGGTCATCCTCCAAACAAGCCAAGGAAACGGACACCGCTACCCCATTTCCTTGGCAGCCACTGGACATCTTCCCCAGGAAGGGCCAAATGGAGGTATCCGGCTCCTACAGAAAAATACCTGGGACTCAAAACGTTAGTTAGTATTTTTAATGCTGCACAGCTGGTATCAGAGTCCATCTGTCTTCCGTCTCTGCTCGTTCCTGTCCACTGCCTTCCTCCACGGTGCTGGTGGAGCAAGGGCTGGACCGCCTCAGTTCGGGCTTGCAGGGCCCAGGCGAGGCCTCGCTGCCCCAGAACAAATCTCCTGCCTGCATTGCTCCAGACACTCTAACAGCCTTTGACTGAGACTTTGATTCCTGCCCAGCTACACGCCCTCTGGGACAGGTAGCACTTTAAGCTTTCATCAGGAACGTATGCTTTAGTGCGAGCGAAGTTTGAATTTCCTCTTAAGAGCAGCTTTTGATGGATCATAAGGAAGGCGATGATGAAAATATTGGGTTCCTGGGTGGAGAAACAGGGGGTCTGTTGAAAAGAGGGCAAAGACTGTGGGATGGGGGGAAACCAATGGTGAATTTTACTTCACGACTCTGTGCGTTAGACCCCAGGTGCTGGGGTCAGAAAGTAAAAGGACATGTAGTCATGCCCTGGGACCTTAGCTAAATAGGCTTTCCAGGCCATTCTCTCACCCCTGTCCTCCACAGGGTTTGGGTTATAAGTGTATTTGTTTCATCTCCCCCGCCAGGACCCACATCTGTTTATTCACCAGAGCACTCCTCGCACCTGGCAGAATGTGTTGCACTTAATAGGTGCTCAATAAACTTTTTGTGGAGTTACTGAATGTCATTTTAAAAAGGGGGCCGGTGCTGAACTAAGAGAATTCTAGCCTTGCTTTGCCTCTGACTAGCCCCGCATCCTTACATAAATCCCTCCCCGTCTCTGGGCTTCGTCCTTTTTGTTTGTAACATGAAGTAATTGGCCTGAATAACGTTCTGCCATTCTGTGACTATACTGAATTCACCTAAATGCACATGCGTGTGGGCTCCTGGGGGTTTCAGAATGCTCCTTCACGGGGCACTGTGACGGAAGGGTGCGCTGGCAAAGAACAACGGGGCCTCGACATTTCCCACAGCTGTGGGCTCCACGACCTTGAGCCTGCTGTGAGGGTGAGGACCAGGGTTTAGGGCTCTCACTGGAAGGCATCTCGGGGAGCAGCAAGAAGGCACCTTTCTTGGTCGTGGATTTAATTCATCAGCAGATACCTTTTCCCCCTTTGGTAGAATGCTCGTTAAGAGTGTGGGCCTTGGAGCCAGGCTGGCTATGCCCAGATCTCCACTCTGCCACTCACTAGTCATGTGAGCTCGTGCAGCGTACGTCCCCTCAGTCCTGGGAGCTCCTTGGTGCCATGAGGGCCACAAGTGCCTCTGCAGTGGTGGGGGAGAAGACATTCACAGAAGCACTCGGGGAGCACCCTGTGAAAGTTAGCTGCTCGTACTTAAGCGCCTCAGCCCAGAAGCTCAGCACGCCGGCCCGGGAGTTCTTGCTGCCTCTGCAGAAGGGAACCAGGACAGGCCTCGGTCCCCTCCTCTCAGCTCTCAGACGTCATATACCTCACAGGCCACTCTCCTGAGAGACCACTGCCAGGGCCCCACGTGATGGATGGAGAAATTCAGGCACTGAACGTGCAAGTGACTTTCTTGACTTCACCTGACATGCAGGTGGCAGAATTGGGATCAGGACTCACACCCATCTGATGTGAATCTTGCTGGCATTGGGGAAATCTGATAACTTATCAGGAATTTTAAGAGAGCCTTGCCGGAGTCTGTAGTAATAGTATTTGTGCTCAGTACCTCCCAGCCCACAGAGCATGCAGACAGGATCTTTCTTGGTCCGCTCTGAACCTCACAGTTGATAAGCCCTGTGAGGAAACCAGGGCCAGGAGCTGGAGGGGACCTGCTTGCTTCCCCCCTGCAAGTCTCAGTCACATTCCAAGCACCTCACCTGCCTCGTGAGAGGAGGGTGAGAAGAGGGAAGGCAGCCCAGCGCCTGGCTGCCTGTGGTGGAGGAACAGAGCCACAGTCCGCTGCTACTTGCCTGGCTGGCCCCTCTGGGAGGGGAGTCTTGTGCCCTGAATCAAACACTTAATTAATTTGGGAACACAGGGATACTGTGTCGTTAACGATCTGTTGGTGCTTGTATGAACTGGACCGTGTTGTTTTCTGCAGCTGGGGGGAGGGCGTGGAGGGAGTTTCAGTAGGCTGGCAGATTTTTTCCAGCGTGTTGTCATTTCTCCGATGATTGAGTTATCTCTTTGGTTACAGGTGGAGAGAGATTTTGAAAGGGAGTATGGAAAACTCCAGCAGTGAGTGTCAAACCCCAGAAGGATGCAGGCTGGCGGCGGGAGGGGAGGGTGGTGGGGGAAGAAGGGCAGGAGCCTTCCACCATGTCTCAGTTCCCACATTGCCCCTTCCGGCACCACTATTATTGGGCTGCTCATCTGTCCCATAAGTGCCATGGGAGCCGAGGGCAGCACAGTTCACAACCTGCCAGAAATTCTCCCCCAGCTGCTGGCTATGTGACAGTCGTTAACTCATAGCCTTTGGGTGCTTGGCCTCGTGCGGAGAGGGCAGTGGCCCTTCAGTCCGAGGGAAAACTCCCCACAGAGCAGGGGCCCCTTCTCCTGGCAGGCCTTCCAGGGTGTCAGGCCAGGCCTAACTCAGGGAGATGGGAAGGAAGGGGGCCGAAGCTAGCTGGCGATGCCAGGTACCCAGGCCTGTGCCCCTGCCTTGCAGGCTGGAAGAGCAGACGAGGAGGCTGCAGAAGGACATGAAGAAGAGCACCGATGCTGACCTGGGTAGGTGGCATAGCCCAGAGCCAGCCGGACCTGGCCGGGTCACAGGTGCACCTCTGTCCCTCCGTCCCTTTAGTGCTGGCTCCTGTGGTCTGTGCACCGATCTTCATGTCACCACTCATCCAGAGGACATGGGTGGGTCTGAACACGACTGTCCCTGGCATCTCCAGACTCCATGTGCATCGAGCCAAGGGTCTGATTACGGAGCCCATCTGTTATTTTGTAGGTAGTTCCCAGTTACCTGGGTGGCATCTTGATCGTTCGCCACTGCCTTTCTAGTACAGGAGAGACGGTGACCTATTGCTTCCTTTCCTTGGTACTGCTCCAGATGACTGTGCTGTCAGAGCACAGATGAAGGGAAGGTTGTGTTTTCATAGTGAGCAGCTTTGGAAGCAGGGATCCATAAAGTGGAGAATGGTTTTCCTGCAAAGAAATCAGAATAAATAGGGGACCCCTGGGGCCCAGAGTTCCTGGCCTCTTCTAGGAAGTAGAATCTGGGCAGAGAAGGCCCTCTCGAAGCAGTCACAGTCGGTGCATCAGAGTCACCAAAGGCCCGCTAGAGGCAGATTGTCCAGCCCGCCCCCAGGCAGGCTGGCCCCCGGGGACCCCAGTTTGAGAACCACTGCTCCAGACAACTGAGGGGAATCAGCTGTCTGGACAAGATCTAAAATCCCATCCTATGTTCCCAAACAAGATTGTCTGCACAACCAGTCCCTGTTAGGTCTTTGTCGACCCTTACATTTTGAGGTTGCATCTGGGTTCCAGAGACCCATGTGGACTTCAAGACCCCCACTCTCTTTAAGGTTCAAAGACCACCAACCTCCCAATTTGTGCTGGGCTGGCCACGCCCTCCCAGTCCTCAGAGTGGAGGCCCTGCGGCATGCATATAGGCCTGTGAGGACTCCCCAGTGGGATTCCACACTGTTAATTGACTTCAGATGGTTCGAACAAAGACCTAGGCAGACACCTGAAGTGTGAGGCTCTAGGAAAGAAAAGGAAGATTGTGAAGGAAGTCTCCCTTGCCCTAACTTTTCAGGGTTTTTTCCTCCAATATTAAAAAGCATGGAAGAAATTTTTCAAAAACGTCTCCAGTTTTGTCCAAGTTTCTATCCTTTAATTTTACTGTCTGTGACCGTTTCATAATCCAGTCTGGTTACACATGACGTTTGCTCGTAAGCCTACAAAGTCACTGCACGGATTTGAAAGAAGGTTCTTGGCTCCATTGCCTCAACATTTCTGGGAAGTGTACATTTCCAGGCTTCTCCCGTATTGTGCCCATTTGCTGGGTGACCACCACGGGCTACCAGATTCGAGAGAAACCCAGGATGGGGCGCTAGGTGAGCCAGTCATCCACTGTGGCCTTCTCTGCTGGCATATGAGGAGCCTGAGTGAGGAGGGACCCGCCAAGTTTCTGTTTCTCCCACTGGAAATGGAGAAGTGGGCCCTTCCCTGAGGAGAGCGAGGGCTGGGCTGGGGCTATGACCCCACATGGAGCGGCAAGGCAGGGGCACAGCTATGTTAACTGGAGTGGACCTTATTTCATTGATTGAAAGACATTGTTTCACTTCTAACATCTCAGAAAGAACACACCATAACACTGGATAGTGTTTAATGGGCAACATTGTTTTTCTTTCCCAGTGGTTTGTACAGTAATGGTGTGTTACCATCTTAAATTCAATGGCATAAAATAGTAAGAAATACATTCAAAAACTTTTGTCCCCTGAGACCCTCAAACTGGTACACTGGTACAGACACTATGGAACAAGCATGCCCCTTCTGCATTCTCTTTGCCCCCCCTATAATTTTTTTTTTTTTTCAAATAATGGAGACTCAAAACCTTGTATGGGACGGAGAACTCCAAAGCTGCCAATGGATCTCCATCCTGCCTTGGAGCTGCCCTCTGATTTCCAGGATCCCCACATGTCAAACAGGGTGTCAAGACATGTGAACAGGCCACGGCAGGGCATCCGTGGGGAAATGGTACCAGAGAAGACCTTTAACAACATAAGCAGATACGCCAGCAGAGCCCTGTGGGGACTGCCTGCAGCTGTCCCCAGGCGGATCGCCAGGAGAGGAGTGGGCGGGGCGGCGGGGGCCCAGGGTCTGGTCCTGGCTCACCACTTGCAGCTGTTTGACCTTGAGGGAGTTATAACCTCTTTGGACCCTCACCTTCCTCATCTGTAAAATGGAGCCAAAATACACTACCTGAAATGACTTCTGGGTTGTATGAGCCCTGGATAAAACAGTGGGGGCATGGGAAACCCTGCAAAGGCAGGATGGAAACCTGTCAGCAGCTTTGGAGTTCTTGGTCCAGTACAAGTCTTTCAGTCTCCATTACGTGCAAACAAAAGTCTAGAGCGGCAGGAAGAGACTGGGAAGGGGCCATGCTTGCTCGATAGTGTCTGTACCAGTTCCAGAGGCTCAGGGGAAAATAAGTTTCTGAGTGTATTTCACTGAAACCAGGGGTTGCCTGGCCACACCAAACCTGGCCTTGGTTTGTCAATAGAGCGGCATTGGAACAAAGCCACACCCAGTCTTTAGGTGTTGTCTGTGGCAGAGTTGAGTAGTTGCAGCAGAAACCACGCAGCCCACACAGCCTGCCATCTTGATTTCTAGCCCTTACGCTGTGTTACCCTCGTCCATGAGGGAGTCCCAAACCAAGCTTCATGTCCAAACCGCCTGGAGAGTTTCTTTAAAATACATGTTTCTGGATTCCAGTCTTACTGAATTAGACTCTTTAGAGCTAGAAGTATGTACTTTTTACAGCTTCCCGCCCAAATGATTCTGATCCAGAGTTTGGGAAATGAAGTCATTGCAAAAGGTAAACTGCTCCAAAGGATTACCCAGAGCAGCCTCGGATGGTCAGGAACAAACCATCCAGTAAGGATGAGTGACTACGGCTCTGTGGTACTTTGTAGCTTTTATGGCCTGTGGCCAGGGTGGCGGTCAGGGTATGGCCCCTGGACTGAGGGAGGACAGGGGTCCTGAGGACAAGACCTTGAAGCCTGTCCTTTCATAGGTTCACCGAGCTTTGACTTCTTACAGCCTTGTCCAAATCTGCTGTGAAGATTTCCTTGGACTTGCTCTCCAATCCCCTCTGCGAGCAAGACCAGGACTTCCTGAACATGGTGACAGCCCTGGACACGGCCATGAAGCGGATGGATGCCTTCAACCAGGAGAAGGTAACTGAGGTCTTGCTCTCCCCCTTCCCGTGGCTTCTGTCTGGGTGGAGCGCCCTACCAGTGCTCGGTCTTCGGGCGCCCTCAGCGCTCTGAGGCCCATGTGCCACAAGCCCGGGAGCTCGTTCCTGGACCTGCTTCAGTGCCGTGTGCTTCCCGTGACTCCCACGAGCTCATATCACTCACTGTGAGACCACGAGGGAGACTCTGCTCACCCGGAGCCCTTCCTCGTTCAGTAGTTGCCCGCCCAGCCTGCCCCCTGAGCAAGGCTGTCAGCAGCCTGCCCCCTGAGCAAGGCTGTCAGCAGCCTGCGGTCGGCACTGGCAGGAGGAACAAGAACAGTACTCCCTGGTGCCCTCGGCATCCTGGCCATCATTGTCCTCTCTGCCTCGCTCCAGCTGCAGGTCAGGGGTGCCCCCTGCCCCATCTCGTCCCCACCGGGGCTCCCAGGACAGCCCTGACAGCCCCCTTTCTCAGGAACGTGGAGCCTCTCCTTTTAGGAAGAGTCCGACTTCCCCTCAGGTTTGATTCATTGGGTCTTTCTTTCAACAGGTGAACCAGATCCAAAAGACCGTGATTGAACCCTTAAAAAAGTGAGTAACGGCCATCTGGGGACCACAGGCCTCAGGGAACTAGGCTTGGGGCACTTACTGGAAAGGCAGATCAACTGGCCGACTGGGGACCGAATATCATTTCCGGCAGCCTAGGACCACAGACTCACAGGGGGCTGACCAGAAACTCAACAGGGACACTGGTAACGGAATCTGTGGCCCGAGAGGTGCCGCTCGCGGTGGCCCCTGAGCACTCAGTGAGGACGAGGCGCTTGTGATCTGCTGCCGTGGACAGCCTCTGCTCAGTGGTCACTTAGCCATCGTTCCCTCTGTTCCCGGCTGAGAGCCAGAGACCCGGAGCTTGCTGAACGAAGCGAGCAGAGATCTTGGCCAGCCCTCAGCGGGGACGAGCAAGGCCTTTCATCTCCCCGCCACACCGGGAGAGCAGCTGCCTGCCGCGCTTGGCTTTGGAGATGTGGGGGTGGCTGCACAGGGGGAAGGGCGCAGCAGCGGGGTCCTGCCTGGGAAGGTCCCCTGACTCGAGACCCGACAGGGTCAGACATTCTTCTGTGAGGCTCATCTTCTCTCAGGCAGGCTCTGGGCAGCGATCAGACAGGCTTATTCCCCGGTCCCCGGGGGGGGGGGGTGCTCAGGCAGGAGCATTGCCTTGAAGCTCCAGATCACTTCATCTTCCCCCCTTGCCTCTCCCAAACTGGCTCTGACCTAGAAAGGCTCCCGCTCCAGCCCGGCAGCTGCACTTTATTACCTCTTCTGTGGTGGTCCCTGGCAGCTGCCTCACCAGGCATGGGTAATGAGGCTCTGCTAATTACCATTAGGCCTGGATCAGGGCCCAGAGGGAGATGAAGAGAGCAGGTTTGGGTCCCCTAGCCCCTGGCTTTGGGGTTATTGGGCTCTTCACTCCCTGTTCAGGTCCAAGGGGTGAGGTCAGGGGAAGCTCTTCCCCAGCCAGGCTGTCTGGAGGCTTGGCCACCCCTCTGTCCCTGGGCCCCTTCCCCTACCCCCTGCTCGGGCCCAGGTTGCAGGGTCACACGAGGAACTGGGTGCCGAGGAGGCCATTCGCTCAGGAGGGAGGTGACAGCAGGGGCTCCATGGCTGGTGGCTTTCTGACCGGGTCTCTAGGACTGAGGGTTCGCAGCTGGGTGGGAAGGGTCACGGGCAGAGCAGACCCTGCCCCTGGGGTTCCAGGAGCTGCCACAGAGGCTGCCGTGGACACCCATGGCTGGCAGAGCTAGGCAGGGGACACCAGCTCAGAGAGCTAGGGGACTGACTCCAATCTCAATTTCACAACCAAGGAGGTGGCCTTGAAATCTGATGCCTGGCTTCTAGAGCCAAATGGAGAGAAATCCCGGCTGCTTCCCACCGCCCCAGCAGCCCACCACCTGCCAGGAAGGTGGGTGAGTGGCACAGGAGGCGGGCACCATCTCCGCAGCAGATCCGCTGACCTCTGCCTGAGCCCCCCCCCCGGGCCTGCCTACCCGCCCGGCTGGCTTCTCCATCCCATGGCCGACACGCGATCTCCCCCAACCACATAAAACTGGCAATGCCTGTTGCCGCCTCTTGCCAGGAGGGAAGCTCCCAGGGACCCCAGCACCGGAAACAGGAAACTACAGCTTTCCTGTCCTCTGATGAAGAACATCAGCACATGGCCACCCCACCGCCCCCGGCCTCCCCCCAGGGGGCTCGGCCTCTAATCCCCCAGTCTCTGGGCTGCGTTCACATGGTCGGATGGGGATGCTTTCAATTTCCCTTTCCTGGTGGGTGGAAGATCCCGGCTGTGTGGGCACAGACTGAGGAATGGCAGGCATTCCCCACCAGGGCCGGCTGCTCCCAGCCTACCTCCCAGCCGGCCTCTTTCTCCCTCCCCCTTTCCCTCCTCCCTCTCGCTGCCTCCTCACCCCACTGCTTACCCCGGCGTGGGGGGGGGGGCAGTTTGGTTGAACCTTAGGGTAGTCATTTGGTCAGAGCTTCGGTGAGGGTGTGGTATAGGCCCAGCCCTGTTCTGCTTTCTTTGGAGGGTGGACACAACACAGATTTTAGGAGCTCGTGCGTGACCCAGTGCTGAAGCCGTGATGGCACTCTCTGGAGGAAAGACCAGGATGGTTCCAAACTGTGACCCCAACCCCTGCAGTGGCTCAGTCCGCGCTCAGGAGGAGGGGACGGAGGTGTCCCTGGCTGAAGCGGTGGGTTGAGCTGTGTTTGGAGGGTGGAGTCTGTACTGGGGCCCTGGCCCAGGGCCTTCCACATTCCATGTCACTGCTAATTATTGGGGGAAGCAGGCACCAGAGCAGAGGGGGTCCGACTCCCCAGCCTTCTTTGTGGTAGCCCAGTGGAAGTGTGGACATCATGCCTCAGGGAGAGCTGGGTCCCCCTCTGTAGGGCCCCCGGGGGCGTCTGGGAGGACCCAGGCTCTGGAACCAGCCTATGCCTATCCCCACCTCTCTGCCACCTTCCCTCCCTGACCGGAAGGTGGAGGAGAGCTCTGGACACCCCACACCTGGGGCTGCCCGCCACATGAGCTCGCATCCTCGCACACCAGCACGGTGCTAACATTGCCCAACATGTGGGACCGGCCGAGTCTCTTGTATTGTGTCTGCCTGGTTAGGGAGGCAGTAAACTGAGCCAGGGACTGCAGAGCCCTGGGCCCCCACTCTTTCGTCAGCCACCTCAAACATGCTATCTGGTCTCCTTGCCTGACCTCAGTTTCCCCACTTTAATGTAAGAGGAGCATGCCACTTGCCTCTACCCCAGGGAGTCCTGAAGCCCTGGGCCCAAAGCCACCCAGGTGCCAAGTGACTCAGGACCCATGTACGATGAACTAAGCCAGCTGAGCCTTCTGAGACCTCTTGGTGCAACCAAGGGGGCCATTTGGGGAAACAGAAGTTGGCATGGTGAAGAACTGATTTTCCTAGAGGGTCTAACAGAGCAGCCGGGACCAGTGTGCACAGCAGGGCACAGGTGGTCTTGCTTCCAGAAGGCTGAGGAACATCCTGTAGGCACACCCACTCCTATGCTGCCTGTCCACTGGGGTTGCCTGGCATTGCATGGAAGTCTGTGGTCCTGGACCCATGCCGCGTTCACCCCTCTGGGCTCAGGACTTGGCTCTCGGGTGGGATTCCTGTTTCCTTTGTAAGCTGATCCAATCCTTGCATTTAGTTGGCATTTCTGTGCCTTTGATCCCAGCCCTGCGAATCAACCCCAGGTGACAACTGAGGGTGAGCGAAGAGACAAGTGCCCTGGGGCCAGAGGGCATCCAGAATGGTTCGGCTGCCAGCATGGTGGCCGTCCCGCCTGGCACCCGCAGAATGCATCCGAGGTGCCGCCCTCTTTCCACCTGCTGCTTCCTGCCCCATTCTTGCCCTGTCCGTGCCCACTCCTCCCAGGCCGCCGGCAGCACAGGCAGCAGAGGCCCAGGCACTGGGGCCACCTAAGCAGGCCACTTCTAATGAGACAATCAGGGTGGCCGCTGGTGGCCCCTAGTCTGGTTGGGGTCGAGGTGTTCGTGGTGGTTTCCCAGGCTCCGTTGCACCTGCTTTCCTGAGTCACAGGCATCTCAGCTGCTGGTCACACTCCTCCCGGGAAGGGAGAGGGGCTTACCTAGCAACTGAGACCCTGTCAGAGCTGCCACATGAGGCACAAACAGCGAGGCCAGACCCTGCCCATGGTCTTAACGTGTTCAGACCTACCAGGGCTGGGGGACCTTTGTCCTGAAGGTACCTGCTCCCCACACCCAGCTCGCAGAGCACCAAGGAGCCCTCCTCTCCTAGCAGATCAGTCATTCAAGTATCGATTTGATGACTGATTTTGTCTAAGAGCATGTCTTACCCACTTCTGGCCTTTCCAGTTAGGTAGTGAGCCCATTCGGTCACCCAGCCAGTTAGAAGGACCCATTTGAATGCCCTTTCTTGGGGATAACCTTTTGTTTGACCAGAATCTACTGCCTGCATCTATAGCCTTGGCTGAGGAATTCGGTGCTTTGGTCAAATTTATGTTCTCTGTTCCCTGGAAAAAATATTCATTACTCTTTGCCATGGGCACTCTTGATTGTTGGGGCTTTTAAAAACCAAATTTATGACCATGCTCCTTTGAGAGGCAGACTTGGAAAATTGTTCCTCCTGTGGCATCTGACCTGAGGATGGCCCGGGAGCTGACGGGTGCCTCTGACCCCAGCGCTGTGGAAGGGGAAGTCCCCACAGCATGTTGTCTGGGCCGCTGCAAGAGAAACCCGCTCTTCTCCTGGCCCCGAGTCACCTGCTCTGTGCTTCTCAGCCCGGAATCACCACTGCGCCGCCATTTACCTCGGCTGTGGGGCCAGATCTGCAGGGTAGATGCCTCCTGCCACCTCCTGCCCGCAGGCTTTGCTCTCAGGGACGCTGCCCCCTCTCCTCCTGTCCAGTTCCAGAAAACCTGTTCGTAGGCTTGCCTTGCCTTCTCCAACACTCTACTCAAGGGAAGTCCAGCGTCCCTGCCTGGGATGCAGTCCTGCCTGGTGTCTGTCTCAAGACCTCATTGCTCTTCCCGGTTAAAGATGAGACTAGTCACAAAGGGGATGCCCACAGGGGCCAGAAGTGTCTGCTGCCACTCTTTGTGAATGGCCCACTCCTCAGCATTTCCCTGTGGTCCTTTTTAGTCCTGGTTGGGCAACAAGATGTCCTTGAGTCATTTTCCTCAAACATCTGGTTCAGCGGTTTAGCCATTTCAGTGGTAGAACCAGAGGGTTCCTGCTTTTCTCATGGTCAAGTGGTAGAATTAGGCCAAGACTAGGCGTTGACTGCAGTTGTCCCTGCTGGTGGCATCATGAGGTGGTGGGGAGGTGCCAGAGAACTGGGATGCTTGAGTTCTCTGCTAGACGGTCACTACCTGGTTGTGACCTTGGACAAATCATGCCCTCTCCCTGGCCTCATTTTCATTGATTGTGTTAAAGGAAGATGTTGGACAGATTATTCCAAAGAGTCTTCAGCTCTGCCATGCTCTGTGACAGGTCTCTGTCATGTGCAGGGTCATAGGAGATGGGTGGGGAAGGGACAGTGACCATACCAGTGGCTTCCTTGCATTCCTGCCCCTGTGGCTCAGATCAGTGGAGTGACCGTTAGTCCTACCTCTTTCCCGTGGTCTTACCCCAGATGGCATTCTCAGCAGTGGGCGCTCCCTGGGGGCCAGAGCCCCATCTGTCTTACTCACGTGTCATCCCCAAGACCTAGAACAGGGTCTGGCACTTAGTAGGCAGTCAGTATGTATTTTTGAATGGACACCGAGCTGCTGGGCTGCAGCCCCAAGGACTGTATCCCACTCGGCCGTGTCCGGCAGGTTTGGCAGTGTCTTCCCAAGCCTCAACATGGCGGTGAAGCGGCGGGAGCAGGCCTTGCAGGACTACAGGAGATTGCAGGCCAAGGTGGAGAAGTACGAGGAGAAGGAGAAGACGGGGCCAGTGCTGGCCAAACTCCACCAGGTACCAAGAAGGGCGACGTGGGTGTGGGCGACGGGCCCCATGGGTGACATGTGGCCAGTTCCTCCTTCACCTGGGGACCAACTCTGGGGCCATAGGACGGAGACACCAGATGTGATACTCCCCCCCCCCGCCCCGCCCCCAAGGTACACATTGCGCCCCCAGCATGAACTCCGGATAAGCCACCAAGAGCTGTGACACTCAGTGTCTTGTCCCCCAGGCCCGAGAAGAGCTTCGGCCCGTGCGGGATGACTTCGAGGCCAAGAACAAGCAGCTCCTGGATGAGATGCCAAGGTTCTACAGCAGCCGCCTGGACTACTTCCAGCCCAGCTTTGAGTCCCTGGTCCGAGCACAGGTGAGCCGGCTCCCCACCCCGCCCCCGCTCGCTCCCCTGGGAGGTGGTGCGGGGCTTCGTAGACTCCCTCATGCCCGTCCCCGCTCCTCAACTAGGAGGGTGGCTTAGCTGTTCTCTGCAGGGCCGGCAGTGCCACCACCCTGCCCCCCACGCTGCCTCTGGGGACTCAGACTCCAAGCATTTGCTGGACTTACGGCCTGGGCTCCTGCGTTAATCACAGCCCCAAGGATGAGGCCCCTTTTTGCTGAATGGCTTTTCCCTCAAGTTCTCTCTCTCCTCTCATTGTACCACCAGTGGCAAGAAGAAAGCCGCACTGTCAGCACCTCACTTTGGTGGGCAGGTTCCTGCCTGGTGTGCTCAGGCCCGGCACAGAGGCCTGCAGGGTGAAGGCCTGCGCCCCCGATTCCCCGCTCCAGGTGCTCCTCTTCTCTGGGCAGGAGGCCACAGGCTCTCTTGACTTCTAGCAACCCTTGGAGGGGTCCCTGCCCCCTGGGGAGGGCCATGCTCCAGGCCCCTGCCTGGGTGTCAGGCCACCGTGCACCCTCCAGGGGAAAGGTGGGCTGGCCTCCAGCCGCATGTTACATGGAGGTGCACAGGGTAGGGGCCGGGCAGCTTGGGGGTGGGAAGCAGGCTAAGACCTTGGGCCTCCCACTACTCAAGGGTGTGAGGACAATGTCCAGCTGCATGTAGCTCCTGCTCTCCCCAGCCCCCATTCTTCAAACTGTTAGCAGGGATTGTTCTGCCATTGGTAAGAGAGGAGGTTAAGGTGCCAAAACATGGCTTCCGCCATGTGGGGCCCCCGCATCAGCATCTTGCAGGCGCTCAGCACCCTGCCATCTTTCCCACGGTTGCGCAGCAGGTGACAAAGCTAAAGGCTTGTCCACCTCCAGCCCACTGCTGTGCTTGGCCTGGGTGCCTGGCGCCCTCCAGTGGACACACTCATTCCATGCAGCCAACAAGGTGACAAAGCTAAAAGGCCTCCGGGTGCCCAAGGAAAAGTCTGATCCCTGCCCGCCCAGCCTATCAGCCTGTAGAGAACACGAGAACCCATGGGGCTGCATGCCTGTGCTCAGAACCCTGAGGAGGATTGATGTTGGAGCTGGAGCTTGTTAGTGACCATGTCTTTGGCCGCTAGGTAGGATTGGCCGCTAGGTAGGAATGAGGCAGAGCAAGAGCATGCACGAGTGAGGGGGGCTTCTGCACCTGCCTCCAGAGCACTGCCCCCGGAGGTGAGGGCTTCCTTCCAGCAGCTACGCCTAGGCTGTGGAGGAATGTGTGTAAGGAGACCTGTGCCTTCCCTGTCCTGTGCCACCACCACCCCTGCTCATGGTCCCCTGCATGCTACCCTGCCCCTCCATTCGGTCGCTCACAGGAGGAAGCCCCAGGGTGCCCAGACTGGAGCAGGCTGGGGGCTAGGGATGCCCCGTAGCCAGGCAGTGGTGGGGGTGCTGGGGCTGTTTACTGCCTCCTCAGCGCCAGCCTCCCCCTCCCGAGGCTGTTGCTGCCATTAGTCACTGGAGAAGTGAGCATTCCTAGTGACTCAGCCTGCGCAGTGCGGCTCTGGGACAGGGAGTGGGGGTAGGGCAGGCCATCCCCTGCCCTCTCCCAGCACTAGTCCACACCCCGTCCCCTCAGGGGACAGCAGCATTTGGAGACCCTCATTTAGCTCCCCTCAGCCCAGGGGAGATCTACTGTGGGGGTGTGGGAGACCCCTCCTCAAAAGCAGCTGAGCCCCGGCCCTGCCACCAAACCTGCCACTCAGCCTGGCCTTGCCAGTGACAGCACTCCGCTGTCTAGAGTGGAAGCAGTGTCCGAATGGTTTTGAATCGTGGATTGCTCTCAGAAAAATGTTTGCCTTTGGTCACACTTTTGGTCTTTGGAGACTGAGGCAGGCAGCGGCCCCTGGTCTGAGCAGCCCTCAGCCATCGGAGAATTGCTGATGGGTCTCCCCCGTCCTTAGCACTCCCCCACCCCGCTGCCACAGGCCTGTCCCATCAGCCCCGGTGCCTACCCACATAGGGACATGGGAACGAGCTGGTCTGTGAGCCCTGCTCACCAGCCAAACAGCCCAGGTGTGATTGATGGTGGGACGGTAGAGAAGGAACAGAAGGCTAAGGAGGGGTCACCTTTCTCACCTTTACGTCTAAGACAGACTCTCAGGGCTCTGGGGGTCGGCCATGCCCCTCTCCCATGGACAAAGGTCTAGTTTTGCTGAAGCACCTCCGGTCAGGGCCTGACTCCCTGGCTTCCCCAGGACTCGAGAAGGGTCCTGCCAGTGCCCCCGGCCAGCCTTGGGCTGCGCTGTCCTCCTACACCTCCCAGCAGAGACCCCAACGCCCCTCGGCGGGCTGGAGGGCTCTAAGGTCAGACCCCCACCTCCGCCTCACCAAGGCCCCCTTGCTCCCCTCCTGCCATCCTGGCAGCAGCAGTGGACGTTCCTGGGGGTCCAGTGGCTGTGGCTTCAGTTTCCCTGCTTGCCCTGCAGTTTCGGGAGATGGGCTGAGAGGAAGGGCAGTGATGGGGGAAGGGGTGGAAGCCAGCCCCTCCACCCAGCCTGAGCACTCTGCTTGAGGGAACAAGCAGCATGTGGGCCTCAGGGACGTGCCCAGGGGGTGCAATGCTGAGGGGGGCTTTGTACCCCAGGAGCCCAGCACCTGCCAACCTCCTTCTCCACCCCCACCTCCAGGTTGGGTACTACTCTGAGATGCAGAAGATCTTTGGAGACCTGACCCAGCAGCTCGACCAGCCTGGCCACACTGATGAGCAGCGGGAGAGGGAGAATGAGGCCAGACTGAGCGAGCTCAGAGCCCTCTCTATTGTGGCCGATGACTGAGTCCCCGCCACCCTTTCAAAGACTCCTGGGATACAGGTCAACCTCTCTGGTCTCTGCCCTTGTCAAGCTTAGGCTCAGGCGACAGCCAGCAAAAGGCCCTCCCCCGAGAGAAGTATGGGGACAGCAGTGGCCCCTGTTCTACCTCACCAGACCTCTCCAGGGAGCCTGGCACCAGGAGCCCCAAGCAGGCTGCTGTCTCCCCACCCATAGCAAGAGCCCGGACAGGTAAGCAGTGCAGAAAAACTGCAAGGGCTTTGTTTCCAAAAGAACCGTCCAAAGGGCAGCCTGGCCTAGGGCCCGAGCAAGTGTCCAGCCTTCAAGGGCACAGGCTCTATCCACTCACCTGAGGTCTTAGCCTTGCCTGCATGGTCGTGACCACACCTACCTCCAAAGACCTACCCTGGGGCCCCCTCGTTGCCTGTGCCCTTCAGACTCCTGTTTGGGGAGGCCCAAGACACTGCCTCTCCTCTAGCCAGGCTCCCAGCATGACAAAAGCTGGCTTTGCCCACGTCTGTCCCTTAGGTCAAGGGCAGAGAAGAACCCCAAGCCTTATAGGTTCCCTAGGAAAACAGACTCCACTCATGTAAATAGGCTGCCAGCCACATAAAATGTCACAGCCTGAGTCACAGGCTCAAAGCAGGAACAGTGGGTTTTTCTCACCTGAATATTTGGAAATTTTATTTTTTCAAGTAAAGTTGTCAATAAACTTGCCAGCTGTCACTGTGCCGTACCTGAGGAGAGGAGAGCACCTTGGCAGGTGTGTCGAGCCTGCGCTGCCCTCTGCTGAGCTGGCGGCACCCCTGCGGCGCAGTAGTCCCTCTTGACCAGCAGGGGGCGGGACCCAGCGTAGCCGGGGCTTCTCTTCCCGCCACCCCGCCCCACCTTCTGGGGGTGCTGCACCCCCATCCAGCAGAGGCTGGGCTCAGGACTAGGAGGAAGGGGGCGGCACGGGCAGGCCTAGAAGAGGAAGAAGGGAAAAAAGAACCATGGAGGACACTTAGTTTGTTTTTGACTTTGGTTTATTTAAAAAACAAAAAGCCAAAAAAAAAAAAAAAAAAACAACTTTATATACAAAGTCAAACTGAAACCACGGATTATGGAAAGAGGTGAGACTTCCGGGGAACAGGGGAAAAGGCTGGGCCAGAGCCAATACCACATTCTGAACACAGGGAGGTGCTGGTTTCTTCTGGCAAGTCCGGGGTGGCTGGAGCACAGTGCTCTCTGGCACACACAGCCCAACACCCAAGAGTTCGCTAGCACGGACTCCATTTCTGCGATGGCCAAGGGAGACCCTTCCCCCAGGAACCTGCTCCTGTACCTGGCAGGACTTGTGCCATCCAGAGGAAGGGCTCTCCCCCCCCGCCAGAGTCCACGGCTGCTGCTTCAGTTTATTGGCATCAGACCTTATGACATACTCGAATAGCCTTTTCCTCCCCTGTCTTATTCTAAACTGGAAGAGGACAGGAGAAAAGTCAGCACAAGACTAAAGGGCCCCAGGAGAAATCCCAAGGTGGAGGGCAAAATGACATTCGAGGGGTGCAGAAGGTGTTGGATTTAGTTGTTAAGTGGAACTGGGGTTCCTCACGCATCCGTCCCACATAGCACAGACCCCACCCTGATGGCCTGAGCTCCTCTCCGGAGGCTGAGCGTAGGGGTCAGCCACCCCTGCCTGTGGCTCCCAGGTCCTGCTCCAGCTTCTTTCTGGAACCAAAAGGGCTCGAACGTCAGCAGGCTCCATCGCTGACCTCACGGGAGGGCAGCTCCTGCACAAAGCCCCTCAGTTGCTAGGTGCCGGCTCCTCCTTCTCTACCCAGCTGTCCGCCTAGAACGAGAATCAGGACTCGAGGAGGAAGGGCCGAGATGCGAGGACTACCAGCACTTCCGCCCGGGAGACCAGGCTGCAGCCGTGAGGCAGCGGTGACCCACCGATACCCCAAGAAACCCGTGGGTGGAGAAGACGAGGTGAAGCCGGGCAAGGGCAGGAGGGCCGACACGTTGGCTGGCTGTCACCCCAACCAAGCCTCCCGCCGTGACGGCCGGCTCTGCCCTTCGCAGCTCACCTTTTCCACCATCCGCTGCATCTCCAGCTGCAGGGGGGTCAGGCGCCGCCGGAACTCCTGGAGCAGTCGCTGCAGCTGGTTCTTCTGCCGTTCGGCTGTCCGCGCTGTCTCCTCGGCCTCGGCCAGCCGGCTCCGCAGCTCCTGCATCTCCGCCGCCAGTGTCTTGTTGGTGACTTCAGTGGCTGAGAAGCGGTTATGGCTCTCCTCTGGTGGGGAAACGGCAGACAGACCGCTGCTAAGCTAAGCACTGCCGCATGGGGCAAGAGGCCAGACGCCCAGGGAGGGACCCGTCTCAGTCTCCGTACACACATCTGCACGTCCCACGTGTGCTCGGTCCCTGTGGCTGCAGGCCACTCACCCAGCTTCAGTTCCAGTGTGTGAATCTTGTTCTCCAGGTAGAGCCGTCCGCTGTCCTGCTGCTCCGCGCGCTGCAACAGGTTCCCCACGTTGATCAGGCTGCCGTTGTGGGACACCAGGCCTTTGTGTTCTGTGGGGGCGGCGCCCGGCTTTGCGCTTTTCCCAGAAGGAGGTAGCAGATCCAGGTTTCCTAGAAGGGGCGAGAAAGAGGTTGAAGGAAGGGTTCTCAGGAGAAAGCAGCATGCCCCGCCCTTCCTCCACGGAAAGCTGTAAGCACCAGGACGCACCAAAGAGCACCTCCTCGGGAAGCCCACCGTCCGTGCCCTCCTGGCGGCTGTACTGAAGGCTCCGGTACTGGCAAATGTTCTGGGTCACCACCCTGCTGACCAGCTGTTTGGCCTACAGAAAACACATGCCCCAGATACCCACTGATGAGAAGGTGCGAGCCCTTGCCCCCGTGCCACACGAGCACCTAGAACTAGAGCTCTCTGCGCCACCCACGGGAGTCCGGTGTGCGCATACAACAGTAGGGGTGTTTTGGAAAGGGTGGAGAGCACGGGAGAGAAGGCACCTGCTCCGCACTGAGCCGGAGCCCAAGGGTAAGCAGGATCCTCTCCAAGTCTCGCCGGTGCAAGTAGCCACACCAGTTGGCATCAAAGAAGACAAAAGCAAGGAGACAGTCCAAAGGGAGCACAGCAGAGGGGTCCAGCTCCTTGGGCTGCAAGAGAAACAAGGATGAACAAGATCTACAGAGAACTCTCTCAACGGCTAAAGCACCCAGGATGTAGCCTCTGAAAACCGAGCTGACCTAACGACCCCCGGGCACCCTTCCACCTGGAGACAGGCCCCTGGGCCACTTCCATACACACAGGAAGTGAGTGCACTCCTAGATCAGACACCTCACTCAGATTCACCCAGATGGAGATACTGAAGCGCCCTGGATCCTATGAGCACACCACTCCAGGAGCCAAGAACCACATTCTGTCTTTTGTCAACCAGAGTCAAATGGTAAAAGTTTCCCTCTCCCAGTAGTGAGTCAGAGGCCTTGCTAATAAGCCTCACGGACTCCCAGGGAACAGAAGAGAGGGCTTACCATGTCCTGAAGAGAAGAGAACTCCATCTCCGATTGGTTTGAGGCAACCGACCGGACCTCAGAATCCTCCAGCTTGGCCCCTGCTGCAGAAAGCCTGAGGTAAGCTTGGAGTAGGGACCACATGGGCCCAAATCCCACAGCCGTAACGGGAGGGCAGTCTGGCCACGGAGCCAGGAGGCCACTGTGTGGTGCCCGCACGTACCAAACTCCTCCTCTCCGTCGTCCCTCAGGAGCAACAGCTCCGGGTCAAGCGCCATCTCACAGAGGTCCTCGGATGCCTCACCCCGGGGTTTCTCTTCTTCCTCTCCCCCAGATGATGGAGGTTTGGGCAAAAGCCCATCTTCCTTCTAGAAGCAGACCAAGATGAGATAGGTCATCTCTAACAACTGCTAACAATTAGAACAGCCAACGTTTGAGCATCAACCGTGTTCAGGAACCATGGTACGGGCTTTGTACACAAGCTCCCATTTACTGCACTTCATTGGGGTTCAGAGCATACCAGGGCAGCTCCCGGGCACCTGGAGTTTTCTTTAGGAGTCAGTCTCAGCCCCGTAAGAAATTATACGTTTACTTGATAGCAGTTAGGCAAGAAATAGACCCATGTGCTTTAGAAAGGGTTAAGGAAATGCAATGCTCTAGTTAACCATCAAGTAGCCTAAACACCCGTCCTCCCCACAGCATTATTAGCTGAGGCTTCTGTGCCGCCCTGGTGGGACAACCACGCCGCCAGGCCCGCCTCCCCTCTCCTTAGCACACCACCTGCTGGCTGTGCAGCCACATGGTAGAGCGAGGTGCCCTGCTCCTGAGGACATGCCAGGGTGGCGAGGCACACGCGGGCAGGGAGGAGCCCCTCGAGGCCCCCAGCAGCACCTGGTACCGCGCAGCCCTACTGTGTGCAGCCCCAGGGCCCATGCAGGGCGGCAGAGGTACTCACCGGTGGGGTGTCTGACTCGGCAGCCGTGCCCTCACTCTGTACCTCATCCTTGGACTCCTTGGCGGCCTCTTCCTTGACTGCTTCTTCTTCCTTGGCCGCCTCCTCCTTCTCAGGTTCAGGTAGGGCCACAACCTTTTCAGGGAGGTTCAGCAGCATCTTATAAATCCTATAGCCAAAATCCCTCTGCAGCATCTCCAGAAACAATTCAGCCAACACCATCACCTGGTAGAAAAGTCAGCAGCAGTCCGTAAGCATCAGGAAAAGGGGAATTCAAGCCCTGCCGTCCCAAACACCCTACCGCACGCATGGCCTCCCCAGACGCTTACTTCAAAAGAGATCCTTTCTTTTGGCCTCCGGTCCTCCACAATACTGTGGAGGGACAGGTTTACACAGCCAGGGCGTGCCATGACAGCGGGCTCTAGAGGGGGTGGAGGGGCCTCTGGGAGATCGGTGTCCATGTCCTGCTGGGTCGTGGCCTCCGGGTTCTCTGCATTCTGTTTAGAGGTGTCTGCTGCTTGCTCTGATGTGTCAGCTGCCTGTTCCGTAGGCTCTGCTTCCTGTGACAAAAGCCAAGAGCGGTGACCACCTGGGCCCAGGGGCCAGGGCACCTACTTTGTCCCCTTGTTTGTAAGGCTCTTACCACGGACACCTCCTGGGGTGGGGGAGCTGCCTCTGTGGCTTTTTGCTGGCACAGGGCCTCCCACTCCTCCAAAGTAGGCATGATGGTCCAGACGTCTGGCAGGTACACCACCACAGTCTGGAGCCTCCTCGGGGGGCCCGGCTGCAGGTACTGAAACTCAGCAAAGCGCCACCTGCTCACAGCAAAAGGAAGAAAGAAGAACTGACCCATGACCTCCCCAAGCAAGTGCTTCAGTTTCCCATCAACACTTAATGAGCACATACTGCATACGAAGCGTTGAAAATACAAAAACAAAAGACCCCAAGTCCTCGGGAAATGGCTCATCAATGGGGAGACACAAATAAGCAGATAATTACTATTCAACGTTCTACAAGCAACAGGCACCACTAATATGGCAGAAGGATCACATCCGATGAGCCTTAGAGGGTCAGCTGGCCCTTAACACACATACACATATTCCCTAGTCATGCTCATGACCAAGGTGACCATCACTGAAGGCCAGAGGGAGCAATGAAGTAGGACTAGGGAACAGAAGAGAGCTAACAGGTCAGAAAGGCACAGGAACTTGACCTCCTAAACAGTCTTGCCAATACAGTGGGCCAGCCACAGACAAGCCTGGGGCAGCCACTCACCACTTTGTGCAGGTGCTCAAGTCAATGCCAGTCTGGGCTTGCGCACAGCGGATAGCAGTTCGGACTAGCACCTGCGGGTCGCCCTTGGGGTCGAGGCCATCCAAAGAGGGAGACCACTCACCCCCAACCAGCACCGCCTCGTCTTCTTTTCGGCCCAGCAAAAACTGCAAAAATGGATCAGAGATAAAAACAAAAACAAACCAATTACCTGGATCTTCCACCGTGAAGCAGCCTACACCCCTGGGAGTGAAAGCAGCAGGATGTGATGAAGAATCCGCCACATGGGGTGGGAACCAGGGAGGGGTGGATCTGTCTACCCATGAACGTGAAGTGGCCATGTAACTTTTTCTGACAAGAACATCCTGAGCCATGCTGTCCTTCTAGTGAAATGAGTGGTAGTGGTGTTGCAGCTCTGAGACTCTTGGTTTCTACAAGTTCATGACTAGGAGCCAAGCTACTGAAAACCTGACAGCGCCTAGACATTATCAATGACTGCATCCTGCCTCATGGACGCCAGCTCTTACCTTAATCTGCTTCAAAGGATGTTCTGGTGTCTCCCTTGGCTCAGCCATGTCATCCACAAAGAGCATGCAACAACGATACAATTCCTCCAGTCCCGGGGAAGAGAGCAGCAGTACCTGTGCAGAGGCAGCGTGAAGGACACACTCGAGAGCTTTCTCAGCCTCCAACAATGGGATAAAGCGGCAGGACCTCAGCCGACTCACCTTGGAACTATAAGCGGGATCGCTGTCTGCAGGGATGGGCTCAGCACCAGTGTCTGGAGCTGGCTCCTTCTCAGAAGATACCTGGATACGGCTTGGATGATGGAGGGAAAAGGGCTGGCTCAGAGGGAAGGCTGACAGCCAGCTCAGACACACAGCCAGAAAATCTGAGGGAACCAGGAGGCTGCGGTAGCGGCGCTGGAGTTCTAAGAAGTCACAGGTGGGGCTGCAGGAAGAAAGCCAAGGGAGCCAGACTGAGCAAGGCTAAATTATTTTGAAAAATGGAACCATATCATGAGTTTAAGCCCCACATCAGGCTCTGCACTGACAGTGTGGAGCCTGCTTAGGATTCTCTGTCCCTCTCTCTGCCCCTCCCCTGCTCTCTCTCTCTCTCAAAATAAATAAATAAACAAACAAAAAACAATAAAAAATTAAAAATAAAACTATAAAAGACTTGGAGGGGAAAGGGCAAATTATTTTTTAATCTGGGAAAGAAGACATCTCTGAAAAGAAAAAGATGGTTGAGATTGGACCACTAAAATGTTTCAACCTCTAATAGTAAAATAAAGTCCAACTTGGGAAGAAAAAACAGAAAAACATTTGCAATCCACGACAGCTACATGAGGAGCCCAAGAATGACTAACAGAAAGTTGACAAGTCTGAGAGAAAACTGACATCAACAGATACTTAACAGAAAAAGAAAGGAGAATTAACAGCCAGCGAAAATACGCTCAATCTCACTTATAATTAAAGAAATGCAAATCAGAGTATCATTTTTCACATATGAGATGGACACAGATCGAAACGTTTGACAAGGTACCCTGGCCGCAGCACAGGGAAACAAGTACTTCATGCCCCGCTGGTAAGAACGTAGATCGAAACAGCCTCTTTGACAGAACTGGCAATAGATGTCCAAATTTAAAATCAGAACTTTGAGCCAGCTACTCCATTTCTAGGAATTGATCTCAATAAAATCCTTGTACCTGTTCACAAAGATGTTTGTGGAAGAATGTTTATTACAACAATGTTTAGGATAATTAAAAAGTGAAAATGGAGAACTGGCTAAATAAAGTGTCCATATTCAGTGGAATATTGTGTAGTTGCTGAAAAGAATGTAACCAATCTAATAAATGTTAACATGGAATAAATTCCAAATGTATTAAATGAAAAAAATACCAAACAGTACATACAAGAAGCTTCCATGTATGTTCAAAAAGACACACTGTATGTGGCAAATTGTTCACAGTCACATTCTGACTGATGTGAGGAGACTCTTATGCACCCCTTGCCATGATGTGGGGACCACAGTCTTGTGAGGCAGGTGGGTCTGCATGGAGCACAGGAGAGGCCCTGCCTGGCCCCGTGGACAGGAACCAGTGATGCCAGGTAGAGCGGTGACAGCCTCTTTCCCTTCCACCTTGAGGAGAAGGTGCCAGGAGGCTGCCACCTCACCTCAGCCCGGGCTTAGATGAACTTTGCTTCCGGGGCAGTGGCTGGAGCCCTGCCTCTCCACTGTTGGATCGAATCTGGAATCACTCATGTACCTCAGTCAATGAGTTGCTAAGTGAGACAGGCAGGCTAGTGGGCCAGAGTCCTCATGTACTGTACAGCACTTGAAAAATGATTCCCTGGAAAACGAGTCCCAGGGTTCCTACGATCTATAGTTTCTACTTGAATTAGAACTGGTATTGGGTACCTGAATTTGAATTGGTAAGCCTTAACAATAACCTGGCATAATTATTGCTGGCGATCAAATCATAGAAGTTCTATCGGGGAACCCATGTAAGTGGTGCTATGCTGGTCCAAATCTGAGATTGAGAAATTAAAAAACTGTCACATTAAAATAAAACAAACAAAAAGGTCCCAAGCACATGACCCCATATACACACACCTTCTCTTGCATAGACTGTATCTCATTTACACAAGAAACTGTTACCCGCTGCGAGCCTCGCCCCCCACCCCGGCCTTGCCACTCACCTGTCCACAGTATAGGGGGTGAGATGGACCCGGTAAGGAGGCAGGTCATGCCTTGGTTTCTTAGCACCCCAAGGCTCTCCACCAGCCCGCTGTTTTCGTTTCTTGGAGTCATAGTCATCGCTGGAAGTTGGTTCATCACCGGAAGGAAGAAACCACACTGTTACATTAAGGTTGAATACACACCGGCCTAACAAGAACTGGAAACGATCTGCATCCCCAACATCAAGGAAATGGATAAAGAAGCCATGCTAACAGCCATATGACACAGTTATAAAGTTATTAAAATGGACATTTAAATATTTATAATAACAGAAAACCACCCATGATAAACAAAAAGACTAGTACAAAATAATATGTATACAGTAGTGCCTCAACTGTGCAAACTACGCTTTTAAAAACTGAAAAGAAATAAAGTATTGGAGTGCCTAGCCGGCTCAGTCCATGGAGCATGTGACTCTTGATCTCAGGCTTCTAAGTTTGAGCCCCACATTGGATACAGAGATTACTTAAAAAAAATCTTAAAAAAAAGAGAGTGTTAAT
Source organism: Cryptoprocta ferox (assembly GCA_028646485.1). NCBI lineage: Eukaryota > Metazoa > Chordata > Mammalia > Carnivora > Eupleridae > Cryptoprocta > Cryptoprocta ferox. The sequence continues at coordinate 41,165,426 of CM053567.1, read as the reverse complement.
GATAAATGCCTCTGACTGCTAAAACTTATAATTTTATTTTTTATATTTTTCTGAACTTTAAAAATTGTAGTAAACATATAAGTTTTTGAAATGAGCAAAGATTTTAACTGATTTTTAACATGAGACACATATATGCTACCATGCAAAGGATTCTATAAAGCAAGTTTTATTAAGAGACCATTCTTGTAACAAACCCTTAACAATACACATTAAAGTCAAAAAAAAACACTCAAACCCTTTGATCCAGTAATTCCACTCCTGAAAATTTATCCCAAGGAAGTTAATTCAAAAGAAAAACAGAGGTTATAAACAGTGGAAAAATTCAAACCAAAAGTAAGAAAACCACATTCATATCCAGCAACACCTGAACTTTTATCGTAAATAAATACAATAATCATACAGCTGTTAAAACAATCATGAGGATTACACTTCAATATGGAAAAAACGTTTAATCACCTTAATCACAATGTATAAAAATAATTTGGACTCTAGGGCACCTGGGTGGCTCAGCTGGTTAAGCCTCTGACTCTTGATTTTGGCTCAGGTCATGATCTCATGGTCGTGAGCTCTGGCTCCTACTTAAGATTCTCTCTCCTCTGCCCCTCCACGCCCCCGAAAAAAAAAAAAAGAGAGAGAGAGAGAAAAAAACCTTCGATCATTAAAAAAATGCCAATTTGGTGAGGGGAAAACTCCTGTGTCTAGAAGGAAGTAAAATCAACTGTCACGTAACTGGGCTGCCTGCAGTCTATTTACCAGAAGGCCTCTGCTCTTCCCTTCAGACCTGCCTGCACTGTTTCCTTTGTCATTATGGCCCTGAGCATCTGAGTTCATTACATTTAACACAGAGTTTTCTTCTTTTCTCTACGTGCCTGGCTCATTTCCCTGCTCATTAGCATCTCCATCCAAAAGCTGCCTTCTAATCTTGCCTTTACGGAATGTCAGCTTCCACATTTCTAACAGTCATTCTGACAGCTCTCTCCAGCTCGCCCATGACTGGAGTGAACTCTTCAGGAAGCGCTGTCAACCCCTAGTGAAACCAGACGTCCCACTGAATCCTGGAATCAATGGCCAGTTTTCTCTCCTTACTGTGAATCGTCAGGAACACATTGGAAAGCAGTACCAGTGGGAGACATCTCTGTAACCTCAGCAGGATACAGAGATGGCATATCCCGCTGGGTACACCTGTCCAAAAACCTCAGTAGTTCAGTACTGGCAGTCCAACGGAGACACTGTTCCCTCCATCCCAGAACCTGAAATTTAAAATAATACTTGGCTTCCAGCCAAAATGCTAACGTAGCTTGACTCCTTTGTAAACTGTTGTTGTCCCAGAGTGCCCGAACTCCTACAGCCCCCTTTCCTACTTTGCAAATTGACTAATGGTATATCTCCCAGCCAGTGGTAATGTCTCCTTTCTCTAGAAACCATGACACTGAAGCATTATGGCAAAGTAATAGCACACAGGCCTTGCACAGGGCTTAGCATGTCCAGGACAATCCAGTGCATATGACTGTACAAAAAGACTGAATTTGAACCTAAAGCAAAAAGTCAATAGCAGCCATTGATTTCCACCCAAGCTACATTATCCCTGAGGGAACTTGCTGTGATTTGGTAATGAAGCCTTCAATAAACTCACAGAATGTGAGAGGTAGAAAGTCCTTGGAAGCTGAAGAACAGGAAAATGCACAGGAACAAAGGGTGTAGGTGTGTGTGAAATATATACCGGTCACTTGAGAACAGGACACAGTATTTCATGCAGTGGGGACACGGAGAACAAATAGCAGAACCATCCTCCTAGTTAGAAATCATAATGACCTAGCCCAAGGGAACCACCACTAGCTTCAGCAGACTACATCCCTCTGCCTTAACTTTTTCCCTGAGTTATTCCATGCTCCTTTTAAGAGTTCACATTGGAGTTCATTCTCAGCCCTCATCATGTAATAATCTACTGGCATCTACTGGCTATCTTCCTTATCAGTAGAGTTCTCATTTCAAAAAAGAACTTGAATATGAGAGACTTTTCTGGAGTGACAGAAATGTTTATTATCTTAATTTGGGTGAGGGTTACGTGGGATTTTCCATTTGTCAAAATTATCTGGTTGAGATTTGTGCACTTCAACCCATATAAAATTTGCCATAAAACATTTTCTTAATCTTAAAGAAAAACAAGTATAAGGCAGGGAGTAGATGGACCTACAGATGAAAAAGAATGGAAAATACTGATGCTTATTGTAGCTGGATGGTGGGTATATAAGGGTTCATCATCCTTTTATTTATTTTACTTATGTTTAATTTATAACCTTCCATAATAAAAAATTAAAATAAGGACCAACAGAAGAACTAAAATCAGTCTTAAGCAAACTAGTCCAGAGCTTAACTCTTAAGGATATAAGCAAAACCTTTTAGGGAGAGAGGAAGGCAGGATAAGGAACACATGAGCCAGAGAGGATAGGCAGCATGCTCTGACAGTCCCTGAAGCTCACAGACGATAGAGGATGGCCTAGGACGCCTCGGAAGTCCCAAATCCACTATGCCGGCTGCAGAGGGGCCATGAATCTATCTGCATGTTCACAGCGCAGGCCTGGGCTTCCGGGTAGAGTGCAACATACACAATGTAACACTACACTGATGCATAGTGTATATAAAGAAACATGTTTTATGTTTTATATCAGGAATTAAAACCTACACTACAATGTTACATTTTTTGGACAATTACCATTTTCTTGATAGTTTTGATTTTCTGACACCTCACTCTTAAGGACTAGAAATAATAGGGGAAATTCAAGATGAACTACATCAAATCCCTGCTTGCTAAACCAGTTTATAAAGTTCTAATATTTGCATATACATCTCAATGCATCGGCCTATTTCAGGGTAAAGGGCCTACCTAGAAAGAGAAATCTAGCTGCAGAAAGAGAATGTTAGCGTCAACAGGTGGCAAAGAAAGAGACACTGCTCCTAGAGGCAAATAAAGTATCTTCCCTGCTTAATCATTCTCTTACCTTCGGCCCGGATCCAATCGTCCGTGAGGGCCTCGAGCAGGAAATCTGTTCAGGTGGCTCAGATGAAGTGTGTGGGATGTTTGGAAGAGACTCAGAGCTGCAGAGAAGAAACGGCTGGTGACTCGAAAACCCTAAATATCTGCCCAACTTCCTTGTCCCTTTCTTCCAGTGACAGAAGTACCCACTTCTATTCTGAGAGCAACAACCTGACAGTTACAGGCCCATTCAGCCAAAGGACCCTATAAAGCCAAATCCCAACCTCCACACCACTGGTACGCACGCTTCTGAGGAAAGAGCGGGGGAATCCGGTGAGGCTGGAAGATCAGCTGGGGCTGAGCTCCCAGAATCCCTTGCTTCTGGCCCAGGGCTGCCACGTGTAGAAGGGGAGGTGCTGGGGATTTCAGCAGAGGCTGCAGAACAGTAACCAGGAAAGTCAGGGCGTCCCATGGTTGGCTTGCTCACCACCTTGGAAAGATGCAGCCCCACCCCTCAACAAAACTAAGGTTCTTGCCCAGCTTTCAGGCCACAGGGGCTTCCGTCCCTCCCCTTTCCAGTGCACATGCCGAGGAAAGATGAATACCTGGTTGGAGAGCGTTTGCACCTTGACAGCATTCCAGGGCACTGCCTGGCCTGGGTTGTATGCAGCCTTCACCAGCACCTTCTCACCCAGCTGGGGCAGCCGGCCCTTCACCACACTGCCAGCACATAAGCCGGGAGACCCAGTCAAGAGAGAGACCCTAGCCAAGCCACTATGACTGCCCCCATGAGGCCCTTCCCATCAAGATTTCTCACACCTTGCATAAAAACAGCAAAGCAATGGCTTTAGAGGGGTCCCACCAGCACGGTGACAGAACTGAACTGAATAAGCATTTCCAGAAGGGGACTAGCCTCAAGCCTACCTTAGCTGAAAAAAGACCTCTTCATCCACCACCCCAAAGTAGTCATGCAAGCTGGTAACAATGCCAGTGAAGACCCGCTGCTTCTCCCCACCCTGTAAGAGAACAGTGCAGTTTGAAAGTCACAGAGAGCATCTGTCCACACTCTGCCGTTAGCATCTCCCCTCCAGCCGAACCCCACCAGGCTCAACAGAGTACTGCATCAAGGTTCACACGGAGGAGGCATACGTGTGTAACAGTTATAATCTATTGTGGGGGTGTGGGGGGAGATCACGCTGATTCTGAGGTCACGAGCTTCTAGGATTTCCAGTTCTCTAATACCAAGAAGCACCCCAAAGATTCCCCTAGAGCCAGAACTTAGGACTCCCCAGTCAGAGGTGTCTAGTCACCTCCATCCTGACCCAGGCCAGGAGAGTCAGGAAGGATGAACACAGCGATGCAAGAATGAAAGCACCAGGCACCCATGCATGCTGTGGTAGTCTCAAGTGTTGAACCTCACTAGAAAAAATGCCCAACCTACCTGAAGGTGCCTGGCATTTTGGGACAGGTCTGTGGCCACAGGAGGAGTGAGCAAACCAGGAGGAGGGCCCAGAAGAGATGTTGAAGCTGCGCCTACATGGACAGAGAAGCAATCTCCAGGAGGTGTGCCTACCCTTTTGAGCACTAGAGTCAGCCTGAAGATACCGTAGTCCCAAAAGGACAAAGTGGCTCCAACCAACTCCTCCACTGGGTTGGACGGTTTCACTGACCACCACTGTGCTCATCATCTATTTTCCTATGAAACGCTGGCAGCAAATTACACTCCACCAGGGGAAACCCCAAAAGCCACATTTTAAAAGACTATCTCCAAAGCTCACACTACCCAGTATGAAGCCAAGCAAGGATAAAGGTGGTCACCTGAGAAGTTGCGTCCCCCTGGAAGCGGGTTGATCCGCTGGCGCTTAAACTGGGACATTGGGAATGCTGTCCTCTTTCAGAGTCTTAGAAAAAAACCTTTAATCGAAAAAGAAGTAAGTTAACAGCCTAGAGGGAAATTTTCCATCGACCCCCCCACACCCCCCCCCCGCAAAAGTAACTGAGATTTTAATAGAGGTGAGGCGAGTACCAAAAACGAAGGGAGATGGAGAGAACATAAAGAGGGGCAGGAAATGAAAAAATTACATTGTTCCAGTTCGCCTTCACAATAACTTAGTGGTGGGTGATACTGTCAAGCTATTTGAAAGAAAAGGAAACTGAAGCTCACAGAGATTAAAAGGCTTGCCCAGGGTCACAGAACCAGTTAGTGACAAAACTGAGACTCGCACCCAGGTCTCCAACAACTTAGCGCTCCTCTCACTATGCCGCACCACCCGCAGATGCTTGGGGAGACTGGGGGATTGGGAAGAGCCCCAGTGACATTCATTCATTCAAACACATCCGCCAAAATGCTCCACGCAAGGCCCGGAAAAATGGAGGAGGCTGGTGCCGGAGAGGTGCGGGCCCTCTCCCCGGAAGCCCGGCCCGTTGTTCCCCGGACGGGCTGGTGGGAAGGTAGCCCTGGGGCTCGGCCGAGCGCGAATCCGCCAGCGCGTCCGCCCGCCCTCCTGCTCCCGTGCTCCCTGGGCCTCCTCTCCCGCCTCGGCAGTCGCCGGCACCGGGCCTCCCGGGCCGGGCCGCGGCGGGGCCACCGTGGGAGGACGAAGGCGCGCGGTTTCTCCTCCTCCCGCCCGCCCCCAGGGCCGAGGCCGTTGCCAGGGAGACGGGACTTGCAGTCCTTAAGGGGGCTCAGCCCCTTCCGCGGCCCGTCCATCTTTGCTGCCCGGCCCTTGCAGCCCCTCGGCCGGGGGAGGGGCGAAGGGGCAGAGGGGCGGCGGGGGGCCCCCCAACCCACCTGCGGGCCAGGGCCGCGACACCGGGGGGACAAAGACACCCGGAACCACCACAGCCGCTGCTGCCGCCACCACCGGAAGCGCCTCTCCGGAAGCGCGACCACTGGTCGGAAGCTGCCACTCTCCCGGATATGGTCCCTCCCTCCTCTCCACCGACTTCTCCCTTCCCCCACGCCGGCCTGCCATCCAGCTCCAACTGTGGAAAGGAAATGCACCTTCCCCGATTGGATGCGCGTGAGGAAGCTGGGCCTCCGTGGTGTCCTCACTTAAGTGTCCCATTAGAAAAGTAGGCTTTAGAGCTTTGGTTCCTTGTCCAAAGACAGCAGGAGCTGGGCCCCCAAATAGAAGAGAGCACATACCACCCCACATCTGGCCTCATTCTGGCAGACCCCAGGGCTGCAGTCGCAAGAGAACCAGCCCCTCCTGAATAAAGGAGGAGGGTGCCTGATCAGGGTCCTTTCTAGGAGACATTTCTGTCAGATTCAAGCCAGTGACCTCATCCCTAGCCCTGCCCTTCCATCGACAGCACCCCATCACACACACACACACACACACACACACACACAACCTCCCCTCCTGCCCTCTGAATATCTACAGGAGACTCTTGCCCTTTCTCAATTAGCAAACAGCTAGGAACCTGCAAGACTGTAGTAAATAAACCACCACAACATTTTGGTAGACATTTATAATGTTCTCATTATAATTTCAGAAATATTTCCTTTAGGGGCATCTGGGTGGCTCAGTCAGTTAAGCATCTGACTCTTGATCAGCTCATGGTCTCAGTTTGTGGGCTGGAGCCCTGCATCAGGCTCTGCCTGGGCTTCTCTCTCTCCTCTCTCTCTCTCTCTCTGCCCCTCACCCCGCGTGCACGTGCACTCTTGCGCTGTCTCTCAGAGAGAGTTTCTTTAAAAAAAAAAAAAAGGAAACATTTCCTTTAGTCCTCACAAGGCTGGAAGATAAGGTCAGGAATTAATGCCCTTATTCCCAGGAGACCTGAGGCTTTAGTAAAGTGACTTGCTCCAAGTCTTGCTACTAATCACTGGCCATTTTAGTCTCCATTAGCAACCCCAGGCCTCCCTTATCCTCTGGCCTTCCCATCATCCCTCCAGCTTGGCCTCCTTCCAACACCCATACCCTCCCCCTTCCTGTTCACCTAACATTCACAAAGCACTCTGAGTCAGTTTCATCTCATTTTATCTTCATAATAAGACTGTGAGGTAGGTAGTTAGGGCAGGTATCATTAGATCATTTGGGAGATTAAGTAGGAAGCTATGGCTCAAAAAAATTAAGGGATTTTGTCAAGGTCTAAAAGCTAGTATGAGTCTCTGGTTTCAGCTCTGATGTGTTAAGGTTATTAGGGACCAAAGCAGCTAAGACAGACTTTGAAGCTCACTCTGCTGTTCTCCATGTTGTCCCTGACCTTTCTATTCCAGATTCAGTCTTCAGGGGCTCTGCTCCACAGGCAAGACTCAATGCAGAGGAACCCAAGAGAGCACCCTTCTCTGCCCTGGGGTTGCCCACGAAGGTATGAGGAGGAAAGCAAGATTCCAAATCAGGAACTGCCCACTGAGGAATGAAGGTCAGTTCCATCCTCTACCTCACCCAGACCGACCCTTTGAATGCATGATTCAGAAGACATGGTTGGATCCAGCCAGTTCACAACAGTGACAGACTTGCAGAGACACACGTATCATTTTGCATAAATGCACATCTACGACATGCTAGGCCCCCGTAGATCACCAGGCCAAACATGCTCCATGGACTCCTGGTAAATAAGTTAGTTCCCATTGTCTAGGCCCAGGGATTCCTGGCAACCAGCAAGGCGCCTGGGGGCTACCGCACCCTGGGGCTCTCAGGGGACCAGGGCTCCTCTGCCAGGCTGCCCAAAGGAGAAAGGTCCAGCCCTCTCCTCAGAGAGAAGGGTGAGCATCAGCAGCTTTTTCTGGCAGTGCCCAGAAACAGTTAATAGGGCAAAGGGCGAGGAAGATGACTTCACAGCACATCCCTCCACCCAGGGTCAGGCCCCCGCACCAGGAGGTCTCAGCATACAGAAAGGTTTTTGGCTCATTGCTTCTTAACCACAAATGATGACATAAAAGTTTTCCGGAGGGGCTGGTATGGAGGTCTTTCAGGGACGCCCCTTGACTCCATCCTGTGAAAAAGGAAAGGAAGCATTAGGATAGGAGGAAGAAACGAAGGTAACAATGGCCCCAGAGTTGATGGAACATTGCTTGTCTGCCCCGAGGAGCCTGGCAATGTTGAAGTAGTGCTTCTTATCCCTACAGAATTATTTAGCATTATCCCCTATCATCTACTGTAGAAGCCTTTGAGTCCCAACCGTGCTCTCCCAGCAAATCTGGGAAGTGGCCTAAGGTTCAGCTGTGAGGGGTGAGCACTTTTGCTGGGCTTGTGAGGCAGGGATTTCCCATACTCTGGTCCTGGCTCTGTCACTGACTCACCGTGCATGTAGACTTGGGAAAGCAACTCCCTTCCCCAGCCCAGTCCCCATCCTCCTCATCTGTATATGGGATGCTTTAACTACTTTCTGTTTCTTCCACCACCCTCTCCAAGACTATCTACATCTCTCAGATTTCAAAGAGACAAAAAAAAAAAACAACAACCCACAAATGGCACTACAATCTCGGCTCCTTGCTTCATCAGGCTCCTTCCTTTGCCCTAACTTGGGCTGGGCCGCAGGACTCACCTTGGGGCAGGGCCATCAGGAGGGGCAGGGGACTCAGAGTGTTTCGAGCTTCTCCAACGGATCCGGTTGAGCAGGACCTTGACCTTGTTCCAGTGGAAGATATCCCGCTGAGCAGAGGGTGAGGGGATCACACCACAGAGCTCCTCCCCACAATATACCCCTGACCAAGCTCCCAGAGATAGCAGTCACCGCAGCCAGGTCTGCTCCAATCAGGAATTCTGTCATTTTCCAGGAGTTTCTGGCCATCAGGGTATCTACAAACCCAACCACCCTATATCCCCAACTCCACCCTATCACCTGCCTTCACAAATACCCATCACTTACCTTGTGTCCCTGGGAGGATGGGAAGATATGAACTGGCTCTGCTGAAGACTCTAAAAGCCTGGGAGCGTTGGCACTGGGAACCCCTACCTTTAGGGGTGAAGCTGTTTTTGCCCCTTCAGAAAGAAAATCAGATTACCCAGGGCCAGAAACAGGAAGCCACCCATCAAAATCAGGGCTCAGGAGGTCTGTCCGGGCCAGGAGGGGTGGGGGGAACGGCGGGTGCCCGGGTAGACAAGACACAGAGGGAAATACAATTGCCCCTCACCTATCTCCTGGGTCTGGCTGAGCAGTTCCTGCACCTCACTGCCTGGGGCACAAGAAGGTGGAGGTGAAGGGGCCAGGGCTGGTGGCTGGTGCTGCCCCTCCTCCTCCTCCTTCTCCTCCTCTGCTTCAGGATCCTGTGCACAGGAGAGACGGGTACTCAAGACCTGAATAGATGGCTGAGCCTGTTCTGAAGGCAACCCTGGTTGCAGGGGTCACAGACCTCCTCTGCCTCCCCCACTCACCTGCAGCTCACTCACCCCTGGGGGCCTCTGGGTCTGCAGCTGCAAGTAGAGCTGCTGGAGCCTTGCCATTTGCTCCAGCACCAGGCACAGGTGTTCCAGATAGCGGAGCCCCTGCCCTGGGAGACAGGCCCAGGCCTTGGGCCCCAGGCCCCCCACCTGTGGGACAGAGTGAGGTAAGGAAGACTTCTGGACTCAAGCAGACTCCCATCCTAGGCAGCCAGCAGACAGGAGCAGAGAGGCCAGGGAGAGGGGCCCCCCCAGCTGGCTCCCCAGTGCCCCCATACTGCCCACCTCCACACAGCTGGGAGTGGGCTGAGGCAAGAAGCTGGGACACAACCCATCAGTCAGAGGCAAGGAATGCCCCGCTCCAAGAGAGCTCCAAGGAGAACAAGTCAGGGAGGTCCACCAGCCAGCAACCCATCCCTCTGTGTAAAAAGACCATTTGCATCGCACTCTTCACCCAGCCCTGAGAGTTGGCACTCACCACCTCCGCTCCTTCCAGGCCCGCCTCTAGGTCAGTTTCTGCCTCAATGGCCTCCTGTTCCCCTGCTCCAAAAAGGGGCATTTCACATTCAGGCTTGATTGGTGGCTTCAGGGAGTAGGGGTGTTGTGACATGCTGACAGGGGAAGTCGGGAGCTGGCGGGACCGCTCCAGCACCTGCTCCAGCTTACGGTTGGCCAGGAGTCGGCCTAGGTGAGCAGGAGGCTCCGTGGCAGCAAGGCCCAGGGGCTCAGGGCTCCCTGTGGGCTCAAAGTCCAGAGAGTTGTGAGAAAATCCTGGTGAGGTGGCCAGGGGGCTGTCCCCAACTACCATCTCCACTCCTGAGTCCCGGGAAGCCAGTTTGAGAAGTGGCTCCTGCCTCCTAAGGCCTCTCAACCGGCCATCCCCTTTCCAGGAGTCCAGGGTGCAACCTTGAACAGAGTCCGGGATCCGTCGGTAGGTACTGCTGACTCCAGGTACTACACAGCCGCGTGCCGGGTCCTCCCCAACCCCATCTGCAAGGACAGTCAGTATCAGGCTGGGCAGGCTGCCCCTAACACCCCCAGCATTCCTGGAAGCTGGCAGCATTCCCAGGGAAGGAGTGTCCTGGGCCAGAGGTGAAGGGAGGGGCCAGGACTGGACAGCCACAGCCCCGCCCATATATCTCCCCATCCCTGGCTGGGAGAAGGTAGGTCGGGTTCCCTTCACAAATAGTCTTTGTTAAGGATCACAGACCCAGAATATGGGCAAAGCCTTGCATGTCCTATTCATCAGCTCCTTATATGGCCACCCTCCTTTGAGGGAGTAGCCGCTTTCTTCTGGGGAGCCCTTCTGCTCTGGCGCCCAGGGTCAGCCTAAGGCCTCCAGGTCATGAATGGGGAGCCTCAGTCTCTGCAACTACTCCGCAGCCGGCAGTATGACTACGACCCCCACCCCCACCCTCCGGCTTCAGGGAGACGGGAAAGGGCACAAAGTGGGAAGCCTGGGGTCCAAACTAGCATCAGCATGCAAGATGAAGTCTCTCCTGGATCTCCTGGGGAGAGTAATAAAATAACAGCTATAACCATTGCGGGCTTCTGTTCTTTTAAATGAGAAATAGTGATTTTGCGGAGAGGTGGGGGGGAAAAAATCCCAAACGGGAACTAGTGGGGGGTAGGAGGGGAAGCAGCGGCAGGCCCTCCCTACCCACGCTTTGGGTACCCAAAGGTAATAATGATGCACAAACTACGGCTGGAGAGGATGGAGGGCCGCCTACGTCTCACCGCCGGCCACGCAGGAGAGCTGGGTGCCAGGCCAGGCCCCTCCGGCCAAGGAGGTCAGCCAGGAATTCTCCTTCGGGAACCGGTCCGCCGCCGCCGAGGGGGCTTTTGGACCTGCCGGCGGGGGCAAGGGCTGGGCCGAGAAGGATCCAGATGGGGAATTAGAGGGAAGTGGCGCCCGGAGAGAGTGGGATAGAAGGTGGTGGTTGATTTAACGCCCAAACCCAGAGAGTCTCCAGAGTGCGAGGCGCCATCACTCAGCCCGTCCGAAGGGAGGCGGCGAGGACGGCGCGGCGAGGCCGGGCGCCTCCGGCGGGGTACGCGGGCTGGGGCAGGGGACACCGACCGGGGCCCGGGAGCGGGAGTCGGCTCCAGGGCAAGAGGCCCGGGCCGGCCTGGGGGTGGACGACTCACCCCGGCCGCGGAGCGGCTCCACGGCGAAGACGCGCCGCCGGCCCAGCATGGCCCAGCTCCCGGCCCCGACGCGGCGCCCCAGCCGCGGCCGCTGCAGCCGCCCCGCGATCCCGGCCCGCGCCCCCCGCCGCTGTCGGGCGGGCGGCTTCGCACGCGCGTCCGGTCCCGGCTGGGCGCGGCCCCCGGACACTCCCGGCCGGGGCGAGGGGAAGGGGCGGGCAGGGGGGAGGGGCGCGCAGGTGTGCGGGCGGCGGGGCGGTGGGGGGGGGGGCGCCGAGTGGGGCCGCGGGGGGCAGGGGCGGGGGCTGGGAGCTGGCGGCGCGGGGCGCGCGGGGTGCGCGGGGAAGCCGAGAAAAGGCCTGGATCTGCGGTCCTTTGGCCCCGGGCAGCCCCAAGCTCCCGCCCCGAGGCCGAGGAACGGAGACGCCCGCCTGGGGACGCTGTCTGGCTCGAGGTGCGGGGTTACTCGGCACCCTCCACTACCGGTTCACATGCTCGTCTGCCTTCCTGCCGCCGAAACGAAGCCAGGGATGGGGGTGGAGGGTCGGCGGGGACTGGACAGCCGCGCGGAAGGAAATGCAGCCCCACGTGCTGGCTGCACGGTTGTCCCTACGCTCCCAGCTGTGTGCCTGGGGCAAGTCACTCAGCCCTTCAGAAACCTGACGCGACAGAAGGGGGAAATGATTCCTGTCCACATGGAAATCCTTTCCAACAACTGCAGAGCGCCTTGTAGTCACAAGGGATCTGAATCCCCTCCTCGTCCCGTATCTCTCCTGCACCCGAGCACCCTAAAGCTGGGTGGGGACTTCAGGATCTAAGGAAGTGAGCGAGGGGAACAGGGAAGCAGCCTGGAGGCGGTGGAAGTGTAAATACTTCCCTGTCCCCCACCCCCAACCCTCTTTGGGTCCGTGGGATTCCACCAGCCTCCGCCCTCAAAGGCTCCCAGGCTGCTTTCAAGCTGGTAGCCTAGGGAGCTGCCGAAGGTGACACAGCCCCGTGACCAGAGGGCTGCTGGCCTCTAAAGGAAACCTCATCCTCCTGAGGAAGGTGACCGGGCTGGAAAAATCCCAGCAGGACCCAAATCCCCTGGAGGCAGATAAGGGGACTGGTGGACGTGCAAACTTGCACCTGAGCCTCTGGGGGAGGGGCTGGAACGAGAGCCCTTGGGAGGAAGCAGCTGTTAACTTAGAGGGAGAAAACAGTCTGCCCACCCCATTCTGCTCCATGCTCCTTCATGCCCTTCCTCAAATACCTTACACAGGAGCCTTCATCAGAGAGCCACAAACTATAAGATTCCAACTGTAAAAGATGAGGAAACAGAGGTCTATAGCCAGGTCTGAGAAGGAATGAGAACCAAATGCCTGAATTACCTGCCATCTCTTAACACCTTGATTTTCAAGCCAAGCCCTTCCCTGCTAGCCATAGGTGGTCTGGGTTGCCTCCTCCTAACCCTATCCTCCTAGAACCCCCACTCCATTCCTCTTTCCCAGACGGGGAAACAGAGAATGCTGGGCCTGGCAGGAACTGCTTCATGAAGGTCCAACAGGATGTGTGGCACCAAACCCCCCAGGCAGTGTCATACCCCACCCCAGCTCTCCCTTGGTCAGGGAGTTGGAGGGCTGGCCTATCAAGTGGCTTCCTTCCTCCGAAGTGAGGTGGTAGGGAGGTAAAGGGAGGGAACCTTTGTCGGATCTCGCCCTGAATTTCGAGAATGTGGGGCCAGATTCCAAGCAGTCTCCCTGGTGACTCTGGGGCAAGAATGCATCTGGAACAGGAAGCCCAGCCAGCAGGAATGTGGTGTCTCAGCACAAGGCTTTGTGTGGGCTCAAAAGAACCCCCACCCCCACCAACACACACCCAAGCACACTCCCTTCCAGGCCGTGTGTTCCTGCGCTGCCCCCATGCAGATGTGCCTGAGCCCTTGTGAGGATCCCTCACTGGGGGCCACACCCTTCCCTCCCAACTGCCTTCTGCCCTGACTGGAGAAGCGGTGTGCCCAGAGCGCCACCCAGAGGGCTCTGTAGCCCTGCATGACCACCTCCCACTCAGCCTACTACTAGAGGAGATTCCTTTCCCTTTGAATGATGCTTGAAGGAACGTGAGGGCAGCACAGCCACACCCTCGCTGCCCACCTGATGGGTGAGCAGCTGCCCTGAGTTCCTGAGACACATGGTGGCTGAGCAGTCATTCCCTGGGCTGAGGCCAGGGATGCCCAGCTGCCCCTCGACTCTGTGGGGAAGTCCCAGCTTCAGGAAGCACATTTCCTGCAAGCTCAGCACTGAGCTATGCCCTGTGGGAGGAAGGGCAAAGCCAAGAAGGCAGAGGACAGTTCCTGCCAGAGTAGAGATGGCTGGGAGCCATGGTGACCTCCCGTGTGGCCTGGAAGGCAGCCTCTGGTGATGGAGGGGCAAGAGGCCCCCACCCCACACCAGAAATTCAGGATTCAGACTCCAGGTTCCTTCCCCAGCACTCCCCACCCCTTACCAGCTAGGAGTCCTCAGACCAGTTACTTTCCTCCCCGTCTAGTTTCTTCATTTATAGAACAAGGAATAACCTACCTCAGAACTATGAGGATTAAAGCACGCAAAACGTTAGTGCTGTTAGAATTACCTACCTTTGTAACTTAGGGACTCCCTTCCCATCTCTAACTGAAGGGGACTATATTAGATGAGCTCTCTGGGAAACTCTAACTTGAATCTGTCATCATTTCTGAAGCTATTCCCCAAAATGTCGAAAAAAGTAAAGAGGGCACAGCACTGGATAAATTGCAGTCATATAATTAGGTGGTCTCTCGGAGCACTCGGGGGACTCCATCGGTTGAGCGTCCGACTTTAGTTTAGGTCATGATGTCATGGTTCGTGAGTTCCATTCCCACATCAGGCTTGCTGCTGTCAGGCAGAACCCACTTTGGATCCTCTGTCCCCTTCTCTCTGCCCCTCCCTCGTCCGTAGTCTCTCTCTCAAAAATAAATAAACATTAAAAAAAATTAGGTGGTCTCTCCCCCACCACCACTGGGTCACAGGGGGTGGGTGCTCACAGCTGGCTTGGGGTGGGATTGAGGGTAAGGGTAAAAGATCAGAGACAGCCCCCAACCTTCTTTGACAAATGGGTTTGGCTAGTAACGCCCATCTCCCAAAGAAGTTTGCTCCCAAGCTCGGGCTGGCTGTGTAGCTGCAGAGCACTCTGAAACCCTCCGACCCCTGGGAGGAGAGCTGCCTGCCACAACTAAAGAGGTGGGTTTCAGCCTGAACCCATCCAGCCTTCGAAAGGTATTCAACAACTCACAGGCATACCCATTTCACAAGGGTCTCCATTCCTACTTCTCCTCTGTTCCTCAGGACACCGCTGGCCCACCATGTTCATATTCCAACCCACCCTTTCCAACCTGTCACTTCCCTGCTTAAAATTTTCAAAATGTTCCCCATGCCTCAAGGTAAAGTTCAAACTATTTCTTCTGGCATTCAAGCCTCCCATCTCCCTTTCTAGTCTTCTCTTGGTACCTCCTTCAGCCACTGCCCTAAACTGAGCATTCCACCTGTACTCACCCCTGGCAGTGGGGGTCTGTCTCCTCCACCTGCCAGAGTCCTGTTCGTCCTTACACACCGACAGATGGCCTCTGCTCTGTACTCACAGGGCACGCCTTTAAGTGCCACATCTGCTCTTAGCACTCATTGCCATGTAGTATATTTCATTCATGCCAGCTCGGTGGCTGGCACCTATTACCTTCAGGAACATCTTTCTGTATTCTCACTGTGTCAGGACCCAAGCGTTTACAGAGGGGTGAATTCCCCTTTTGCAGACATTCTCCCCGGCCATGGGCTACAGCTGACACTAGGTGGCATCAAGGAGGCTATCCCATTGCGGACCAGATGTTCTGGCCCCACCTACTCCTGAACCACAGAAAGCCTTGATCTTTTCTATGAAAATAAAGGCAGCCATCCAGGCAAAAGGTGAGACAATTAAATCAAGATGTAAATTACATCAACAGGTGCCTCAGGAACCAACACAGTCTGCCAAGATTTCTTCCCAAAAGAACCAGATAGCACAAACACCCTCTGAAGCCCAGCTTTGATCTTTTCTGTGAAAATAAAGCTGAGGCTGTGGCCAATTCCTCAGGCTAACTGGGGAACAGGGTGGGTCTGGAACACCCATGCACCTTTCTGAAATGTCCTCTGGGATTAGGACTGGGGGTGGTGGATGAATCAAGCCTAAAATCTGGTAGGGGACCACTGTCCCCTGCTTCAACTCAAACATGCCTGGGGGCAGGCACACCTAACACTAGTCACCCATTGCTTTTGTTTCTGGGTTGTTTGTTTGTTTGTCAAATCAACTACCACTGAAGCCACCAGGATCTCCCAAGGAAGGGGCACAAAAACCAAGCCTAGCTTGGATGTGAGGCCCTTGTTGGGGGGTGGGGGGTTGGTCCTTCAGGGTGGGGCTCCTCTGGTTTATGCTTCTGAGGCAAGGCTAACCTGCAGCGCAGTTCAAGATTATTGCTGGTGATTATCTTTCTCAAGTGGGTTCAGACAGCCTTGGTGGGTGCAGAAGGAACTCTACATGTTGCCCCCTCTCCTGCCCACCTGGCTCATCTGGGCCGGCAGCATCCACCACAAGTAGAGCAAGGGGCACCGAGTACCAGCCCAGCCAGTGCTGGTAGAGCATGAGACAGTCACTGAGCCAGGCCTGGACAGCATGGACATCCGGGCCTGCCTCCAGTTTGCTGCCCGCCCTCCACATTCCTCCTCTTCATCAGGTTCCCGAAGAGAAACTCATTTCTCTAAAGTACCAAGGATTATCCCAGTAAAACTGCATCTTTATGAAAGGGTCTAGGAGGGGCGCCTGGCTGGCTCAGATGGTGGAGCATGCAACTCTTAATCTTGGGGTTATAAATTCGAGCCCCACACAGGGTGTAGAGATTACTTAAAAATAAAATCTTTAGGGGCGCCTGGGTGGCTCAGCTGGTTAAGCATC